>CM060370.1:22310524-22645524 GCA_030545235.1 Helianthus tuberosus | reverse complement strand
CTCTAATTGTCTTCCCACTAACTATCTCCAAAACAAGAACACCAAAACTGAATACATCGGATTTCTCAGAATACGTCCCGTCTATAGCATACTCGGGTGCTATATAACCCCTAAGGAATTATAAATATTTCGTTAAACATGTGAGTTAATTAAAAATGTACTACATCTCTAAAGTTTAGTGATTATAGATTCTTACAATGTCCCAACTACCCTATTCGTGTTTGCTTCGTTTTCTTGATCTCTAAACATTCTAGCAAGTCCAAAGTCGGATATCTTTGGATTCATGTCAACATCCAACAAAATGTTGCTAGCTTTAAGATCTCGATGAACAATTTTAAACCTTGAATCGTGATGAAGATAAAGAAGCCCTCTAATAATTCCATTAATGATGTGAAAACGATTACTCCAATCTAGTGTTAAACTTCTAATTTTATCTGCCCAACATAAATTATTAGTATAATTCTATGGTAGTGTGGAGAACAAAAGAAAATGTGAAATACGAGACATGAAAACGAGTGGTGTAAAAAGAGTGATACCAAAAATGAATAAGTCAAGGCTTTTGTTTGGCATGTATTCATAAATCAACTTGCTTTCATCTCCTTCATTACAGTATCCTAAAAGCTTCACAAGATTTCGATGTTGAAGTTTGGCTATAAATTTAAGTTCATTTTTGAACTCATTAACCCCCTGTCTTGAAGTTTTTGAAAGCTTCTTCACTGCTATTTCTCGCCCATCATCCAACACACCCTGTGGATTGCAATCCAAGTAGGAGTTATTGCCAAGAGAGGACTAGTATTGGTTTATAGGTCGTACATATCTGTTTAACATTGTTACCATGTAAACTGGACCGAAACCGCCTTGTCCGAGTTTATTGTCATTTGAGAAATTGTTTGTAGACATTGATATTTCAACCAGGCTAAAATATGATAATTCCATATCATCGTCGTTATATTCCTCGTCAATGATTTTAATCCGTTCATCTACATGCGTACATGAAAAACCAAAGCGTTATAAATTAAAGAACAATTAGTTAGCATCTTAACTTATTATATATACTTGCACACACTCTGAAAAATAACAAACTAAATCAATCAAAAAAAATATAGTCAAGTGCAATTTGCATTTCTGTGGTTTGGGGCGGAAATCAACCTGAGTCCCTTAATTGCAAATTTGGAAACTTGAGTCCTATGGTTTGAAAACGCTACATAATGTGTCCCTGGAGCTAACTTTGTTAGTTTTTTTTATTAAAAAGTTAGAGGCATAGGGATAAATATGTCTTTTCACACGCCTTCCAAACTCTATCATTTTCACACCCTCACAATTCCTCGTTTCTACCTTGTGTCCCTATTGATTTCCACGTACCCACCTTCATCTTCTCTGCAAATCCTCCTCTTCCTCTACACCACTACAACCGTCGTAGACCACCACCCGTGTTACCCTACCACTCGTCTCACTCACCACACGATTGCACACCACCACCACCACCAGCGTTCCCCCTTTTGCTACGATTTGATCCCTCGATCGGACACTATCACCTTCCCTCCATCATCACATACCACCACTGGTCCCCTTTCTGCTCTGATTCGAACCACCAATTGGACACCACCATCGTTGCTTCACCGTCGCACACTACTATCGTTGCTCCACCATCTCACACCAGCACCTACTCAGATGCCATTTCAAGCTCAAGCAACTATGGATAACCATCGTTTGGTAGGTAATGAACTTAATCACTTTCGTTAATTTGGTTAATACTGATTGATTAGTTTAGTTAATTTGGTTAACACTGCTGATCAGTTTAGTTATACTGGTTGATTAGTTTAGTTAATTTGGTTAGTATTGGTTGATTACTTTAGCTAAGTTGGTTAATGCATTTGACAAATCTAACTTGATATAACCAATTTGAACAATTGTAGCCAGGATTAGGGTGATCGGTACCCTGAGCCACCTCGTCTTGCATGTGACTATGTGAGGGTGGCTTTCAGGCTCTGAAACAACATGACTTTTGATTGGAGGTATGAGCGGGGAAGCAGGGAAGAAAAGGAAGAAGATAGGATCAAGTAGGTGTTTAGATAATCTAACTTTTGATCAAGATTATTGTTAATTAATAATTTAGGTGTTTGTAGGATAATCTAACTTTTGATGTAACTATAACATATGATTAATACATTATATATACGTAGAATGTTCATTTTATGAGAAGTTACATAATATGTTTTCATAATGGCAAAGAATTAACTTAATATGTATTTTAAATAGGATTTTGATACATTATAAACCATAGGGACAAATTTCGATACATATTAGAAACCAAAGAGACGAAGATTGAAAGGCTTGTATTTGAATTTGGTGGGTAAAAAAAACTATTAAGCTCAACTACGCAAAGAATAACTTGTTATAAACCATAGGGACATAAACTAATAGGATATAAGGGTAATATAGCCATTTAAGTGTAAAAAACAAATAGAGTTGGCTCCAGGGATGCATTATGTAGCGCTTTCGAAACCACAGAGACTCAAGTTTCTAAAGTTACATTCAGGGAACCCATGTTGATTTCCGTCCTAAACCACATGATGCAAATTACAGTTTACTGATTTTTTTTACTTGAAGATAAGAACTTTAGTATTGCATGAATAGCAAAAACAAAAAAAAAAAATATTACTGTTAATTTTTTTTATGTTTACATTTTGTTTTAGTTTTTCTTATATATTATATAAATGATGTTTTTTTAGAAAACTAACTAAAAAGCTTAAAAAGTATACAATTTTTTTTACAATTTTCTTAGAAAAAATGGTTACCTTTTATGTATAAAAAAACTTTTTTTCCGAAAAACAAAAAGTCGTATTGCACATATGCATTATATGTGTACATGTGCATTATATGCATAGGGTTAAGCTTTTAGTGGGAGGGTGAATTTAGGTTTTTGGAAGGTGAGGGTCGGGAGTTTAGGAAATTGGAGGGTATCGGTGGGGGTTGGTTTAGGTTTTTTCGTATTAATGCATATGTGCAGTACAATTTGTCTTTTTAAATTTTTTAGACATAAAATATAGCGATTTTTATTAAAAAAATAAAAACAAATTATTATGTTTTTAGTCTTTTTTTAGTTAGTTTTTGGTTTTTTTTATTTGGATACGAAGGTTAGAAAGTAATCTTAACCATCAATTGATTTAATTAAGAGCTAAGATTAAATGAGGGAAATTGAAGGGAAGAAAAAGAGGCGCGTGGGTTTGTGTAAGGGCATTCTAGGCAATCCAGTACAACAGGTTTTCTCTCCTACAATTCCCCCTATTTTTTAAACGTTAATAACTTTTTCATACAACATTATTTTTTTATAAAAATTTGCACCAAAAAAACGAGCGCTTTTTATCATTAAAACGAGTATACCATTACTATATTTTCGAATATTTTTTGAAAACCCAGTTGCGTAAAACGCAATAGACAAAAAACGTAAAAAAATGACTTTTATTTAAAACGCGATACACAAAAAACACAAAGAAATGTCTTATTTCTAAAACGCAATAGCCAGAAAACACTTAAAAATATCTTATTTCTAAAACGAAATGGCCTAAAAACACAAAAGAAAAAACACTTTTTAAAACGTAATAGACTGAAAACACATAAAGATGTGTTTACCTAAAACACAATGGACTAAAAACACTTCAGGTCCTTGGACCCCGCTAGGGGCTCCCGCCCCTTGGACTCTGCTCACAAGGGCGCTGCCCCCGGACCCCGCCAAGATTTCTTTGTAAAACGCAATGACTCAATTCAAAAACCCAGATCGTAAAAATGGAATTCAAAAATTTCTTACATAGATCGAAACCGATTTTTTTTTCAAGGATTGACGAAATTTGAATGTTAGAAACACTTATTAGCGATCGAATCGAACAAATCGAGTGATTCGCTTCAAAATAACAGGAAAAAAATTTGTATGAAATTATACTGGATTTCTTCAAAAAAGTTGAAGAACACGTTGATCGGGTCTTTGAAATAACGGGTCAAGCTCTAGTTAAACATTAGTTTGTAAAACGAGGTAACCTGGTGTTTTCTTCTTATTCCAAGCGTATACGATTACTAAAATCAAGATAATCGTAACCAAACATGATGAGATCGACACCGCAGCTATGATTATTCGCCTCTTTTTGTTGGAACTAGGTTTCGAGGTAGATTCGTTGACTGAAGCACAAATCATGTAGAATTGAAAACTGGTTAAAAAAATACATAAATGATGAAACCAATAAAATAAATAAATAGATAACCAATATGAAAATAAGCTTACTAGTTATGTCGGATAGAGACATTCTTACGTATAGATCTTGGCTTTCTTCAACAGTTCGAACATCAACTAAATCATCGAACCACAACAAACATCCGCTTCCGCCCCTAGTGATTTCTATATTCGCATACGCTGTACACGAGCAATTGCTCTTGCAAGTGCTCATGCATTCGTCAAGTGTCATACTTCTATTGTACCACGAACGTCGAGTATCTGGAAGTTTAATGTTCTTAAACACTCGAAAACCATCCCCCTTTGGGCATTCTAAAGGTGTTCGACGCTGACACCCGCTTGACCAATCAGATGCACTCCATTCAGCTGGTTGTCGTGGTTCAAACCCTTCCATACAACTGCAGGACGGTGAGTTGTCCGGGTTGCACCATCCATTTGGACCACATAGCCCAAATCGGGTACATATATTGATATTTTGTTGCCAGAATATGAACCACTGATGGGTTCGATCAACCCAGTTCATATGAAAGAAGTAACCTTCAGGATTCACATAGACACGTGCGCGTAATGAATTGTTAGCAACCGTGAACATGAAATAAACCTCTTTATCGTCAAAGACGAATTTGAGCTTGACTGGGTTGTCCGGTGCATGCTTAGGAAATCCGCTTAACGTATTACCATTCCATGGTCCGTATCGGATTAGTGGAACAGAACCATGGTATGCGAACAACTGAGGAAACCCATTGGTATCCATGTACCCTACAAACTCACCTGGTGAAGGATCGTCGAGGCTCTTCCAAGGCCTCCACCGCCTATCTAGTCCGGAGACTAGGTCCTTCCCGAATTTCATACCTGGAAGTAACGTGTCTGCAGGATAATCAAAACTTTGCCATATGAAACTTTCCTCACCATTTCTCCTCACAACCAGATTTCCGGAATCCAAAAGTTGTGCCACTGGATTTATGGTAGAGGGGGTTTCTGACGACCATACTGTGGTTTTGTTGCTTCCAGCAATAACCAATAACGATCCGTTGGATGCAACTCTAAACACACCTGACGAATCTGTTATTGCTGTTTCTCTGTTAGCAACCCAGACCACCGTCTGTGGGGATATGTTCTTATACCATATCCCCATAAACCGGTTTGTAGATCTTCCGGGACTAAAAAACCCTAGTTCATATATTTCACTAGCAGAAACGAGGGTATCGCCGTCCCGAATGACTTGATCAACTGTTATGGTGTCCTGTACTGTACAGGTTGCCAAAATGGAAAACAGTACAAAAAAGAGTACAAGATTGTAAAGGGCCTCCATTGATGTTGTATTTTTTGTATTGTGCAGTGGTAACTTCACTCAAAATTTATAGAATTTTCAAAGGAAGATTATGTGGCTAAAGTGGAACAGAAGACTATCACTACAACAAAAATCACTTTTAGGACCTTTTCTGTGGAACGTTTGTAAAAGATGGTCTTAAAAAACTATTTAATAGCACTAGTGAACTTTTGGGGCCCTTTTATAATATACTCTACTAAACCGGTGTCCTAAAAAACTATTTAATAGGATGAATGACTTTTTGGGGTCCTATTGTCATATTATTTAATAGGACACTTAAAATGTAGATCCTAATAAAGTACTTTATAAAACATTTAATTGTTAGTGTCCCATTATGTGGTACTTTATTAGAACGCTTGATCATTTGGGGTCCTATTATAACATAACTTAATAGGACACGGTGACACTTGGGGTTCAGTGTTATAGGACTCTTTCTAGTCGAAGGCATATTAGAACTTAACTTAATTGGCCACTTGACACTTGGGTCTTATAACTTTAAACTTTATAGGACACTTAACCATTGTGGTGTTATTATAATACACCATAATAGGACACTTGATATTTGAGTCATCAAACATTAGTTTTATAGGACGCTTATTCGTTAGAGTTTCATTATAATGTAACTTAAAAAGACACTTGACACTTGGGTCTTGTAAATTTAACCTTAATAGGACGCTTAATCATTGTGTTGTTATTATAATACACTGTAATAGGACACCTGATATTTGAGTCATAAAACATCAGTTTTATAGGACGCTTATTCGCTAGAGTTATATTATAGCATAACTTAATAGGCCACTTGACACTAGGGTCTTATAACTTTAACCTTTATAGGACGCTTAATCATTATGGTGTTATTATAATACACCGTAATAGGACACTTGATAATTCAGTCGTAAAACATAAGTAATATAGGACGTTTATTCGCTGGAGTTTTATGATAACACTAGGTTATTGACCCGCTTAATCATGGCCGGTGAGTGGTGGTGGTGAGTGGTGGTGGTGGTGGTGAGTGGTGGTGATGGCCGGTGAGTGGTGGTGGTGAGTGGTGTTGGTGGGTGGTGGTGGGTGGTGGTGGTGGGTGGTGGTGGGTGGTGGTGGTGGGTGGTAGTGGTGGTGGCCGGTGGTGGTGGGGGTGAGTATTGGTGGTGGGTGGTGATGGTAGTGGCGGTGGTGGGCGGTGAGTGGTGGTTGTGAGTGGTGGTGGTGGTGGTGAGTAGTGGTGGTGGCCGGTGGTGGTCGCCGGTGAGTGGTGGTGATGAGTGGTGGAGGTGGTGAGTGGTGGTGGTGGCCGGTGAGTGGTGGTGGTGGTGGTGAGTAGTGGTGGTGGTGGTGGCCGGTGGTGGTGGTGGTGGTGAGAGGTGATGGTGAGTGGTGGTGGTGGTCGGTGTTGGTGGCTGGCAGTGGTGGTGGTCGGTGAGTAGTGGTGGTGAGAGGTGGTGGTGGTAGTGGTGGCCGGTGAGTGGTGGTGGTGGTGAGTAGTAGTGGTATCCGGGTTAAGTTTAAGTTTAGGATAGAATATTTTGGTGGGAATTTTTAAAGATGTAATAAGTTTAAACTTTGGTCACACATTTTTTCTACGACATTTGATAACAGTTCGTCACACAAAATAAACAAACTGATGATGGTGTGACGAATGTTTATTTAAAGTAATATTAAATTTTGTAATTTTTAATGGTGAGTATTGTCTAACATTTGGTTACACAAAATAATATATATGATCATATGTATTGGATTTTAGCCAGATTATTAAACATATAATGTGGTTGTAGATCACATTTGGCCACAGTTTTTTTTTAGTGTGGTTGTTTTTTGTTGTCATGTGACTAAATGTTTCGAATAAATATTTTTAAGTAACATAA
The DNA here is from genome assembly GCA_030545235.1 of Helianthus tuberosus. Lineage (NCBI taxonomy): Eukaryota > Viridiplantae > Streptophyta > Magnoliopsida > Asterales > Asteraceae > Helianthus > Helianthus tuberosus. The sequence continues at coordinate 22,638,107 of CM060370.1, read as the reverse complement.
AACAAATACTGTGGCCGTAGATCACATTTATGTGAGTGCATATGTCTATCGTTTACGTCAATCACGTAATGTAGCTTATTCAGATGTTTCAAGACCTGTGTTGAAATGAGATAAAGATAAAGTTGGTGTATGTTAAAGCCCATCCGAACGGATGGACATCAGGTCCATTCGGACGGATGGCAAATGCTCATCCGAATCCGGGGTTTTATATGTTTAGCCCATCCATCCGGATGGAAACCCATCCATCCAAATGGAGTCTATCCGCTGGCTTGTTTCATCCAGATGGAGGATGCCTATAAATAGGAGAGTAGGGTCTTGTCATTTATAACACTGGCCACCACCACCGCCGGCCACCACCACCGCCGCCCACCACCACCGCCAGCCACCACCACTACTCACCACCACCACCGGCCACCACTCACCGACCACCACCCCCAAAATATTCCATCCTAAAACTTCTGCAAAAAATAATTCATTCCAAAACTTAAATTCCCCCCCAAAATATCTCATTCAAAATTTCCCTCTCAAATAGTATTCTCATTTAAAAAATCACATTATTTAATATTAAAAAACAAAAAAAAAATTATTACATATTTAAAATTAAAAATTAAATATTATAGATCGTAAACCATATTTGTTTTCTTCTAAATAATATGTTAGTGTATACATATTAGTTACGTTTATACACGTTTGTAATGTATGCATATTAGCATGGGTGTCGAATTTCTAGTACCGACTTGTTTTTGGTACCCACGTTTTTGGCGTTTTGAGTACTGGTACTTTCGATCGGTTCGTTACTTACCGAATTTTACTTTAAAATAAAAGTACCATACAGTATCGTACCGAACATTTTCGGTACCACTACTTGTACCCATTTCGATATCGGCATTTTCAGTACCAGAATGTTCGGTACAGGTGCCGAGCTCATCCCTAATCACAGATGTGTTAATAAACCAAATTGGGCCTTAATAGATCATAATAACCAATAGTATATCATACATGTGTTAATGGACCATATTAGGCCCTGATGAATCACACGGAAACTAGTAGATTAAACATGTATTAATGAACCATATTGAGCTTTAATGAATCACAATGGTCAATAATAGATCATATATGTTTTAACAGACCAAATTCGGCCTTAATGGATCACTATGGCCGATATTAGATCATATATGTCTTAATGAACCATATTGGGACTTAATGGATCACAATAGCCCATTGTATATCATATATGTAGTTGACTTAACCAAGTATTTTAGATATTATTTAAAATAATAATATTTTTATTACATTTGGGACTTAATGGATCACAATAGCCCATTGAACAATGTAACCTGGATATTTGATTTTTTAATATCCGTTGAGATTAAGAAAAAATGGTCATTTCATTGATGGATAGATATTTGTGGTGTGAACTGCTATTTTTTGTTTTGAGATTCTATTGATTCAGTTGAGATGAAATGATGGGTGTGTGGGTGTAGTATGGTGTAAATGTTAAACATCAGGAGTATTTAGCTGATAACCCTTCAGCTGGACTAGAATCCGCTTCAAAAGACGAGTAAGTCCGCTTGATGTTATGGTTTTAGCATTTTTAGAAAGATAAAACTGAATGCTTGTCATGGACGAAAAATTTTACACTTCTAACCGAAACATTCGGAAGGGGGGGTGCACCCCCCCCCCCCCACTTTACAATAAGCTCCGCCATTGTACTCAATTCGTGTCATGGAGTTTAAGATTTGTTCTACCCATATATATCTTTGTTTTTTTGTTATCTTTTTTAGCAGATGATGATGCCGTTGGATGTTTAGACACGAAGATATCAGGTCATGTTTCTGTTTCTTCATGCAAATTACAATACATATATATTGATGTCTTGGGGTAATAAGAGACCATGACCAATTATTTTGTGTGGCATCCTTCTAAAAAGTTATTCTAGTAGTCTTTTTGAGGTTTAGAAACGAGGACTGTACGTTCAGAAAATGTGTAGACTGTAACTTCAAGCATTCAATCTTTTCATTGTTATTTTTGGTAGAACACTTATTTATTTGGGCAGAGGATATTGTTGGAAGTAAGAATGTTTACCAAAATTCTTGTATTATGTTGGAAGTCACACTTGTAGAGCTTGATGGAGACAGAGATTACCACATGCCTGTTGAACTTGGAGGTAGTGGTGGAATGGTATGCTTAAAATATATTTTCGTGTCACTGTATTATGCATTATGTTTCGCTAGGCAATTATTTTATTTATCAAGTTATTAATTTTATAAGGCGTATTTCAACTAATTAATTACATGTTGAAGTTGAGAAAAACTAGTTGCTGGAAATGTGCTAAAGGATTGAAGATGGTCATTACAGAAAAAAAAGCCGAGCTTGAAACTATGGGAAAAGAGTTTGCCAGCCAGCGACACAAGTTGGAAGCTATGATGCGGAAGGTTATGAAACAAGTAGTTGGAGATCGAGATGACTAGAATGCTTTTACTTTTTTATTATTGTAATTAACTGTAGAGTTATTTAAGTTTCGACAAACAAGTTGAAGTACACACTTTGATTATCAATGATATCTTTGTTATTATTGTTTTCGTGTAATTACTATTGAATTTATATCAATTAATAGCAATTGAACTTATGTTTTAAGGTTGCATTTGTGTGAAAAAATGTTGCTTGTGCTATAAAAAAGGTTGCACTTTTTCTTTTAAAAAATAATAACAGTTGCATTAGGCCTAGAAAAAGGTTGCATTTTTATAGAAAAAGTTGCATTTAGGTGTAAAAAATTTTGCATTTTTGTAACTAAAATACAAAAAAAAAATGTTGCATTAGAATGTCAAAAATGTTGCATATTAAAAAGGTTGCTTTTGACTAGTAAGGGTAACACTTTAAAAAAAGGCAGCATTTGATTTTAAAAAGGTAGCATTAGATCTAATGCAACTGCTTCTAATGCAACCACCGATAAAATGTTGCATTAGGTCTAATGCAACCTTTACAGGCCCAAATGCAACTTTTTATCGGGGTTGCATTAGGTTCATTTTCTTGTAGTGTTCATATGAGCCCTATCAATTAATTTCTAAGGACGCTTGTAAGTGTATCAAAAGATTACAAGTATGTAAGCACATGTTAGAAATCGTAAAAGTGTCCTAATATGTTTTTATTAGGACACTATTTTGGTTGTTTAAAGACATGTTACGCGACCATAAAATTTGTTTCATAAACTTATTTGTGATGTTAGGACGCTTTTTTAGTTCCGGGACTTATTACGACCCCTTCACATGAAACGCTTTTACCGTTGGTCCTGTTAAATGAAAGGTCATATAAAATAGCATTTTAGAACGCTTTTGCGCGTACTAAAAACCCAGTTTTCTTGTAGTGTATAATTTTAAAAGCTAATACATTTTTTGGCTTGAGCTAGCCAACATTTGTATTTTTTGTGTAGAAGTTGTAATTCAAAATGTCAACTGAGGTGTTATGAGAGAATAACTGAGTCAAGAAAGATGGCCGAGTCATCAGGAAGTATGGGTCAAGAGGAGCTGCCCGTGTTACTTACGTTGTGTCCATAAGTTACGATGTAGTTTGTTAGCATTATTAACATAATTTACGATGTAGTTTGTTAGCATTATCTTTTTGTTTTCTTTCTTCTCTTGTAAAAGCTTATCACCGTCTCGAATGGCTTGATCAACTGTTATGGTGTGGTGTGCTGTACCGTACAAGTTACCAAAATGAAAAATAGAACACCAAAGACTAAAAAACTGTGAAGGAACACCACCATTGCTGCTAAGTCTTTAGTATGTTGTAAATTCATATAAAACTTACTATGCTTTTAAATAGGTTGTGTGGTTAAGGATTGACCTAGTGGTCTTTTCATCTAGGCCCACCTCTTGTGGTCCTGGTGGAGGACTTGAGGTATACGTGGGTTGACGTATTTATTAAATCTCTGATTTTCTAAATATACAAGTCATTGTTACGTATTCGGAATGGTACCCAATTTTCACGCAATAAAGATAACTAGTGATATTCCCCGCGACCCGGGTTGTTCCGAATTGTGCCCAATTTTCACGCAATAAAGATAACTAGTGATATTCCCCGCGACGCGTGTTGTTCCGAATGGTACCCAATTTTCACGCAATAAAGATAACTAGTGATATTCCCCGTGACCCGGATTGTTCCAAATGGTACCCAATTTTCACGCAATAAAGATAACTAGTGATATTCCCCACGACGCGTGTTGTTCCGAATGCTACCCAATTTTCACGCAATAAAGATAACTAGTGATATTCCCCGCGACCCGGGTTGTTCCGAATGGTGCCCAATTTTCACGCAATAAAGATAACTAGTGATATTCCCCGCGACGCGTGTTGTTCCGAATGGTACCCAATTTTCACGCAATAAAGATAACTAGTGATATTCCCCGTGACCCGGGTTGTTCCGAATGGTAGCCAATTTTCACGCAATAAAGATAACTAGTGATATTCCCCGCGACGCGTGTTGCTCCGAATGCTACCCAATTTTCACGCAATAAAGGTAACTAGTGATATTCCCCGCGACCCGGGTTGTTCCGAATGGTGCCCAATTTTCACGCAATAAAGATAACTAGTGATATTCCCCGCGATGCGTGTTGTTCCGAATGGTACCCAATTTTCACGCAACAAAAATAACTAGTGATATTCCCCGCGATGCGTGTTGTTCCAAATGGTACCCAATTTTCACGCAATAAAGATAACTAGTGAAATTTCCCTGCGTGTTGCGGCATGATTGGATTTGTATCAGTTTGATTTACTACAGTATCGATGTGGTATCGACACCTGGTATTGCAACAGAAAATGAAAACCCAAAAAATAAATGTTTTACATCAATCAACCATAAAAAATAAATATCGGTAATAATTTTCGAGTCCCGATACATATACTGATGTTTCTTCAATAACTCTAGCCGTAGACACTTGTTATAAAAAAACCACGTCGTTTCTCATGTTCCCGAAGCTACAGATGGTTATGAAAACAATAGCTTGAAAGGCTTTTTTTTAAGAGGATCATGATATTCACACACGCATCCTTATTTCCACTCCCCTTAAAGTGACGCGCTTTGGCCAAAGCACGGCGTTTAGGGTTCTTTTCCAGACAAAAGATGATGTGAGCTGATGTGACTTTGATACGAGTTTTGATTCGGTACGATGTTGTCAGCCGGGTCACGAGGAACCCTTAGCGCGGCGCTTTGGCTAAAGCGCGGTGCTTCGACCCCAAATTCTAGTGCTTTAAGTAAGCAGACCATGCATTCGACATTTCATTCAAATTCCAAAGGCCTTATAGTGTTTCAAACAAACGCGTATTCTGTTGTTTTAGTGGCGTTTCTTCAAAATACGATGTCGTGGTTTAGCAACTACCTTTTCGGTGAATACTCTGACGAGTTCGTTGTTCCAGATTCTTACGAGGGGACCGCTATTTCTGACTCGTACGAGAAACCGTTCCTGTCCAACATGACGGGAGGAGGAGCTTGCCTCTTGCATTCATTATCGTGACAATATGGTGCAGCTGGACTTGAATATTGATGTGCTAAAATGTGGTTAAATAAAAACTACTAAAATTAACCTAATCTAGACACTCTAAGCTTTAAATTTATAAACTTAGACTCGATCTAAAACTAAACCACGCAACCGGCAAGTGTACCGATCAATGCAGTATAGCTACAGTAAGTCCGAGTATCGAACCCACGAGACTCTCTAATTACGCTAATTAGACTCTATCTAGACTTAGACTGACAGAGACTTTAACTGTTTAATTGGTTTTGGGGGGGGGGGGGGGGGGGTTTACGGAAAAACTAAGGACACCTATATTAAACTACTAAATTAACTAAAGCTAAACTAAAGACGAATGAAGACTAAAGGTTTTTCTTATATGGAGAGCGAGACCACCTAGACAAGAATTCTGGATTACTTTTAAAGAATTACCGATTAAGTTAAATGCATGAATTATGGAATCGGGATCTTAAAGTACTAAACCTATTAAGAACCAACTAAGCCCCTCGACCCTTCTCAAGGAGAAACCTGTGGAACTACCTAGGCTGTTAATCCTACCGGTTATTAGACGCCTTTCCAGTTGTCTAATTATTGTGTAAGTACCCTAATGTTGACCTACTCTTTTCCAATCATAGATCTAGGGTAGTTTGAATTAATTAACTTGACTTGATAGACTAATAAACCGACGGGGCAACTAAGACACAACCTTTTCCAAGGATTATCTAAAGCAATTCGCCGGGTAGACCTACCAATAGCCCCTCACTTTCCAGGTATTAGGACTAGTAGAACACTAAGACTTAGCAAATTATTACCAATTACTTCTAGGGGTTATCGGCCGATTCTCCCTAAAGAGTTAAGGTTTTCTAACGTGATATAGACACTCACCGAAATCCTATACCCTAATATGACTCTATATTGTGATAAAGACCGTCACTAAGAATCATATGAAGCAAATAATAACAATAAACCAATTCAAAGCATGCATATACATCAAATCATTAAACCAAACTTCTTACAAATCACAATTAATCCATAAAAATAATGCAATTAACAAAAACGGTAAAAACTTCATATTAATCCATTCATTAAAGTCTAGGTGGTTTAAAAAATTTAGCTAAGGAACATAGTCTTAAAAACAATCAAACAAAGTCTCAAACAAGAATTCATCGATGTCAAAACAAGAAAAATAGAAAACTAAAGAAATCGAGTAAAAACCCGTTAATCCCTTGCTCTTCAAGCCTCTCGCGTGATCCCGATGATTCTTCGTTCCTTGCAAAAAGCTCTAGTTCGTACCTCCAAATATGATCGTATGTCGTCTCCTCCCGCGCGGCTGATTGTGTGTGATTTTTATTTTGCTGATGTTGATCCCCTTTTTCGTGAATAGGGTTTGTTTTGGGATTTAATATGTATTTATATGATAAGAATCATGGCCCAAATATATTGCATCTGCGCATAACAACCCTTCAATAGTAATAATTAGCCCCCAAAGAACTATAATATGCCTCCCCTAATAGCCTCACAATAATCATAATATAATTGCCTTTCCTTTTTCTGATCGATGTCTATATGCTATTTTATAATATGGCCACAATCTCATATATAATAATAATAATAATAATAATAATAATAATAATAATAATAATAATAATAATAATAATAATAATAATAATAATAATAATAATAATAATAATAATATAGAGATAGCGGGCTCGGCCCACTCACGGAAAATAGCGGCAATTTTACTTCGGTCACTGGCACCCTACTCTGCCCAACTGGCTGGTTATTTACATTTTACTCATTTTCGCTCCATTTGCACCAGGACCTGCCAAAACACCAAATAATATAATATAATACTAAAACTAAATAAAAACAAATAAAAACTATACAATAATTATACAATTTACACGGGACAAATATGTGTATTTTACCCCCACATCAATTTCCATGTGGAAGACTCGTACGCACAACACGGCTATTCAAATTACTGATATGTTGGTAAACCATATACTCAAGCTGAATATCCGTACGGTCAGCCAAACTATCCCGACCACGGTTACGGTGGTGAGCAGACCTATGTACAACAAGACTATCCTGACCACGGTTATGGTGGTGAGTAAATGTGACACTTCGGGTTTTCCTGCACGTTTCTTTGATAATACAATTTATTTCGTGAAATTCTATACTATCTGAAATACGTACTGTTAGGGATAGAATTTCACAGCTTATGGATCACAGATCCTCAAGTGCAGCTTGGATTACGGATCCTCAGTTCAATTTGAATTAAGGATCCACAGAAGATGTTGCAAGACTAAGGATCCAGGATCCTCATTATTATCCTAACACTAACAATTGTTTCCATCATTTTTGAACTTGTTTTGCAGGTGTATTCGAATAGGACTTGGTCCAACCGAGATTCTAGGGGAATATGCTTGGTGATTCTGCACGTGCTTGAACTCTTCGACCGTTATGGTGATCGTGCGGAGCTTGCACCATTTGCGGATAGTTAGTTAGGCTAGTTAATTTCTATTTTTAAATGGGGATACAAGCTTGATTTAGAAATAATGAGCTACACACACAAACAGCTCTCAAACTCTCTGCAAACTCTCGGCAATTACACACTTTTGCACACTAGTGATCCTTGTACCAAGCTTGTTATCATCCCGAATTGTAAACATTATTTGTTTAATATAGTTGGTGATCGCTAGTTTCCATCACCCGAGGTTTTTTATGCTGGAGATCATTCATTGATCAAGGGCTTTTTTCCTTGTATAAATCCTTGTGTTCACCACTCATTTCATATATTTGTTGTTCATACATTTGACCATTTAATCAAGCATCATACCTCACAAAATCAGATTTGGTTGCATTATCCTTGTGTGATTCTTGACCAAAACACTTTGGCGCCCACCGTGGGCCAATCGGTGCTTCATTCTTGGAAAATCTTGTTCATTTCTTTCATTTATGTTCATTACTTTCAACCACATGGCTTCTCATGCGAAGAACACTTCAAGCTCCATGCCGGCGATCACCTCTTCTCAGGGCATTCCACCTTTGCCTCCTATTCCTTCTAGATCCCAGAAGAATGCTGAAAATGCTGCGAAGAAGCCGACCCCCGTTTTCACAAAAGCAACTACTGCTGTTTCTTCTAGTCCTACTAATAATGATCTTTATTCTTTGATTTCGCAGATGAAGGATTACATGCAGCAGCAGGATAGAACTAATGACAGGATCCTTCGAGAAATTGATGAAATCAAGAAATTGAAGAGATCAGCGGAGGATCACTCTCCATTGGTGCCGAGATCACTGAATTTTGATACCCCAGCCGCAACTGCCAAGCATTCTACAGCATCAGGTGTCCAGCATCAGGGAGGATCATCAAGTATACACTATGGATCATCGGCAATGACACAGGCTTAAGGATCCTACTTCCAGCCTTCAGGATCCTCTCTTCAGCCTCAAGGATCCTCCTTCCAGCATCAAGGATCCTTCTCTAGTTCAGGAGGATACATGGGGATGCAGTCAATTCAAGGATCCTACTCTCAGTATCCAGGATCCTCAACTCAGGTTTAGGGATCCTCGTCCCAGGCTCACAGATCCATGGATTATCCTCCAAGACCCCCAGCTTCGGTGTATCAAGGATCCAACATCTTTCAGGATCAAGGATCCTTAAGGAGTGCACAACCCAGAAGTTCAGAGATTCACTTCGGAGACTTCATACCTATGCAAACTATTGCGTCATCTGGTCCCTCAATCATGCCAGAATCACATCAATATGGATTCACATCAGGAATCCCAACCTTGAATCCATCAGGAGGTAACACTTTAAATACTTCTTATAATGCTAACCATGGCTTTGTGCAGGAGACAGGAATCAACCAAGCTATGGCTAGGGAGCTACAAAAACTCAAGGATATAATATCCAGTGTCCCAGGAGTGGTTAAACCCATTCCTGAGATTCCGGATGGGAGTCATAGAATATCTTGTTTTGCACCACCCATTTGTGATGCGGAGATACCAAAGAGGTTCCAAACACCAAACATGAAGTTGTATGATGGCACAACTGATCCAGAAGAGCATGTAGCTCATACAGGGAGAGAATGGAGATCAATCCCATTCCTGAAAGGTTGAAAGAAGCATGTCTATGTAAGGGTTTCGGATCCACACTGACAGGATCAGCTCTTAAATGGCTGCTAAGTCTTCCACCTTACTCTATTACTTCATTTGCTAATCTAGTTAATTTGTTTAATAGTCAATTCTCATGCAGTACGAGATTTGAACGATTAACTAGTGATCTATATAGGGTAACACAAGGTCAAAATGAATCACTTAGAGATTATATAACTAAATTCAGTAGAGAATCCTTAGAGATTCCTAATTTGGATATTGCTACAACTGTAGAAGCTTTCAAAATGGGTTTACTTAAGGATTCACAATTCTATGATGATCTTGTCATGACCCCTTGCAGGGATCTTGATGAAGTAAGAACCAGGGCCCTTAGATTCATCCGTTTAGAGGATGATAAAAGGATACAGGAGAGACTGTCAGGATCCTCTAAGTAGGAAAAGCAAGGATCCTATTTCAGAAAAACAAATCCAAATCATACAAGAAGTCTGATAATTAAAATGTGCATGTTGTGGAGCAAGAAGAGGATGATGAAGATTATCAACCCATTTCTGAATATTGCTATGCTGTTGATAACAACGAACTAATCCTTGCCATGCAGAATTTAGGTGAAAAAGCAAGATGGCCAAGAAAAAGTGATAAGCCAGCTGCTACAAAGACAAATCCAAAGGGTGTGCCTATCATGAAGATTTCGGTCATCTCACTGATGAATGCATAGCACTCAGGAAAGAGATTGGTTACCTGTTAAGCAAAGGACATTTGAAGGAGCTATTTGGAAGAAAAAAGTCAAGGATCCAGGATCCTGAAAAGATTCCAGAAAAAGCTCCTGCTCGTCCAGCTGAAGTACAAATTATCAACTTCATTTCTGGTGGATCAGACATATGTGGCACTTCCTTTTCAGCAGCCAAGAGGCATGCTAAAGAGACAAAGATGGAGAATGGGGATAGGCCTATTCGAACCTCAATCCTTACTCAGGATAAAGTCATATCCTTTGATGAGGACGACTGCATGGATATTCAGGATCCTCATCATGATGGTCTTGTTATTACATTGTTTATTTCTAACCATTTTGTTCGCAGGATTCTTATAGATAGAGGAAGCTCAGTGAACATTATTCCACTTGATGTCCTCAAGAAGATGAATATCCCTGAGTCATAAATTATCCCAAGATCATCAGTTCTTGTGGGATTCAGTGGGGAAACCAAGAACACATTGGGGGACATTAAACTTCCCATTTACATAGAGGGAGTTAATTGTTTTCAAAAATTTTGTGTCATAGATTGCTTATCTTGTTGCAATCTTATTCTTGGCAGGCCATGGATACATGACATGAAAGTTGTTCCATCTACATATCATCAATGTGTGAAACTCCCCACTCCATGGGGTGTGGTGAAGATAGAAAGTGATCAACAAGAAGCCAAAAATTGTTATACTTCATCAATGAAGCCAGCCGCAAGACCTAGGGAACAATAGCAATTAAAGTATCCTCCAAGAGATGTCCTGGAGGCAAGAGAACAAGATGTTAAAGATATCCTCATGGATCCTCAGGATCCTGAATCCAAAGTTTTCATAGGATCTGGAATCCTCGATAATGTTGAATAGGATTAAGTATCCTTCTTAAAAAGGAGAAAAGCTACCTTTGCTTGGAAGCACGAGGATATGACATGTATTTCTAAAGATATTATTACTCATAAACTTGGCATTGACAGGTCATTCAAACCCATACATCAGAAGAGGAGAAAGTTTGCACCTGAGAGGAATGCCATCATCCAAGAGGAGGTAGATAAACTACTCAGAGCAGGTATGATTAGAGAGGTTAAGTATCCAAGGTGGTTAGCCAATGTGGTTGTTGTTCAAAAGAAAAATGGAAAGTGGAGGGTATGTGTCGATTTTCACTGATTTAAACACGGCATGTCCCAAGGATCCTTTCCCATTACCGCACATTGACTCCATGGTGGATGCTACCGCGGGTCATGAGTTGTTGACTTTCATGGATGCTTCATCTGGATTCCAACAAATTCAGATGGAACCATCTGATCAAGAGGATACAGCCTTTATGACCCCTACCGGTATCTATTGTTATACTACTATGCCATTTGGACTAAGAAATGCAGGTGCTACCTACCAAAGGCTAGTTAATATGATGTTTAAAGAACAAATTGGACACACAATGGAAGTCTATATTGATGATATGGTTGTCAAGTCCAAGAGAGCTGAGGATCACCTTAGAGATTTGGAGGAAGCATTTGATATCCTTGATAAATTCAACATGAAACTGAATCCTTCTAAGTGCCACTTTGGTGTAAAAGCTGGCAAGTTTCTAGGTTATATGGTGACAAAAAAGAGGGATAGAGGCAAGTCCAGAACAAATCAAGGCGATTGTGAATATTAAGTCTCCTGCCAATGCCAAGGATGTGCAAAGATTGACAGGAAGGATCACAGCCTTGAACAGGTTCATCTCAAAGTCATCAAAGAAATGCAAGGAATTCTATGACATTCTGAGGAAGAACATGAAATTTGAATGGACAGAAAAGCATGAGAACGCTCTCAAGGCCCTTAAGGATTACCTATCCTCAGCTCCAGCATTAATGAAACCGGAAAAAGGGGATATATTATCCTTATATTTGGCAGTCTCTTCTAAAGCAGTAAGTGCATTCCTTGTTAAGGATCATGAAGGTACTCAACATCCTGTGTATTATGTAAGTAAAAGTCGCTTGATGCTGAATCCAGGTATTCTCATTTAGAAAAACTTATCCTTGCTTTAATCATGTCATCTACTAAATTATGCCATTATTTTGAAACTCATGCTATTATTGTTAAGACTAACTTTCCTATTAAGAATGTCCTCAGAAAACCTGAAATGTAAGGAAGGATGGGAAAGTGGGCAGTCAAACTTAGTGCTTATGATATCAGATACGAACCAAGAACTGCCATCAAATCCCAAGCCTTAGCTGACTTTGTGGCTGATTTCAGTAGTGATCTACAAAGGGAAGCTAAATTGGAAGTTCAACAGCTTGAAGAGACAAAGGATCCTTGGATACTCTTCACAGATGGGGCTTCAAATGTCAAAGGAACTGGACTAGGAATACTACTAAAATCTCCACAGGGGGACATAATACCCCACTCAATTGCTTATGAGTTTCAAACTACTAATAATGAGGCTGAGTATGAAGCCTTAATAGCTGGTTTGCAAATTGCCAAGCACATGAGGATCAAGTATATTGAGGTACATGTAAATTCATTGTTAATTACTAACGACTTTAATGGTTCTTATGTTGTTAAAGGTGAAAGACTAATCAAATATCTAGAGATAGTCAAGAAATTGGCAGACTCTCTTGCTTATTTTAGTTTAACACAAGTACCCAGGGAAGAGAATGCAGAAGCTGATGCTTTAGCCAACCTTAGATCATCATTGAAGATTCCAAAGGATGTTAGGATACCAATTATCCATATCTTAACTCCTGCTATTGAGGATCATACAGCTATGGAGATAGTGGAGGATTCTGCAATCACACCTAGTGATGGTGCACAGTCACATTCAGGATCCTGGATCCTTCCAATCCTAAGATATATACAACGTGGAGAGATCCCTACTGGAGAAAATCCTAGAGCTTTCAAAGTCAAGGTATCTCAATTTACAATACTAAATAACATGTTATATAAACGATCTCTTGCAGGTCCATATTTAAGGTGCATCGAGGATCCAGAAATCTAGGAAGTTCTGAAGGATTTTCATGAAGGAGATTGTGGAAACCACACTAGGGGCAGAGCACTGTTCTCACGGATCCTTAGAACAGGATACTATTGGCCTACTATGAAGAAGGATGCTGTAGATTAATCAAAGAGATGTGATGCCTATCAAAGACACATCAATATCCTTCATCAACCAGCGGAGCTCCTGCCTCCTATATCCTCTTCTTGTCCATTCATGAGATGGGGAATGGATATAGTTGGAAAACTTCCCAAACCACCGGGAGGAAAAGTGTTTATGTTTGCTATGACATATTACTTTTCCAAATGGATAGAAGCTGAAGCCTTCGCACAAGTCAAAGAAAAGGAAATGATATCCTTTATTAAAAGAAACATCATTACTAGTGTTATGGGTGGAATTTCGAGCTTATATCCTGAAGGCATATCCTGATATTATATGCTTGATGCTGCGGCCAGGATACTGAACCAGGATATTGGTAACATCCTCTGGGGGTATCCTGCTTGCTACTAACGATTTTCTTTGGTTGCAAGGTACCAACGTTAAAGGACTTGATCTACCTGAAGATTCGCTCAAGGTGGTTGAAAAATGGACGTTGATGGTGGAAGAATGGGTCTTGTAACGGTCAGAATAGAAGAAAGGCATATTCCGTGAGAATATCGGATGCTGGTCAATGCTATTGACTTTATAACGGTTATATGAGCTGAAGACCCGGTTTTATAGTTAAAATGCACGTGGAAAATAAGTTAAAAGAATCCCCCAACGTTCGGATTGGAATATTCCCAGCATCCCGGAATAATAGGAGAGTTAGTTTGTTATTTGTAACTATAAATAGAATGATCGGATCAGGCTAAGACACACACTTTCTTTCGCACACTTTGCTCTCTAGCTACTAGCAATCACTACACACAAACACTTGTACTCCAATCACATTGTAACACCTAGTTGATCCGCATCATATCCTGCACTGTATCCTGTTATTCAAGCAATAAGAAGAACAAGGCAGCCGACGATTGTCAGCTCCCGAGGTTTTATGCCGGAGATCTAGATTGATCAAGGGCTTTCCTCGTACATCACGCGTCAACCTTTACATTTTTGCTCATTGTTTGATTATAGATACAGCTCGATATCCTGAGCCGTATCTTGAAACTGTTTTCGCAAACTAACAAACCAACATATTTTTTACAAAGTATTACTAGCACACTACCTCACAAAACTAATTTGATCACTTAATTGCTTAGGTAATTTTTGACCAAAACAATTTGGCGCCCACCGTGGGGCAAGTGGTGCTATTTTTAATCAATACTTTGTTAAAGTCATTACTCGGTTTTCTGTTTTCGAAATTCTTTTCATAACTATTTCTAATGGCTTCTCAATCGAATTTGAACTCTTCTTCCATGTCTGTTTCAACCTCTGCTGCCGCTGGTTCATTACCTCTTCCACATTCACAAGTTCAGACTTTTCAGAGGAGAAATGAAAGCCACACACCGAGAGAAATGCCTGCTGCTCAGAATGTTTCTAGATCCGGAAATTCAGGGAGAACCCATATCCTTGCTTCTAATAACGAAATTCTGTCTTTGTTTGGTAGTATACAGGAACAAATGAAGAGGCAGCAAGAAACTAACCAGACGATCATGAAGGATATACAACTCTTGAAGTCAAACTCCAGGAAACCTGTGGAGGATACAACTACTCCTCTACAGCCCAGGATGCTGATCTTTAGTTCAGCAACATTTACCGAGGATAATCAAGGCAACCTGATACTGAGTCAGTCCCGGAGCAACATGCCGGAGATACCATCATCTGCCAGGATATCGACCGTGAGGGATCCAGGATATGGCCCAGGATATGGTCCAGGATATGGCAAAAGTCAACATGCTGGTAACATGTTTGCCAATATCAGTATCCCTGCTACTAATAATTCTGATTCTTTGCAGGATATAGGTGTAACACCAGTATTGACCAGGGAACTTCAAAATTTGAAGGATATGATATCAAGTGTTCCTGGAGTAGTGCAGCCTATACCGAAAGTATCCCAGGATAGTCACAGGATATCTTGATTTGCTCATCCAATTTGTGATACTGAAATTCCAAAAAGATTCCAGACTCCCAGCGTAAAGTTGTATGATGGGACGACAGATCCTGAGGAGCATATTGCCCAGTATAGGGAAAGGATGGAAACAAATCCAATCCTACCAGAACTTAAGGAAGCATGCTTATGCAAAGGCTTCGGTTCAACTTTAACGGGATCGGCCTTAAAATGGCTTTTAAATGTTCCACCTTATTCAATTACATCATTTTCTCATTTATTTAATTTGTTTATCAGTCAATTTTCTTGTAGCAGGAGCTTTGAGAAACTAACAAGTGATCTTTACAGGATAACACCAGGATCACAAAAATCCCTAAGGGATTATGTTAGCAAATTTAGTAGAGAATCCCTGGATATCCCGAATCTTGATATTGCTACGGCATTACAAGCGTTCAAAAGGGGGTTACAAAAGGATCGTCAATTTTATCAGGATCTTGTAATGAATCCTTGCAGGAACTTGGACGAAGCTCGAAACAGGGCTTTGAGATACATTAGGCTGGAAGATGATAAGAAAATGCAAGAGAGGATGAATGCATCCTCAACATACGAATCAACTAACAGGAAGTCAGAATCCTCGTACAAACCATATCGCTCCAAGCCATATGGTAGAAATGATAACAAGAAAGTGAATGCTGTTGAAGACGAGGATCCTGGGGAGTATCCTGAGTTATCTGAATATTGTTTTTCTGTTAATATACCTAAACTAATGTACGATATGCAGGGTTTAGGAGACAAAGCTAGGTGGCCTCGGAAGAATCAACAAAAGGCTGATTGGAAGGATAAGTCCAAATGGTGTGCCTTCCATGAGGATTTTGGACATATTACAGAGGATTGCATCGCTCTAAGGAAGGAAATAAGCTATCTCCTGAGCAAAGGTTATCTGAAGGATCTCCTGGGAAGAAAGAAAAACAAGGGTCGGGATACTGAGAAGGATCCTGAACGAGCAGCATCACCTCCTGCGGATGCCAAGATAATTAACTTTATTTCAGGAGGATCAGACATTTGCAGGACTTCATATTCTGCGGCCAAGAGACATGCAAAGGAAGCTAAAGCCGAAAGAGGGGAAAGACCAACCAGGATGACGACCCTAATAGCTGACAAAGTGATCACTCTTGATAGTGAAGACAGGGATACTGTCTAGGATCCTCACCATGATGCTCTGGTAATAACATTATATGTGGCTAACCACTTTGTACGCAGGATACTGGTGGATAATGGCAGCTCAGTCAACATCATCCAATTGGAAACCTTGAAGAGAATGAACATCCCCGAGATAGAGATTACCTCAAAGTCCACTATGCTTATAGGGTTTAGTGGAGAAGCAAGGAATACTGTTGGGGAGATAAAACTGCCCGCATATGTCGAAGGAGTAAACTCGATGCAATGGTTTTGTGTCATGGATTCATTATCCTGCTATAATATTATATTGGGCAGGCCATGGATTCACGATATGAAAGTTGTACCTTCCACCTATCATCAGTGTGTCAAGATCCTTACTCCTTGGGGGTAGTTAAAGTTGAAAGTGACCAACAAGAGGTGAAGGAGTGCTACTCCTCTTCAATGAAGGCCTCAAGAAAATCCAAAGCAGGATAGCAATTAAAGATGCGGGCCCAGGATATCGTGGAGGCTTCAGAGCAGGATGTAAAGAAAATTATCCTGGATCAGGATAATCCAGATATCTCGGTGCTCGTAGGAGCCAATATCCCTCAGGATATTGAAAATCAGTTAACGAACTTTTTGAAATGCAGGATGTCAACATTCGCATGGAAGCATGAGGATATGACATGTATTTCTAAGGATATTATAACTCACAAGCTTGGAATTGACAGGTCTTTAAAGCCTATCCAACAAAAGAGAAGGAAGTTTGCTCCAGAACGAAACATAATTATTCAAGAAGAGGTTGAAAGACTATTGAAGTCCAAGATGATCAGGGAAGTCAAATTTCCCAAGTGGCTAGCAAATGTGGTCGTGGTTCAAAAGAAGAATGGGAAATGGAGAGTTTGTGTAGATTACACAGACTTGAACAAAGCATGTTCTAAAGACCCATTCCCTCTGCCTCATATAGACTCGATGGTGGATGCCATTGTCGGTCATGAGATGTTAACCTTCATGGATGCATCCTCAGGATTCCAGCAGATCCAAATGGAACCTTCAGACCAGGAGGATACTGCTTTCATGACACTAATAGGTATTTACTATTATACTGCTATACCTTTTGGTTTGAAAAATGCAGGTGCAACGTACCAGAGATTGGTGAACGTGATGTTTAAAGACAAACTGGGGGACACCATGGAGGTGTACATTGACGATATGGTAGTCAAATCCAAGAAGGCTGAGGATCATCTCCAGGATATTAAAGGAGCATTTGATATCCTGGACCAGTATAATATGAAACTAAATCCTGCCAAGTGCCATTTTAGAGTGGGGGCAGGAAAGTTTTTAGGATACATGGTGACTAAAAGGGGATAGAAGCAAGCTCGGAGCAGATTAAAGCTATCTTGGATTTCAAGTCACCTTCAAATATGAAGGGTGTTCAACGGTTAACAGGGCGACTTGCAGCATTGAACAGATTTATCTCAAGATCCTCCGAGAAATGCAAGGAATTTTATGATATCCTGAAGAAAAACAAGAAGTTCGACTGGGGAGAGAAGCATGAAGCAGCCCTGCAGGATTTGAAGCAGTATCTTTCAACTGCACCTCTATTGATGAAGCCTGAGAATGGTGAACCACTGTCCCTATACCTCGTAGTATCGGGGAATGCTGTAAGTGCCGTCCTTATAAGGGATCATAAAGGTCAGCAATATCCTGTCTGTTATGTTAGTAAAAGTTTATTAGATGTCGAAACTATATATTCTCATCTAGAAAAAATGATATTAGCCCTAGTTATGGCATCAACTAAGCTTAGACATTATTTTGAGACACATAGGATTCATGTTAAAACTAATTATCCTGTTAAGAATGTGCCTAGGAAACCTGAGATGTCGGGTAGAATGGCTAAGTGGTCAGTAAAATTAAGTGCCTATGATCTAGTATATGAACCTAGAAATGATATAAAGTCTCAGGCTCTAGCAGACTTTGTGGCTGATTTCAGTAGTGATATTCAGAATGAAGTAGACCTAAAAGTTCAACAGCTAGGAGAAAACTTAGAATCCTGGGCGTTATATACTGATGGTGCATCTAATGTAAGAGGTGTAGGTTTGGGTATACTACTAAAATCGCCACAGGGGGACATATTACCCCAGGCTATTAGGTGTGAATTTCCTGCTACTAATAATGAGGCAGAATATGAAGCTTTAATTGCAGGATTAGAGTTGGCTAAGAATATGAATATCAAAAATTTGCAAGTGTATGTTGACTCCTTGTTAATCACTAATCATTTTAATGGAAGCTATGCAGTTAAAGGAGAGAAGTTAATCGGGCATCTCGAAATTCTTAAAAAATTAGCAGGATATTTCGATACTTTTACACTTGGACAGGTACCAAGAGAAGACAATGTTGAAGCTGATGCCTTGGCAAATCTAGGATCGTCGGTCAGGATACCGAAAGGAACCCGGATACCAATATTACATGTCCTATATCCTGCGACGAATCCTCAGGATAAGGAAGTAATAAGTATTCAGGATCCTGATGATGGCTATCTTGAGGAGGATCCTAAGTCCTGGATAGCTCCAATCATGAGATATCTAAAGCAAGGATACATCCCAAAGAATGAGAATCCTAAAGCCTTTAGGATGAAGGTATCATGATTCACTATTATAAATGATGTTTTGTATAAGAAATCTCTTGCAGGACCATATCTGAGGTGCTTGGAGGATCCTGAAACCAAGGAAGTACTTCAGGATATACATGAAGGGGATTGTGGTAACCATACTGGGGACAGGTCATTATTCTCAAAAGTATTAAGGACAGGATATTATTGGCTAACAATGAGGAAAGATGCCACAGAATATGTTCGAAGATGTGATGCATGTCAAAGACATAGTAACATACTGCATCAGCCTGCTGAACCATTATATCATATTGTTTTCCCTTGGCCATTTATGAAGGGGGTATGGATATAGTGGGAAAGCTTCCAAAGGCTCCAGGAGGGAAGGTTTTTATGTTGGCAATGACAGATTATTTCTCCAAATGGGTTGAAGCTGAGGCATTTGTCCAAGTCAGGGATCAAGAGGTGGTATCCTTCATAAAGAGAAATATCCTGACCAGATTCGGAGTACCAGCCGAGATAATCTATGACAATGGTTCTCAGTTTATAAGTAAGAGGACTACTGACTTTTGCAAGAGTTGGGGAATCAAAATGATTACGTCTACTCCGGTACATCCTCAAGCAAATGGACAAGCTGAATCCTCAAACAAGATAATTGTCAACAACTTGAAGAAAAGATTAGGGGCCAAGAAAGGAAGATGGGCAGAAGAATTACCCTTTGTTTTGTGGGCTGATAGAACGACGGTAAAAAATGCAACTGGTCAAACCCCGTTTTCCTTAGTATTTGGAGCAGAAGCAGTGATCCCGACAGAAATGGTGATACCCACAGCAAGATCCAACCTCTGGAATCCTGAGCAGAATCCTGAAGTCCTATGCCAGGAGCTGGATACTATTGATGAGACAAGAGATGCAGCACGGCTAAGAATGGCGGCATATCAACAAAGGATATCCAAAACATACAATAAGAATATAAGGATTAGAAGGTTCAAAGTTGGAGATTGGGTGTTAAGAAAAGCTTTTCAGAATACTACCAATCCTGCTGATGGAAAGATGGCTCCGAAATGGGAAGGACCATATGAGATTGAATCAGAATCAGGAAAAGGTGCATACCGACTCAAGGATATGGAGGGGGATATGCTACCGAGATCCTGGAATGCAATACACTTAAAGCTCTATTTCAAGTAAGAATAGAATTTAATTTCTATCTCAGAATGGTATGTATTCTATCTCTTTTAAATATATTTGTGTATTATCTTGAACCCAATACTGACTTAAGCATCGGAGGGGTGTTAGCCAGGCTAACACCCACCTTAGTTTAAGGATGTTTTGCAGTATATGCTCCGGGATATAGCTCCAGGATGCTCACTCAGGATACTTCGGAAGATTAGAGGATTGGCCCCCTCTCTCACGTATAAGGGATCCTGATCCCTTTACAGGTTTAAAGGTATTCACCTTTCTTCTGAATTGGGTTTAAACACCCCGCCTGGAGCGCAAGTTATTCGGGAATAGTTCAAGGTGGCGGGACCAGTCCATGTAAAAGTGGCTGACAATTTCGTTACTATTGGCTATATCCTGAATCCTAAAGGTATATGAGGATTGATCACCCTCTCTCACGAAAGGGTATTTTCATACCCTCTAAGGTTTAAAGGTTTTCACCTGTCTAAGTCTTGGATTTTATACACTCCCGCATGTAGCGCATGAAAATTTGGGATTTTCCCCAGGATTAAAGGTTTTCACCTTTCTAAGTTTTGGGGTTTCCACACCCTCGCCTGTAGCGCACGAAAATTCGGGATGTTCCCCAGAATACTTATGGGTTTATCCCCAGTACATTAAGGATTTATCTCCAGTATAATTTAGGGTTTATCCCCTGTAATATAAGAATTATTCAAACGGTTGCAGCTGATGTCCATAAAATTTCTAAGTTTTCGAAGACATTATGCACAGGGGACATTCCTACTGAGGAAATTGTGTAAAGCTCAAAAGATAAAGCTCGGACCTAGTACACTAAGTGTCTCAAACAGGGGACATCTTCGTTGGAAGAATTGCAAAAGGATTAAAGTTTGAGAATAGGGTTACACTCTATTCCTGGTATGATCTTTCCTTTGTAAACGTTATTTAAATCATTTGAGTTTTTGAAACTATGTTTGACAAAAGCTTAAGCATCCTGATTAGGATATATTCTCAGGATATATTCTCAAAATGTATTTTCAAAATATGTTTCAGGATATTTGATTGGAATATTTGGACATGATACTTGGATTAAAAACTGAAACTGTGTTCTAGTCAAACAAGTGTTCTCAAAACCAACTTTGTAAAATAAAAATGAACTGTTCTCTTTCTCTGAAAACTTTATCTGAATTGCTTGAGTTATAAAAACCCTATTTGACGGAAGTCTTAATAGGATATTTGCGAGTATACTGATCAAGATATTTTCATAAAAAGTAATAATTGCACTAAGTTTGGAACATTGGAATTCAGACTAAGCAATGCATAACAAATAACAACATGTAAGGTTAAAAGGTTAGTTTATTATTAATTGTATTCTTGGTTTCATCTCAAAAAGAGACCCATCCACCAAGAACACAATTAAGTTTTTAAAGCATATTTACATAAACAGTTGAAGGCTTCGTCCTAAAAACACGAGATCCCTCCACCTCCAACTGTTAAATTGTTCTAAAGCTTGCAGGAAATTAAAATTGTTCTAAGCACAGGACGACCAGATGATTCAGACCCTACAAAGCAAAATACAGGTATCGTTAAAGATAAACTAACCAGGATACAGGTTCAGTATATGTGTACGGGATACAGGATTTGGATATTTACCTTATTAAGGAAGGAGGTCATGGGCTCGATGGATTTCATGAAGCCAAGGTCATCATAAGAGAAACCTTCGGTAGCAACAGTGGAGGGCTTAGAGCAGGTGGCAACAGATGATTCTTTTTTTATCAGGACAGGCTTGGAGTAACTGTCAAGCTCCTCAAGATCGAAGACAACAGGGACCTTAGTAGAGTTTACAGAAAAGGGAGTAGTTTCAATCTTATCATATTATGTGCTGATTAACCAAACATATACAGGAATGTTCAAAATAGATATCCTTACCAGATGTGCCAGAAGACTACCTAGTTATGAGAAAGTATAACCTTGGAAGTTGTGCGAAGTCACATCAACATCTACATCCCATTAAGTGCATCGAACAACACAACGAAAAATATACCCGTTTGGATTTCAGGATCCTAACAGATATATTTGTGGGGACAATTGTTATGGGTGGAATTTCGAGCTTATATCCTGAAGGCATATCCTGATATTATATGCTTGATGCTGCGGCCAGGATACTGAACCAGGATATTGGTAACATCCTCTGGGGGTATCCTGCTTGCTACTAACGATTTTCTTTGGTTGCAAGGTACCAACGTTAAAGGACTTGATCTACCTGAAGATTCGCTCAAGGTGGTTGAAAAATGGACGTTGATGGTGGAAGAATGGGTCTTGTAACGGTCAGAATAGAAGAAAGGCATATTCCGCGAGAATATCGGATGCTGGTCAATGCTATTGACTTTATAACGGTTATATGAGCTGAAGACCCGGTTTTATAGTTAAAATGCACGTGGAAAATAAGTTAAAAGAATCCCCCAACGTTCAGATTGGAATATTCCCAGCATCCCGGAATAATAGGAGAGTTAGTTTGTTATTTGTAACTATAAATAGAATGATCGGATCAGCCTAAGACACACACTTTCTTTCGCACACTTTGCTCTCTAGCTACTAGCAATCACTACACACAAACACTTGTACTCCAATCACATTGTAACACCTAGTTGATCCGCATCATATCCTGCACTGTATCCTGTTATTCAAGCAATAAGAAGAACAAGGCAGCCGACGATTGTCAGCTCCCGAGGTTTTATGCCGGAGATCTAGATTGATCAAGGGCTTTCCTCGTACATCACGCGTCAACCTTTACATTTTTGCTCATTGTTTGATTATAGATACAGCTCGATATCCTGAGCCGTATCTTGAAACTGTTTTCGCAAACTAACAAACCAACATATTTTTTACAAAGTATTACTAGCACACTACCTCACAAAACTAATTTGATCACTTAATTGCTTAGGTAATTTTTGACCAAAACAACTAGATTTGGCATACCTTCTGAAATTGTTTGTGATAATTGATCCCAATTTATTGGGAATAGAACTACTAACTTTTGTGACAGCTGGGGGATTAAGATGATAACATCAACACCTGTCCACCAACAATATAACAGCCCTCCAAAATATTTCCGACACCCCTAGTATAATTAAACTGTTCCTATATGTCTTAAATGCACCCCGTATACTAAATTTAACCCTAAATACCTTTACATAATTAAAAATTAAAATAAAAAAACAAAACTTTGGGGTCGCTCGCGGGCCGTGAAGGACTATCCTTCGGCTGCCACGTGTCATCAACAGTGTCGAGGCTAGTTGTCTGAATAAGCGAAGCTAGACCCTACAACCTTACGTCGCGGGCCGCGAAGGACTATCCTTCGGCTTACGCGGGCCGCGAGGAAGTCTGGAATCAGGCCTATAAATGGAGGCCATCGGTCTTCAGTCTAAACCGTTCAACTTTCTTTCTCTCTCTCGAATTTCTACATAGCAAAAGTAATTTTCGGGCATTATGCCCCCCCCCTAAATAATGAATTTCTGCCTCGTTGTAAGTATCACAACCCCCGGTTACGTATTAGATACGTTGCCCGATTGATCCAGGGTTCCGTAACGGCTGTCGAGGTTCTGCCCGACGTAGTCGTTGGAATGCCGTCTCGGAGAGGGTGTTACTAATGTAAATATTGGGTTATTATACTAACGCGTGTGCATTTGTATAATTAATAGATGATCACCAAGAAATCCAAAAGGAAAACCCTAAGACAGCAATGTGAGTTTATCCTCTTTTTGTAAATCCTTTTAGTGAGTAATCCTCCTTTTTGCAAACTGTTTTTACAAAACCTCATATGATTAACATTATATTAAACAGTGATTGAGTATTTGTATTCTACAATTATCATCGGTATGTTGGGGTTTTGTATACAAAATTTGTTACTACACTGTTGTTATGGGCCATTTTCTGAATATGCATGCTGACTAATATCCTGCTTTTAATTGTTTATCTATGATCAGGATACTGGACGGGGATATTGCTAACATCCTGGGTGATATCCTGAGGTATATCGAATTAATCACGTGCAGGTTGAAGACTGGGACTTGCCAACGGTCAAATGGACTCCATCTCCTCAAGACTCGGGCGTATTTGTTAAAGGAGAGACGTTGAACCCGAAAGACCAGGTCTACAACGTTCAACTAAGGAATATTCGTTGGATCCCGGTTATGTAGGATAGTTAGTTAGATTTTTTTTACTTTAAATAGATGGGGGCAGATCAGATTAAGGCACTCAACTTACACATTTTCAAACACTTTCTCTCAAGCTCATCGCAAACACTACACACAACACTTGTATTCGAATTACATTGTAACACATAGTTGATCCGCACCACATCCTGCACTGTATTCTGATATTTGAAGCAATAGAAGAACAAGGCAGTTGCGATTGTCAGCTCCCGAGGTTTTATGCCGGCGATCTAGATTGATCAAGGGCTTTCCTCGTACATCACGTGTCAACCTTTACATTTTCGCTCATTGTTTGATTGTAGATACAGCTCGATATCCTGAGCCGTATCCTGAAACTGTTTTCACAACTAATTTGGTTAACACATTTTTCACATACAATATTAGCACACTACCTCACTTAACTAATTTGATCACTTAATTGCTTAGGTTATTTTTGACCAAAACAATTTGGCGCCCACCGTGGGGCAAGTGGTGCTACCTTTACTAAAAATCTTTGTGAAATCACTAATCGGTTTTCTATTTTCAAAACTTTTTGCCACATTGTTTACAATGGCCTCAAGATCAAACATGAGCTCCTCTACTATGTCTGCTACAACCTCTGCCACTACTGGTTCGGTGCTTCCACCACCTCCTCCAAGGATGCCGTTTTCTTCACAATCTCAAGATGTTATCCCTACTCGGAGTGTCCAGGGATCTGCTCCCGTTTTAGCCTCTAATGATGAAATTCTGACTTTATTTGGAAGTGTGCAGGAACAAATGAGGCAGCAACAGGAGACTAACCAAATGCTGTTAAGAGAAATACAACTCTTAAAAGCTAGCTCGAGTAGACCCGCTGAAGAAACTGTCACTCCTATACAGCCCAGGGCTTTGAATTTTAGTTCCGCAGTTTACACTGAGGACAACAGGGGGAATATCGTCCCAAGCCATTCTCAGAATCATACCCCTGAGATACCCTCCTCGGTCAGGATGTCGACTGTAAGGAGTTCAGGATATGCTTCAGGATATGGCCAAAATCCTCAGACCGGTAATGTGTTAAATAATAATATTCTTGCTACTAACAACAATGGCTCTTTGCAGGATGCAGGTATGATGTTAACATTTACCAGGGAGCTCCAGAAATTGAAGGACATGATATCCAGTGTACCTGGAGTGGTCCAGCCAATTCCGGAAGTATCCCAAGACAGCCACAGGATATCCCGCTTTGCATATCCTATATGTGATGCTGAAATCCCAAAAAGATTTCAGACTCCCAACATGAAGCTGTATGATGGGACCACGGATCCTGAAGAGCATATTGCCCAGTATAGGGAAAGAATGGAGATTAACCCTATCCCTCCGGAGCTCAAGGAAGCATGCTTGTGCAAGGGTTTTGGGTCTACCCTGACAGGATCAGCCTTAAAATGGCTATTAAATGTCCCTCCTCACTCAATTAATTCGTTTGCTCATTTGGTTAATTTATTCAATAGTCAGTTTTCTTGCAGCCGGAGTTTTGAGAAACTAACCAGTGATCTTTACAGGATAACTCAAGGGCCTCAGGAATCCTTGAGGGATTATGTGAACAAATTCAGTCGAGAATCCTTGGATATCCCGCATCTTGATGTTGCAACAGCTGTGCAAGCTTTTAAGATGGGGTTACAAAAGGATTCTCAGTTTTATCAGGATCTTGTAATGAATCCCCGCAGGAATCTCGACGAAGCTCGTAACAGGGCTTTGAGATATATCCGTTTGGAAGATGACAAGAAGATGCAGGAGAGGATGAATTCTACCTCAACCTATGAATCAACCAACAGGAAATCAGAAACCTTATATAAGCCATATCGCTCCAAGCCATATGGCAGAAATGACAACAAGAAAGTGAATGCTATTGAAGACGAGGATCCTGAAGAATATCCTGACTTATCAGAATACTGCTTTTCTGTTAATATACCTGAGTTAATGTATGCTATGCAGGGTTTAGGGGACAAAGCCAGATGGCCTCGAAAGAACCAGCAGAAAGCTGATTGGAAGGATAAATCCAAATGGTGTGCCTTCCACGAAGACTTCGGACATATGACCGAGGATTGCATCACTTTAAGGAAAGAAATAAGTTACCTGTTAAGCAAAGGGTATCTGAAGGACTTACTGGGAAAAAAGAAGAATAAAGGTCAGGATCCCGAGAAGGATCCTGAACGGGCAGCATCACCCCCAGCAGATGCCAAGATAATTAACTTTATTTCAGGAGGATCCGATATTTGTGGAACTTCGTATTCGGCGGCTAAGAGACATGCAAAGGAAGCTAAGAGTGAAAGGGGAGACAAACCAGTCAGGATGACTACCCTCACAACTGATAAAGTGATCACTTTCGATAGTGATGACAGGGATACTGTTCAGGATCCTCACCATGATGCTTTGGTAATAACATTATATGTGGCTAACCATTTTGTACGCAGGATACTGGTAGACAACGGTAGTTCTGTCAATATAATTCAGCTGGAAACATTGAAGAGGATGAATGTATCTCCGATGGACATTACTTCGAAGTCCACAGTGCTCGTTGGTTTCAGTGGAGAAACTAGAAATACTGTAGGAGAGATAAAGTTACCAGTATACGTTGAAGGGGTCAACTCGATACAACGCTTCTGTGTGATGGACTCCTTATCCTGCTATAACATCATACTGGGAAGACCATGGATTCACGATATGAAGGCTGTGCCATCAACATATCACTAATGTATCAAGATCCCTACCCCTTGGGGAGTTGTCAAGGTTGAAAGTGATCAGCAGGAAGCGAAAGAATGCTACTCATCTTCGATGAAATCTTCGACCAAGCCTAATCAAGCATAGCAATTAAAGATGCGGGCCCGGGATACATTGGAAGCTTCGGAGCAGGATGTGAAGAAAATTATCCTGGATCAGGATAATCCTGATATCTCGGTGCTCGTAGGAACCAATATCCCTCAGGATATTGAAGTGCAGATAACTAACTTTTTGAAATGCAGGATGTCAACGTTTGCATGGAAGCATGAGGATATGACAGGCATATCCAAAGACATTATCACTCACAAGCATGGAATTGATAGGTCATTCAAGCCTGTTCAGCAAAAGAGAAGAAAATTTGCTCCTGAGCGGAATACGATCATCCAAGAGGAAGTTGAAAGACTATTGAAGTCCAAGATGATCAGAGAAGTCAAGTTCCCAAGGTGGTTGGCAAATGTGGTCGTAGTGCAGAAGAAAAACGGGAAATGGAGAGTCTGTGTAGACTACACGGACTTGAACAAGGCTTGTCCTAAAGATCCATTCCCTCTTCCTCATATCGATGCAATGGTAGATGCTACTGCTGGACATGAAATGTTAACGTTCATGGACGCATCCTCAGGATTTCAGTAAATTCAAATGGAGCCTTCGGATCAGGAGGATACTGCTTTCATGACACCAACAGGTAGATATTGCTATACTGCTATGCCTTTCGGTTGAAAAATGCAGGTGTAACATACCAGAGATTAGTGAACATGATGTTCAAAGATATGCTGGGGCACACCATGGAGGTATATATTGACGATATAGTGGTAAAATCTAAAAAAGCTGAGGATCACCTCCAGGATATCAAGGGAGCGTTTGATATCCTGGATCAATACAACATGAAGTTGAATCCTGCTAAGTGCCATTTCGGAGTGGGGGCAGGAAAGTTTCTAGGATATATGGTGACAAAAAGGGGGATAGAAGCAAGCCCAGAGCAGATCAAAGCTATCCTAGATATAAAATCACCCTCAAATATGAAGGACGTACAAAGGTTAATAGGCCGAGTAGCAGCTTTGAATAGATTTATTTCAAGATCCTCGGAAAAATGCAAGGAATTCTATGATATCCTCAAGAAGAATAAGAAATTTGAATGGGGAGCAAAGCATGAAGCAGCCTTACAGGATTTGAAGCGATATCTCTCAACTGCACCTCTATTGATGAAGCCTGAAAATGGTGAACCACTATCCCTATACCTCGCTGTATCAGGGAATGCTGTAAGTGCCGTTCTTATAAAAGACCATGAAGGTCAGCAATATCCTGTTTATTATGTTAGTAAAAGTTTGTTAGATGTTGAAACTAGGTATTCTCATTTAGAAAAATTGATATTAGCTCTAGTCATGGCATCGACAAAGCTTAGACATTATTTTGAGACACATAGGATCCATGTTAAAACGAATTATCCTGTCAAAAATGTGCTTAGGAAACCAGAGATGTCAGGCAGGATGGCCAAGTGGTCAGTAAAGTTAAGTGCTTATGATTTAGTATATGAACCTAGAAATGCCATAAAGTCTCAGGCTTTAGCTGACTTTGTGGCTGATTTCATTAGTGACATTCAGGACGAGGTAGACCTAGAAGTTCAACAGTTAGGAGAATCTTCAGGATCATGGACATTGTATACTGATGGTGCATCCAATATAAGAGGTGTAGGATTAGGTATACTACTAAAATCGCCACAGGGGGACATATTACCCCAGGCTATTAGGTGTGAATTTTCTGCTACTAATAATGAGGCAGAATATGAAGCTTTAATTGCAGGATTAGAATTGGCTAAGAATATGAGTATCAAGAATTTGCAAGTATATGTTGACTCCTTATTAATTACTAACCATTTTAATGGATCCTATGCAGTTAAGGGTGAGAAATTAATCGAATACCTCGATATTCTCAAAAAATTAGCAGGATATTTCGATGTTTTTACACTTGAACAGGTACCAAGAGAGGATAATGCTGAAGCAGATGCCTTAGCAAATCTGGGATCATCGATCAGGATACCAGAAGGAACCCAAATACCAATATTACATGTCTTGTATCCTGCAACGAATCCTCGGGATAAAGAAGTAGCGGGTATTCAGGATCCTGGAGCAGAGTATCCTGAAGAGGATCCTAAATCTTGGACGGCTCCAATCATGAGATATCTCAAGGAAGGACACATCCCCGAAAATGAAAATCCTAAGGCATTTAGGATGAAGGTATCACGGTTCACTATTATAAATAATGTTTTATACAAGAAATCTCTTGCAGGACCGTATTTGAGGTATTTGGAGGATCCTGAAGCCAAAGAAGTACTTCAGGATATACATGAAGGGGATTGTGGTAACCATACTGGGGGCAGGTCATTATTCTCAAAAGTATTAAGGACAGGATATTATTGGCCGACAATGAGAAAAGATGCCACAGAATATGCTCGAAGATGTGACGCATGTCAAAGACATAGTAACATATTACATCAGCCTGCTGAATCACTGTATCCTATTGTTTCTCCTTGGCCGTTTATGAAGTGGGGTATGGATATAGTGGGAAAGCTTCCAAAGGCTCCAGGAGGAAAAGTTTTCATGTTGGCAATGACGGATTATTTCTCCAAGTGGGTTGAAGCAGAAGCATTTGTTCAAGTTAGAGATCAAGAAGTAGTATCCTTCATAAAGAGAAATATCCTGACCAGATTCGGAGTACCAGCCGAGATAATCTGTGACAATGGTTCTCAGTTTATAAGTAAGAGGACTACTGACTTTTGCAAAAGTTGGGGAATCAAAATGATAACATCTACCCCGGTACATCCTCAAGCGAATGGACAAGCAGAATCCTCAAACAAGATAATTGTTAATAACTTAAAGAAGAGGCTTGGAGCCAAAAAAGGAAGATGGGTAGAAGAATTACCCTTTGTTTTGTGGGCTGATAGGACAACGGTAAAGAATGCAACAGGCCAAACCCCATTTTCCTTGGTATTTGGAGCAGAAGCAATGATTCCAACGGAAATGGCAATACCTACTGCAAGATCTACCCTACGGGATCCTGAACAGAATCCTGAAGCCTTGAGTCAGGATTTGGATACTGTAGATGAAAAAAGGGATGCAGCAAGGCTAAGGATGGCAGCATATCAACAAAGAATATCCAGAGCATATAACAAGAATATTAGGACCAGAAGATTTAAGGTTGGAGATTGGGTGTTAAGAAAGGCTTTTCGGAATACTACTAATCCTGCCGATGGCAAGCTAGCTCCAAAATGGGAAGGACCATATGAAGTTGAATCAGAAGCAGGTAAAGGAGCATATAGACTCAAGAATATGGAAGGAGATATGCTACCGAGATCTTGGAATGCTATACACCTTAAGCTTTATTTCAAGTGAGTTTAGAATTTAATTTCTAACTCAGGATGGTATGAATTCTATCTTTAAATATGTTTGGTTTAATTTATTCTTTGAAACCCAATACTAACTTAAGCATCAGAGAGGTGTTAGCCAAGCTAACACCCACCTTGGTTTAAGGATGTTTTGCAGTATATGCTCCAGGATATACCTCCGGGATGCTCACTCAAGATACTTCGGAAGATTAGAGGATTGCCCCCTCTCTCACGTATAAGGGATTCCGATCCCTTCACAGGTTTAAAGGTATTCACCTTTCTTCCGAATTGGGTTTAAACACCCCGCCTGGAGCGCAAGTTATTCAGGGATAGTTCAAGGTGGCGGGACCAGTCCATGTAAAAGTGGCTGACAATTTCGTTACTGTTGGCTATATCCTGAATCCTAAAGGTATATGAGGATTGATCACCCTCTCTCACGAAAGGGTATTTTCATACTCTCTAAGGTTTAAAGTTTTTCACCTTTCTAAGTCTTGGAGTTTATACACTCCCGCCTGTAGCGCACGAAAATTTGGGATTTTCCCCAGGATACAAGGAATTTCTTTCCAAAACATTCTTGGGTTTTACCCCTGTAACATGAAAAATTGTCTATACAATGGGAACTGATATCCAGAAGATTTCTAAGTATTTGAAGACATTGTACACAGGGGACATTCCCACTAAAGCAATGATGTAAAGCTCAAAGGATAAGGCTCAGAACTAATGCACTAAGTGTCTCAGACAGGGGACATCTTCATTGGAAAAATTGCAAAGGGATTGAGGTTTGATAATAGGGTTATACCCTATTCCTGGTATGATCTTTCCTTTGTAAACATCGTTTAAGTTTTTGGTGAAAGGTTAAATATCCTGATATATTCTCAAAATATATTTTCACAATACTTCTCAGAATTTTTTATTAAAATATTTGAAACTAATACTAGTTTGAAACTTTGATCATTTAAGTATTATCGAAACAGGTTTTGGAAAAGTGGATTGTTTTTCACTCTTTAGAGAACTTTCTACACAGTTGAATGAATGTTTGGAAGTTCTCTCCAATAAAAAGTTTTTATAATATATCGCTGAGCATATTGATCAGGATATTTTCATAAGATAACAGTACAAAATTTTTGCAAAGTTAAAAGTTACATTAAGTAATACAAGGCAATAACAAATAAGTCAAGAGATAGTTATATTATTAACATGTCAAAAGTTGTGCTTTTGGATTCACCTCAAACCGAGGCCCATCCACCAAAAGCACAATTAGTTTCTACCATACTTGTGTAACGGTTGGAGGATCTATTTCAAAACAGGACCTGTCCACCTACAACCGTTACCGCATTCAAAACAGGTTATACTAATCGATGACCAAGGGCTTCATCCTAAAACCTAGGACCCATCCACCTTTGGTCATCATATTGTTCTAATGCAGGAAATGTAAATTGTTCAAAGACAGGAAATGTAAATTGTTTTTCACAACCACAACCATGAAATTTAAAAAATGGGCTCCAGCCTCAGCACGTAAATCCATCATCGCCCACTCCACTGCCTAAGGGGCAGCACCTTCTTGAACAGCAACCTCTTTACCGGCACCCATACCAGCATCATCCTCGGGATTCTTCTCAGCATCTGCAGCAGCATCCTCTTCACCAGCATTCTTTCTAGCATTTGCCCCAGCATTCTCAGAAACATCCTTTGAAGCGCTAGCATTCATTGTCTTGGCGGATTCTTCCATAGCAGATGTGGCAGGAGGATTCACAGGATTTCCCCCAAGATCTTTTAACTTCGCCTCCCAGGCCTTGGTGTTCCAAGAAGGGCATTGTAAACCCAAAGCCATCACCTCGTAAGCCATTTTCAGCCTGGCCTGAAGAAGGGAGATCATGACGGAATTCTTGAGGCTCTCTCAGTATGAAGCC
The DNA here is from genome assembly GCA_030545235.1 of Helianthus tuberosus. Lineage (NCBI taxonomy): Eukaryota > Viridiplantae > Streptophyta > Magnoliopsida > Asterales > Asteraceae > Helianthus > Helianthus tuberosus. The sequence goes on along the minus strand of CM060370.1, from coordinate 22,605,566 downwards.
ATGGCCTGCTCGTGTTGAACCTGGGCCGCGTCAAACTTAGCTTGAGTCTCCTGAGTGATCTTCTGGATGACGGACTGGTGATCTTGAGTCATAGCCTTATACTTAGCTTCGTAGTGTTCTGATTTGGCGATGGCAATTGCTGCTTGATCTGCAATGGTGGCCTTGGCCTTTTTCAGCTGGCTTTCAAGCATGACGTTGGAGCCACATGCGTCTTCATAAAGGAAAATCAGGCGTTCAAGGCCCTGCAAGGTAAAGAAGCAGGCATTATTCTAAATGAACATTTCTATTTAGCATACGGTGCAGGATATAGGTCAGGATACTAACCTGATTAAGGAAGCCGGTCATAAATGTGCTGGATTCTGTGAACCCGTGGTTCTCGAATGGGAACACGTGGGGTGGAGCAGAGGGCTCAACTTCCTTTCTTTTCCGGGAGCTGGAGGATCGGGTCCTGGATGCTGGGGGAGCTTTGGGAGCAGTGGCGGTCTTTGAACTGGTAGGTTTTGGTGTAACGGATGACTTCGGGTTAGATTCTTGCTTGACGGGTTCAAGGCTGGAATAGCTGTCCAGCTCATCGAGTTGGAAACCTTCAAGGTTGACGATTGGTACTGCACAAAGGAAGATCTTAAACTCATCATACTTTTGAAAAATAATTGATTTAAAATATATGTATAATTGCTGAGAATGTGCTTACCAGACATCTCTGAGCTTGATTTCTGGCTTGAATCTGTGAGAGACAGGGAGAAAGTTCTTTCACTGGCAGGAAGTTGGTAGATTTTCTTGATCTTGGATTTGGATTCTGCACTGGGAGGCGCTAAATCTCTGAAGTTCGCTGCATAAAAACATCAGGATAAAAGTCTGGGATATAGTTTGAAGATATAATTGGGGATAATCCTAAAACCCTAAATCCTACCCTTGGTTAACCATTTAACCGGCAGATCGAAACCCTTATCAATAGAGTCTCTTTTTACGAAAAAGAACTTTCAACGCCATCGATCCTCGTTCTTGGTGGCCTTAAGAATCAAAGGGTTCTTGGAGGTAGAAAATAGAAGAAAACGGCAATCGCCGTGGGATCTCAACCGGTATGCTATAGGGAGGTCTTCAATACACAGGTCAGGAAAATGACGAGACTTGATTTGATCCAGCACTATCAAAACTCGCCAGACCATTGGCATAGTCTGGGCATAGCTAAGGCCGGTGAGGTAAAAAAAGCGAGAGATGAAGGGTGGAAATGGATACCGGATTCCAAGAGAAAAAGGGTAGGCGAAGAAACAAACCCACTCGTCAGATGACGCATCTGATCGGGCTTCCCGATCAAAAGGGCGAAAGACTGTTCCGGTGGGGAAGGCGCCGGAATCTTTAAGAGCAGCGATGTCGGCGTTGTTGAAGCAGCAGATTTCCTTTGCTGGATCACAGATGAGGTTTTGGCTTACGAGGGTTGAGGCCGGACCGTCCGATCGAGATCTTGTTCGTGATGCCATGAATGGTATTGGGCAAACTAAAAGAAACTCAAGAAAGAAGGATAGAGGAAGAAGAGAAAAGTGATTACCTGAAAATCGCTTGAAGAATGAAGATAATAAGCATGAATGATTCGGCTAATTATAGGCTGAATATAGGGGGGTAAAGAGTAAATATTGCATTGGAAATGGCACAATGTCACTTCAACCATCGTTTCATTTTAATTGCCTCGGTCGATGAGATAAAGTTTTTAAATATATCCGTTGGATTGGTATACCAACCGATATATTTGGGGACAATTGTTATGGGCCATTTTCTGAATATGCATGCTGACTAATATCCTGCTTTTAATTGTTTATCTATGATCAGGATACTGGACGGGGATATTGCTAACATCCTGGGTGATATCCTGAGGTATATCGAATTAATCACGTGCAGGTTGAAGACTGGGACTTGCCAACGGTCAAGTGGACTCCATCTCCTCAAGACTCGGGCGTATTTGTTAAAGGAGAGACGTTGAACCCGAAAGACCAGGTCTACAACGTTCAACTAAGGAATATTCGTTGGATCCCGGTTATGTAGGATAGTTAGTTAGATTTGTTTTACTATAAATAGATGGGGGCGGATCAGATTAAGGCACTCAACTTACACATTTTCAAACACTTTCTCTCAAGCTCATCGCAAACACTACACACAACACTTGTATTCGAATTACATTGTAACACATAGTTGATCCGCACCACATCCTGCACTGTATCCTGATATTTGAAGCAATAGAAGAACAAGGCAGCTGCGATTGTCAGCTCCCGAGGTTTTATGCCGGCGATCTAGATTGATCAAGGGCTTTCCTCGTACATCACGTGTCAACCTTTACATTTTCGCTCATTGTTTGATTGTAGATACAGCTCGATATCCTGAGCCGTATCCTGAAACTGTTTTCACAACTAATTTGGTTAACTCATTTTTCACATACAATATTAGCACACTACCTCACTTAACTAATTTGATCACTTAATTGCTTAGGTAATTTTTGAACAAAACAACTGTGAGTAGTAACATGACCACAAGTCGGATTGACAGTACCGTGGGTGGTAATTAAAGTAGATGGAAACAAATGTAATTGTGCGACTGCCCTCAATACTGTAGACTGATAAAACCTGTTTTGATTAAACTGGGATTCACTCACCAGTATTTCCCACTGACAAAATGTTTTTAAACGCATTTCAGCTTACAAAATGTGAAAGCCAAATAGAAGGCAGCTGGACAGCACTGAAGGCTTGGAAAAGTGGCAATTAAAGTTACCTAAAATAAAAAGATGTTTTTATTTAAATAAAATAGGGTATATCCCTATGAAAATGTGTGTACTTGAAACTTGGGAATTTCCCATGTGTTTAATATTATAAAAGCGTGGTATTTTACTCTGATAAAATATTTCCTAGCTACGGTCCTGATATAATTTCCGCTGCCAAATTGATAAATACCGATACCACTGAAACTGGTCGGGCCGCCCGTTCCCGGGTAATTAGGGGACGAGGGTTGCGACAGAAGGTGGTATCAGAGCTAAGCCACTGATTCAGCCACAGAAGTATTCTGCTGACACCAAGATATTATTCAAAATGTTAGGAAATTATTTACATAACTACGTGCATATCTGTATTTTATTGTTGTGTGTTATTTGACTATTTGTTAGTTTACAGTATGAGCGACCAAGGACCTTCAGACGCTTACCGTCAGTTTTCCAGCTCACTTAGAAGCGAAGGTACCTCTTCACAGCCTACCCTCTCAGGGTATTTAGCTGACAATGAAGATGGGATATTCGTGTTCAAGGCTCAATCTGAAGAGCCATTCCCTCCTAAAAAGAGAGGATGGTTCAGCGGAGGTGTGCATGAATGTAGGAAGAGGATGAAAAAGTTACAACAACAGCGAGTTTTAGCAGCCGCCAAGAGAGAAACAAATGCTCACACCCAAGATATGCTCAATAGGAGTTTAGCAAATTTTCATATTCTAGCAACTACAGCTGCAGACCCTAATTTAGAGCAACTCATAGCACCCCAACCATTACCCTTGTTTCCCACACAAACGATGGAGATTGAAGTCAACCCAGAAAACCAAATCTCAGCACCAGCTTTTGACCCAACTGAGATACCTAGATTACCAGCACCCAATCCCTTAGACCCAGACTACGACCCGTGGTTTGTCGACCACAGGGATTATCAGCAATGCTACCCAATACCAGAGGAACCCATGCCAAACCTAGCAGCTTACCCAGGTCTGGACCCTCTAGATCCCTATTATGATAATGATGAATACATTAGGGAAATTCTAGGGAATCCATATCCTCAGGAAAAACCCATGCCACAGTACCCAGATCCAATACTAGCACCTGCACCACCCATGAGCACCGAAAATGTGCAAGAACTCCGAACCTTTGGTGAGGAGATTTTAGAAGATAGTGAAAGGATGAGACAAATAGGGGAACGACTCGTCTGGAAATACGACGAGCGTAATATGGACTTTTGGATGAACCCCTACCATTAGTAATAATAATAATATAATTATAAATATATATATAATATGTGTGTATGTTTGAAAAAAATGATAATATATACGTTGTAGTATAGACCACCTTGTGGTTCGTAATGCATACTAGTATTGTATTTTATTTCAGTTGTATTCTAATAATTATAGATGCATACTATAAAATAGAGTAAGTCGTAATGCTCGACGATTTTGATCAACTTGTTTGCCGTGTGATTTTTGTATTGGATATTGTCCTGTGATATTAATACTTGGTAATTGTTTAAAATCCAGATGGCCGATGCAGCAAATCCAGAAAACCAGAATAATGTAAATCAAATGAATAATAGTGAAATTCGACACCTTGTAACCCAAGGAATTAGAGATGCCATGCCAGCTATTATCCAAAATGTTAGGGATGCAGAAAATAATGATAAAAGTGGTAATGGGAGTAAACGAACCCATACAGAACCTAGTCACAGCGTGCACAATGGACCCATACTTGAAGTGCCCATTCCAAAAAGAAGAAGGACCATGTCTTATGGTTGTTCTTACAAAGAATTCGGGTCTTGTAAACCAATAGAATTCTCGGGCAATGAAGGGGCCATTGCAGCTCTACGCTGGATAGAAAAGACTGAGCCAGTCTTAAAAATAAGCAAGTGCGCAGAAGAAGATAAGATAATGTTTGCCTATAATCTGTTTAAAAACTCAGCCTTAGAATGGTGGAACACTATCCTCCAGTCTAGGGGAACTGACAAGATTTACAATATGGAATGTGAGGAATTTAAAAATATGGTAGAAAGGAAATTATGCCCTCCCAATGAAAAAGAACAGATAGCAAATAAGTTCCTAAACCTTAGAATGACTGGAGTGGATAGTAAGGGGTACACTACTTTATTCTTTGAATATGCTAGAATAGTGCCAACCCTTGCATCACCCGAACCAGTATTAATCTCCCGCTACATCTGGGGATTAATCAGTGAGATAAGGCATGTAGTCAAGGCAGCTAGACCTCAAACTATAGAAGAAGCCGTAGAACTAGCAAACACCTTGACTGATGAATTAGTGCGTACATGAGAAGAGGACTAGAGGAGAAACCTAGCTCAATGGCTTACCCAGGAATTTCGCTACGGTAATTCCAACCGTGGGAAAAATGTAGGTTCTACCTCTGCACCTTACTGCAAGGCTTGCAAGAAGAAACATTCAGGAAGATGCTCCACTTACTGCAATTTCTGCAAGATACCAGGACACAAGGAAGAAGATTGCAGGAAGAAACCTAATAATGGAATGTGCTTCACTGTGGAGAAAAAGGTCACATCAAGCCAAATTATCCAAAACTAGCTCCAGCCCCGAACAACAAGACTACTAAAAATGCTAGAGCATTTGTTCTGACTGCAGAAAAAGCAAAGATGACCCCGGATGTGATCACCGGTACGTTTTTAGTTAATGATGTTTTTGCTAATGTATTATTTGACTCTGGTGCAAACCAAAGTTTTATTAATACTTCATTTTGCAAACTTCTCAATCGACCATTAACTAAACTCCTACAAGAATGTCTAGTAGAGACAGCAAATGGAGAAACCATTAAGATTTCTGAAATCTTGCAGGGAGCAAGAATAGAATTTCTAAATCAAAAATTTATTGCAAACCTTTATCCAATGAATCTGGCAGGATTCGATAATGTATTAGGAATGAATTGGTTGATAGCCAATAAAGCCAGTATTTTATGTGATCAAAAGTCGATTCAAGTAAATTCACCAAGGGGTGACAAGATCACAATTAAAGGAGATAAACCATCTAGATCTACGAAATTCATCTCTGTGATGAAAACAGCAAGTTATATAAGAAGAGGATCATTAGTGTATTTGATTTCTATAATCACTAACACTAAAGGAAAAGAATTAAAAGATATTTCAGTAGTATCTCAGTTTCCAGATGTGTTTCCAGAAGAGTTACCAGGACTACCTCTAGACAAGAAAGTTGAATTCAGAATTCAGTTACTACCAGGGACAGCACCAATTGCCAAAGCACCTTACCGTCTGGCACTTGTAGAAATGCAAGAATTGAAGAAACAATTAGACGAATTATTAAAGAAAGGATTCATACAGCCTAGTTCATCGCCATGGGGAGCACTGATCCTATTCGTTAAAAAGAAAGACGGATCAATGCGTATGTGCATTAACTACCATGAATTAAACAAAGTCATGATTAAAAACCGGTATCCATTAACGAGAATCGATGATTTGTTTAATCAATTACAAGGAGCTGGATTTTTCCCTAAAATCGATTTACGAACAGGATATCCTCAATTAAAGGTACAGGAAGAGGACATTCCTAAGACCGCTTTCAGAACAAGGTATGGCCATTATGAATTTACTGTCATGCCATTTGGTTTAACCAATGCCCCAGCCGCATTTATGGACATGATGAACCGAATATGTAAGCCATATTTAGATAAATTCATAATTGTTTTTATAGATGATATTCTCATTTACTCTAAGAGTAAAGAGGAACATGCAAAGCATTTGCACACGCTTCTAAGTTTATTGAGAAAAGAAAAGCTTTATGCTAAGTTTTCAAAGTGTGAGTTTTGGTTAGAACAGGTAAAGTTACTTGGGCATTTAGTCAATCATAAAGGAATTCATGTGGATCCCACCAAGATCGAGGTGATTACCAAATGGAAAACCCCTGAGTCACCAACCGAGGTTAGAAGTTTCTTAGGATTGGCCGGTTATTACAGAAGATTTATTCAAGATTTTTCTAGAATAGCCATTTCCTTAACTAAGCTAACCTGTAAATCTGTTAAGTTTGAATGGGGACCAAAACAAGTAGAAGCCTTTAGAATTCTTAAGCAAAGACTAACCAATGCACCCATACTAGCATTACCAGAAGGAACTAAAGATTTTGTAATTTATTGTGATGCTTCTAAGTTAGGTTATGGATGTGTGTTGATGCAACGTCAAAAGGTTATAGCTCATGCATCTAGACAACTTAAGAATCATGAAGAAAATTATTCAAGCCATGATCTAGAATTAGGAGCTATAATTTTTTGCCCTTAAGATTTGGAGACATTACCTATACGGTAGTAAGTTTACCATTTTCACCAACCATAAGAGTTTAAGGTATGTTTTCGGGCAAAAGGAGTTGAATATGAGACAAAGACGCTGGATGGAGATACTTAGTGATTATGATTGTAATATCCAGTATCATGCAGGAAAGGCAAATGTAGTAGCTGATGCTTTAAGTCGAAAATATCACGAAAAACCAAAAAGAGTACGTTCTGTTAAATTAAATCTACAAGTAGATTTAAATGAACAGATTAGAAAGGCACAAGAATCAGTAATCAAGGATGATACTGAGAAATTGAAAGGAATGATTAAGGAATTAGAACAAGGAACAAATGGAATTTGGAGATTCCATAAGAAAAGAATGTGGATACCCAAATTAGGATACCTACGCCACCGTATATTAGAAGAAGCCCATAAGTCTAAGTATACGATGCATCCTGGAAATGATAAAATGTATCAGGATTTAAGGAAAAATTTCTGGTGGATAGGAATGAAGAAAGATATAGCAGCTTATGTTTCTAAATGTTTAACCTGTTCACAAGTTAAAACTGAACATCAGAAACCCTCAAGTTTGTTACAACAATTAGAAATGCCAGTTTGGAAATGAGAATTGATAACAATGGATTTTGTTACTTAGTTACCCAAAACAAGAAAAGGTAATGATACAATCTAGGTGATTGTAGACAGGCTAACTAAGTCAGCTCATTTCCTACCCTTGAAGGAAACTTTCAGTATGGAAAAATTAGCTAAATTTTATGTGAATGAGATAGTTTCATTAAATGTAATTCCTTTATCAATCGTTTCTGACAGGGATAGCCGTTTTACCTCTCATTTTTGGACAAGTTTCCAAAAAGCAATGGGAACCAAGCTAAATCTAAGCATAGCTTACCATCCTCAAACGAACGGACAAAGCGAAAGAACAATTCAAATGATGGAAGACATGCTTAGAGCTTGTGTAATTGATTTTGGAGGTAACTGGGACGATCACTTACCATTGATAGAATTTTCTTATAATAACAGCTATCATACCAGTATCAATGTTGCACCATTCGAAGCACTTTATGGACGAAAGTGCCGAACGCCAGTCTGTTGGGCAGAAATTGGAGAAAAGCAACTATCCGGACCCGAGACAGTACAAGAAACAACAGACAAGATCATTCAAGTCAAAAAAACGTTTGGAAGCAGCACGTGATCGACAGAAGAGTTATGCAAATAACAGACGAAATCCATTGGAATTTCAAGTAGGAGACAAAGTGTTATTAAAAGTCATTCCTTGGAAATGAGTGTTATCAAAAGAGGAAAGCTAAGCCCCAGGTATGTTGGACCTTTTGAAATTATTAGAAGAATAGGACCTGTAGCCTACCAGCTGCAACTGCCAGAGGAAATGGCAGGAATACATGATGTATTTCATGTATCTAATCTCAAGAAATGCTTAGCTGATGAATCACTCGTAGTGCCTCTTAAGGATATAGAGGTAAATAAACAGTTAAAATTTGTGGAAAGACCTCTACAAATTGAAGACAGAAAGATCAAGAACCTCAAGCACAAGAGATTAGTTCTGGTCAAAGTAAAATGGGATTCTAAGAGAGGACCAGAATACACTTAGGAGCTTGAATCAGAAATACAAAGGAAATATCACACTTATTCCAGTATACCTTGAGGACGAGTTCTAAAACAAGGTGGGGAGGATATAACAGCCCTCCAAAATATTTCCGACACCCCTAGTATAATTAAACTGTTCCTATATATCTTAAAATGCACCCCGTATACGAAATTTAACCCTAAATACCTTTACATAATTAAAAATTAAAATAAAAAACAAAACTTTGGGGTCGCTCGCGGGCCGCGAAGGCTTTGCCTTCGGGCTACGCGGGGCGCGACAGCCAGTCACCAGGACGAGCCCCCAGGCTGCCACATGTCATCAACCGTGTCGAGGCTAGTTGTCTGAATAAGCAAAACTAGGCCCTACAACCCTACGTCGCGGGCCGCGAAGGACTATCCTTCGGCTTACGAAGGCCGCGAGGAAGTCCGGAATCAGGCCAATAAATGGAGGCCATCGGCCTTCAGTCTAAACCGTTCAACTTTCTTTCTCTCTCTCGAATTCTACATAGCAAAAGTAATTTTCGGGCATTATACCCCCCTTAAATAACGAAGTTCTGCCTCATTGTAAGTATCATAACCCCCGGTTACGTATTAGATACGCTGCCAGATTGACCCAGGCTTCCGTAACGGCTGTCGAGGTTCTACCCGACGTAGTCGTTGGAATGCCATCTCGGGGAGGGTATTACTAATGTAAATATTGGGTTATTATACTAACGCGTGTGCATTTGTGTAATTAATAGATAATCACCAGGAAATCCTAAAGGAAAACCCTAAGACAACAACGTGAGTTTATCCTCTTTTTTGTAAATCCTTTTTGTGAGTAATCCTCCTTTTTGCAAACTGTTTTTACAAAACCTCATATGATTAACATTATATTAAACAGTGATTGAGTATTTGTATTCTACAATTATCGTCGGTATGTTGGGGTTTTGTATACAAAATTTGTTACTACACTGTGAGTAGTAACATGACCACAAGTCGGGTTGACAGTACCGTGGGTGGTAATTAAAGTAGATGGAAAAAAAATGTAATTGCGTGACCGCCCTCAATGCTGTAGACTGATAAAACCTGTTTTGATTAAACTGGGATTCACTCACCAGTATTTCCCACTGACAAAATGTTTTTAAACGTGTTTCAGAAAACAAAATGTGAAAGCCAAAAAGAAGCCAGCTGGATAGCACTGAAGGCTTGGAAAAGTGGCAATTAAAGTTACCTAAATAAAAAAATTTTTTTATTTAAATAAAATAGGGTATATCCCTATGAAAATGTGTGTACTTGAAACTTGGGAATTTCCCATGTGTTTAATATTATAAAAGCGTGGTATTTTACTCTGATAAAATATTTCCTAACTATGGTCCTGATGTAAGTCCTGATGTAATTTCCGCTACGAAAATGATAAATACCGATACCACTGAAACTGGCCACGGCCGCCCGTTCTCGGGTAATTAGGGGACGAGGGTTGCGACACACAAGCTAATGGTTAAGCAGAATCATCTAACAAGATCATCATCAACAACTTGAAGAAGAAGCTTGGATCCAAGAAGGGAAAATGGGCAGAATAGCTACCTTATGTCTTATGGGCTGATAAAACAACTCCCAAGAATGCTACTGGACAGACTCCATTTTCTTTAGTGTTTGGAGCTGAATCTGTGATTCCTACGGAGATGGTAGTCCCTACTGCAAGAACAAGCATCCGTGATCCTGAAGGAAATGCTGAAACTTTTTTCAAGATTTGGATACCATAGAAGAGCTCAGGGATTTAGCAAGGATGAGATTGGCTAGCTATCAACAAAGGATGGCTGGAGCTTACAACAAGAATATCAGGATCAGAAAATTTCAAGTTGGTGATATGGTGTTAAGGAAAGCATTCCAAAATACCACAAATCCTGCTGATGGCAAGTTAGCACCAAAATGGGAAAGTCCCTATCTGATTGAAGCTGAGGCAGGAAAGGGAGCATATCATATACTAACAATGGAAGGTGATCTATTACCAAGAGCTTGGAATGTTGTCCACCTAAAGAGATACTTCATATAAGAAGGATCTAGGATCATTGGACATCCTCACATCTAGTACACACAAAGGATCCTTAGAGGATTTATGATCCTTATTCTGGTAATGATATGAGTTTTGATTATCTAATCCTTTAGTATATTTGATTATAAGGAGAAGGATCCTGGATCCTTTATCCAGTTTCACTAATTCTGAGTTTTGTAGAAGTTGGCACATTTTTGACAAAGGATCAAGTATCCAATGAAATCTCCTAAGTATTTGGGTTTATCCCCAGTTTTTGGGCTTGTCCCCAGTTTAAGGTATCTACTACCTTCTACGAATCAGGTTCTTACACCTTCGCCAGTTGCGCACGAGTATCCTAGTACAGTTAAAGGCAATGGGACCAGTACTTGCTTTAGGAGCTGACATTGTACTGGCTATATTTAGGATCCTAAGTATAATGGTAGACGTACCATACATCCTTTCCTAAGGTTTCTAACCTTTTCACGTTAGCTAAGGTTTTGGCATTTTCATGTCACTAAGTTTGGATAGTCGTCAGTATGGGCCATACTCCAGTTTACACAAGATCCTTTAGGCTTTTCCCCAGTTTCTGAGCTTGTCCCCAGTTTTTTGGCTTGTCCTAAGTTTATTGGGCTTGTCCCCAAATTGTTGGGCTTGTCCCCAGATACTAACATCTTCTTTTACAATTGGCTTAGTCCCAAGCTATGTCCTATTTCAGGTTTCCAGAGCTGAACAATTAAGGATCCAGGATCCTCACTTTCTACAAGGTCTTATCTTTTGATTATTTCAGTCGTAAGTGTTAAGGATATAGGATCCTAACTTGGATTCTCTTGTATGATCCATATTGACTTTAACTTTATTCTTGGTTTATCATTGTTACCCTGATTCTTTGACAACAGGATATATGATCCTAAAATTGTCTCACTTTTCAAACTTTGTGATTAAAGGATATTTGATCCTTGATCATATCCTAAATTTTTTGACATAAACTGATTTTTATACTTTCACCAATAAGTTGTAATTTCAAAAATTGTATAACGACAGTTGACAAGCAAATGTACAAAAAATAAACAACCCAAAGATAGCCAAAAGGTTAAAGTTTTATTTATTTATCAAAGTTCACCCTTTAAAAGGTTGTCAAAATTGCCAACCCAAGCTTCTACCAGCAAAACGTGGCCCATCCACTTGGGTTGCAAAGGGTGTCCATACTAAAGGTTTGATAAGTGAAGGAAATAAAAGGCGAGGGGCATCAAAGGCTTCATCCTCCACAAACGGAAGGACCCATCCACCTTTGCTACCCCCTATTGTCCAAAGGATCAGTGATCCTTAAACACTAAAACTATTGTTCAAATTACTACAAACCATTGTTCAAAACATCACCAAAAAACTATTAAACCATAAAAAATGGGCTCCGGCAACGTCTAGAATTTTCCATCATCGCCCATTTATGCAGCCTAAACCTTCGCTGCATCCTCCACCTTCTCATCACCACCTTGACCACTGCCTCCAGCCGCCTCATCTTCAGGATCCTTAACTCCACTGCTACTGGCTTCAAGTGCCAGCACCTCTTCAGGCTCCTCATCATCTCCGAGTTCAGCCAGCCTCTTGGCCCATCCTTCCAAATCCCACTCAGACCTATCAAAGGCAGGATCAGCAGCCTCCTTAGCCATCTGGTGTTTGATCTTCAGCATCACGACAGTAGCCAGATTGTTTAGCCCCTTCTATGACCTTAATCCTCTCCCTTTGGGCTGTCATTTCCGCAACAAGCAACTCCTTTCGTAGTGCCTTCTGTTCGTTCTCAAGCTGGGTGATCTTCTTATTTTTGGCAACTGCAATGGCCTAGAGGTCGAGATTCTTTTGTTCAGCTTCAGCTACATGTTGGTCAAGGAGGATCTAGACTTCAGCGAATTTCTGCAATAGAAGAGTTCAGGATTCAGGATCCTATATCCTCAAAAGAAGTGCAAAATTTTAGGATATGAAATCCTTGCCTTAGAGATGTATTCTTGGAGTTGACGTTCCATCATAGGGAGGCCTTCAGTGGGTTCAACAGTCTTCTTCCTTTTGGTTCCTTTTCCCCTGGTACTGACTCCTTTGGTCTCGGGGATGCTTTGGCTTGCAGCCAGCTCCTTCTTAATCTACCTAGGGGAGACATATTCTTGGAGGTCACCCACACTGAACCTTGAAGCAGACTTGGAAGATTTGGCAGCACCTACAAATATAGTCAATGGATAAGTATTCATATCTTATACTCATTTAAACATCTATTTACACAAAAATATGGATACTTACTCGACATTGTGTAGGAACCGGAGGAGATCTCTTGAGAATCCTTTGCTTTGGCTTGAAATGTTCTTATGGCAGGATCAAGCTTCCAGAAAGTAGCAATCATCTCTCTTGTGACAGGAGATTCTTGGATGTGGGAGAATGAGATAGCTGCACAACAAAAAGAAGGATCAGTTATCCTTAACAGAAAAGAAGAATCCTACCATGGTCCCGGTCCAAGGATCCCATATCCTACCCTGGGTGATCCATTTCTTGGGAAGATGACTCCCATTTGGGATGGAGTCCCTTCTTACAAAGAAGAACTGGTTCCTCCAGTTGGAGTCGTTCTTAGTGGTCTTTAGAATTAGATGTGATTGACTAGGTTTGTGCTTAAAAAGAAAACGATGAGAACCATGGCTAACAAGATTATACAACTGGCTCAACTCAGATAAGCCTATATCAATCCCTTCCTGTTCAATAATATTTTCAAGTGTGTACAAGACTCTCCACACCATCGCCATGGCCTAGACGTAGCACAAACTGGTGAGTGTGAAAAAGCTTTGGGTAAAGAAAGGGAAAGGATATGTGAAGCCAATCTTGAAAGGACTTGCAGGAAAGGTGATCCAGACGTTAGAAATGAAATCTGTGACATATGTGCCTCTTTGACCATCATACAAATACAAAACCAATGCAATATTGTGTTTCATACTTGGTATTTGTATAAATACTTGTATCATTTGCACATATCAATTCTTGTTCGATTTCGAGCTTTAAATCGCTTTCTGGAAAGTTATACGCGAACTGATACGTAAACGTAATCAGTTTAATGCGAAAAACACTCCAGAATAGTGAAATAGGCTTAACATACCTTAAATAACCTTTACATAACTTTGAAATAAGTTTTGGAGGGTTTGGTGTGTCGAAAACAAGTTTATTCCATCGCAGGGACTATTTGTGTCAAACTACGAAACTACGCCGATTTGCATGGTAACAAACATTTCAAAACTTGATCATAAGTTAAACATACCCTAAATATCTTTTACATAGCTTAGAAATATGCTTTGAGGGGTTCGGTATGTGAAAATAAACTTATTTGATCAACAGGGACTAAAAGCGTCAAAAAGTGCATAAGTTTGCATTTTCGCGCATATCTTACGTTCTAAATATATCTGGACCCCCAAAAATTTTTGTAATCATTAAAATATTTTATTTTAGTGATTGGAATGCAAAAATACCATTCGTCGTGTAATTTGGATTGTTTTCGCGTACGTTCGAGTTTTCGTCGTAGTTAACCGAATAACGCAACCATACGACAAAACGAACCGACATCTGAGATAATTTCAAGCATGTTTCAAGTCCCCTATGCTTTAACATCCTTGTAGAGCCTTGAAAATGGGTTAACGGGGTTTAACCGCGTCAAAAATGGCTTAAACATGCTGCAGGGATCATTTCTGCCAGTTTTCTAAACTTTCTGGCTTTGGGAGGTGGTGGCGTCGCGCGACAGGGTACCCCCTTTGCCGTGGCATGACGCGAAGGGTTCTATTTGATAGAAAAAACAGTTTTTAGCAACTAGTTTGAACTTGAGGGTCTTTTGTGCAACTTTCTCAATACTTGGGACTGGTTTCAAGCTTCCCATGGTATACAAAAGCATGTTCCACAAGTGTATGGTGAGATTTGGGCTTTGATTCTTGCAAAAACACATGTCAAGATCTTGTAAACTTAAGACTTACTATAAATACCCACTTGTTGCAACCTTCATTCCTTACACATTTGCTCTAAATCTGCTCTAAGTTGAAGCCTTAGCTTCATACCTAAGTGTTTTAGATCAAATCCTTCCTTGCTTGGACCTTTTGTAAGCTTCTTTCATGCTTTTTATGTATTTCAAGCATGAAATTCAAACAGTGTTTGACTTTCTACTTTGACCATGATTTGGTCAACACAAAGTTCGTTTGAACTTTGCAACGTGAGCGTAATCACGATGGTTATAGTCCCTTGTGACTATACCTACTGATTACCACGTCGATTAGTCGAAGTGACGAGTCAAAGTTTCGGTCAAAATACGTGTTTATGTGTATTTTGCAACGAAGCTATTTTCGGGTATCAAAACACTTTGTTTTGATATCAAACCTGTTTTCTAACTTAGTTAAACATGTTTTAACATGTTTAACTCGTCACTTTTAGCCTAGTGCTTATATAGGGTCGTAAGATAAGCGGTCTTAACAACCGCTTAGACTTTTGAACTCGACCCCTCTGGTCGATCGTTAGGATCTGACCAGGCACATTTAGTGACCATAGTTATATAGGGAATAACCTTCCGAGGTTATACCTTATGGTCACTTAGTTTAATTAGTTGTATGATAGGTAGTTTATATGCCTTAGGAAAATTACCAAAATGCCCTTTTTTGCATAATTGGTATTTAAGCATATGTAACCTAAATTTTGTCACTTAAACAGATTATGCAACATAATTAAAAATGTTAGGGCATATAATACTTGTCATAGGACTAGTTAGGCGTCTCAAACGCGCATTCGCGCGAATGACGCTTTAAAGTAGCATAAGCTACCTTAATGGGTCGTAACGGGTCGTAAGCACTTAGGATAGGTTCCGATTTAGAATGTAGGCTTTTTTTAACTAGCAGTCCGATTACTAGGTACTACTTGATTTCCTTGGTTTTCCTGAGCATCGCTAAGTTCTTTACATCAAGGATACTTTCCAATTCGATGTGAGTACATAGTTCCCATCTTTTACCGTTTTCAAATGTTTTTGGGTGATTCATATGTGCTAAACGATTTCGAGTTTCCTAATACGAATGCTATGGTTTATATTTGAACTATTTGAACCACTTGAACTATCTGAACTATGTGAACGATTTGAACTATTGAACCACTGGAACTATCTAAACTATGTGAACGATTTGAACTATTGAACCACTTGAGTTATTGAACTACGTGAACTTTTTGAATTGTTTGAACCATTGGAACTATTTGATCTATGTGAACTATTTGAACTATTTGAACAATTTGAACGATTGAAACTAATTGAACTATTAAACGATTGGGTTATGGTAAGTGATTAGGTAACGGGGCGGGTGTAATGTGATAAAAACATGGTGGATACGCCGCTGGTACTTCCTATATATAAGTGCTTTTAACACATTACATGTCGTTGCGTTATCTAGATCACTTGGACGAACGATTTCTAAACGATGTCACTCAACGATGTTTACTAAATGATATAAACCATACGAGTTTTATTACGAGAATTTTTTTTTTACAATTTGGTTTACTTAAACAAATGTTTTGGGTTAAGATTCATGGCAACGAGATTTTATAAACTATATCCAACTTATTTTGAGCTGGTTATTCATATTGCAATACCAAACTCTTTTCAATACAAGGTTTTCAAGTAACGACTTTTGTAGTCAAACGAGGTATTGCAACATGTAAACGAGCAATGAATCCAATACTCTCACAAAACCTATGTACTCGCCAGCATTTTTATGCTGACGTATTTTCACATATGTTTCAGGTACCATAGTTGATGATGTTTGATGATGATTATGATGCATGCTCACATAGGGATGGATGAGGCCTTAATGACTAATAACAATGAAAGACAATTTTTCATGTTTTGTTTCTAATTTCAATAGAATGTAATAAACTTAATTCAATAAAACGAAACTTCAAATCCATGTGTTGTGAAACAATGATTCTGTTACGACACTCCCCGACATTTCCGCCGCGGTTTGTTGTTTTAACGCGGTCGGGGTGTGACAGAAAAGTTGGTATCAGAGCTCATGGTTATAGGGAATTAGGTTATTAGTAATGCTTTGACCTAGACTATAACATTCCTAGGATCCTAACGCGAGTTTACATGCGTTTAGTCTTAAAACAATGCCGTTGCCTATCTTTATGTGACAACCACAACAAGAACACGAAATACTAATCCGACTTGAAAACTAATCATCTCTTCTTAGATGATTTATTATAAGGATTTGATCCTTCAAAGTTTTCAAAATCTCGTCAACGTTTGGGTCTTATTAATGTGAACACGTGCAATCTAGAAGGGTGGGTGCCTGTATCCCGAGTTTTCTGTCTAAGGCTAGAGTGTTCGTACAAATCCACGTAATCGGACCAGTCACTCTTACCTTGGAACTCTTGGGATGAGTGTCCACTTATAGGCTAAAGCATGTCTTCGCGATACATTAATATGGCCCGCTTACTTTGATTAGTCACCGTGTCATTTGTTTGCCTTAGGTAACAAACAAATGATCATAATCTTTATGTGTTGTCGAGATATTTAAACATTCTGTTTTGATCATCCGATAACATCTCACCTATTTCCTCCCATGTCTTCCATTATCTTTAGGATGCCTCTTCATCGCAACGACATTCAAATGTCCGAACTGGCTGCTAAAATTGCCCAACAAATAGGCGTGGTTGTCACACCCCCAAATTCCACAAGCGGAGTATCACCGCAGGAGGCGTGACATGACCAGGATCAAGCCACCAATCATATTGAATAATGTATAGTAATAAAGATAAAACCAACCACAATATAATTGGTGTCCAAAACAAATTAACCAAGTTCAAGTTATCAGCGGAAGCATAAAGTTTAAAACCAAAACATAAGTTTAAAAGTTCAAATGTTTAACATGGGACTCAACAGTCCATGTCCCACAACAACTTCTC
This sequence comes from Helianthus tuberosus, assembly GCA_030545235.1. NCBI lineage: Eukaryota > Viridiplantae > Streptophyta > Magnoliopsida > Asterales > Asteraceae > Helianthus > Helianthus tuberosus. The sequence continues at coordinate 22,587,959 of CM060370.1, read as the reverse complement.
CTTCTCGTGCAAGCTCCAAGTAAACACCTAACGACCTGCAAGGCATATAGTAACGAATCAACAACAAAGTTGAGCGAGTTCATAGTTGGTTGTCCATTTTAAGGTTGTTCCAAAATCCATAAGTTCTTTCGAAAACCATAAGTTAATCAGTTCCTTGTTTCCCAAACCATAACCAGTGGGGGCTACCCCATGTTAACCACTAGACCCGTTACCATATCGACTACTGACTGGAGACATGTTTATGTGCCCTGCGTCAATGTCTATCATCATTGACTAAGTGCCCAGATCCATTAGTCCACTCTCGTCCTCTACGGCACGGTGTGAGGCTTGTCAAACCAAATAGCGCTATTTTACTAATGACCCATTCGCCATTGGCCCGACGATTAAGTCGATATAAAAATGAGGGACTTCATGATAGAGTTTTGTCTAGTAAGTTCTATGTTGTCATCCTTCCTACAGAGGATGGTGGTACGAATTCTACCCAAGGAGAATACGCAGGCTTAATGTTGTCATCCTTCCCAAGGAGGATGGAGGTACATATTCCACCCAAGGAGAATATGCAGGATCCGTTTTAGTTTCATAACCCATTCCCCAACCACCGGGAATCCCATGCCTTGTAGAAAGTGTGAACTCACCTTAGGTTAGCTCGGCAGATACACGAAAAGGTCACTTGAGCTGTATGGGGTCAACCACATCCTAACATGGTTACCATACAAGTCTGGTCTAGGTTCAAGTAGTGCACATAGGTTTACACATAACTAACAGGTTACGAAAACGTAGAGATCATGGCAAACACATAAGATCACATTAAACACGTTAACAGTCAAGTACACATCATATCCAAACTTGTGCGACTCAGATGATTGGGCTCGCACAAGTTTAACGGCCCAATCATCTTGTGCAATTCAATAATTGAAGCCCAACAACATTCGGCCCAACCTGTTGTGCATCCAGCACAACTTGTGTGACTCACAACGGGTTGTGCGACTGAAACGAGCCCGACCCAAGAATAAACGAAATCCATACCCCATACGGCCCAACATATAAACAGTTAATCAACTTGTGCGGTCCATTTAATCTTGTGCGACTCGGATTAACTTGTACGATTACAAATGGCTTGTGCGACTGAGTTAGGGGCTTTAAGGCCCAACAACATAATAAGGTTCAAACAGATGTGTGTGGCCCAAGACTTGTGTGATCGGCACTGCCTTGTGCGATCCACATATCTTGTGCGATCATGCAAAATTCCTAAGTTGTACACTGTGCTTAAACAGTTGTTCCAAATCTTGTGCGACCGGGGCTTGTGCGATCAGTATGAGATTTCCATAAAATATGGAAATCGGTTACACTTTCCTTTTATCCGATCCATTCTAACGATTTCCAACTTTGCAACAATTCGATCAAACCAACAGATTTACCAATTAATTTTTATGAACCCTAATTAATCATATAATAACTCATCATCATCACATCGAATCAAATAGCATGATTTACATCAAGATCCTTAATTCATCATTCAAACATAAACAACAACCATAATCATTTAAATATATTTGCACGGCTCCTGTTCTTGATTACTAGCATGCATCCAAATCATAACAACACAACCAAACCATCTGAATCCAAACACATATGGCCGATTACATTGATTCGATTCTAGATCATTATTATCATCACATGATTATCAAACCCTATATTGAACTAACATATTACACATGTGAGCCGATTTTCATGAACACTAATCTCATCAATTTATTTAATAATCAACCACATCTCATTCGCAAATCATTATGTAGAAACATATAAATCACAATATCATCTAACTAACAAAACAACAATCATGAAACACTAATCGGTTAGAAGGTAGAACAAGGATGATCCGAATCAAGAAAGCTTCTAGGAAGAGGGATGTGGCCGTCGGCTTCGAGAGAGAGGGAGAGAGATTTAGGGTTTGCTAAACTTTGTGTGTTTTGGTGAAGTGTAGGATTTATACTAACACCCTAAGTGTTATACGAGCTAAGAGAGTGGGCCGAACCCTTCATGGGCTGCCCTTGGGTTTCTAGTACAAAGAGTGTGGCCCGAATGAGCTTGTACGATTGGACTAGTGTTATGCGGTTACATTATAAACATACATTACACACATTCACATAACATGTAACATTTATTCATTAAAACCAACATATCAGTTAGTCACATAGAGTTCATACACGTCACATTAAACACAAAGATAGGTTCTGAAATACGAGTTGTCACATCATCCCCAAGTTGAAAGAAATTTCGTCCCGATATTTAGCACGTAGTTACTGAGGAAGCTAGTTAGGTTGTGTGGTTTCCTGGTTTTCCTGGGGTGTCACATCCTTCCCCCGTTGGTTTGGAATTTCGTCCCAAAATTCCACAGTAGCTTCAGCCTCAACAGTGGTTTCGCTTTTCTCGAACAACTGGGGATACTTATCTTTCATTTGGTCTTCTCGTTCCTAGGTAAACTCTGGGCCACGACGGGAGTTCCAACGAACTCGAACAATGGGTATTCTGGTACGCTTGAGAACCTTAACGTCTCGGTCAGTAATCTCTACTGGTTCCTCGATCAATCATAGCTGATCGTCGATGGTGAGTTCCTTGAGAGTAACTATGAGGGTCTCATCTGACAGACACTTCTTCAGATTTGACACATGGAATACGTTATGAACTCCACTGAGTTCTTCAGGTAGATTCAATCTATAGGCCACCTTGCCAATTCTCTTAGTGATTTCGAAAGGTCCAACATAACGTGGATTTAGCTTACCTCGATTGCCAAAATGAATCACACCTTTCCAAGGTGAAACCTTAAGTAGCACTCGATCCCCAACCTGGAACTCGAGTGGTTTCCTGCGCTTATCTGCATAGCTTTTCTGACGGTCATGAGCTGGCGCCATTCGTTGTCGTATTGGGAAATCTTTTCTGTCGTGTCGACGACGAGTTCTGGGCCAGTGATTTGGCTGTCACCAACTTCTGCCCAACATAAAGGTGATCAGCAACTTCGTCCATACAATGCCTCGAACGGAGCAGCCTGGATGCTGGTGTGGTAACTGTCGTTATACGAAAACTCTACCAAAGGTAGCTGCCTTTCCCAGTCGTTACCAAAGTCAATTACACATGCTCGAAGCATGTCTTCAAGAGTTTGAATGGTGCGCTCAGACTGCCCATCTGTCTGTGGATGATATGTTGTGCTCATGTCTAGACGTGAGCCAAAGGATTTGTGCATCGCCTGCCACAAATCAGAGGTAAAACGTGGATCACGGTCCGAAATGATGGAGGTTGGCACCCCGTGCCTCGAGACTACTTCCTTAAGGTAGATGTCTGCTAAATTGGAGAACTTATCCGTTTCTTTGATAGCCAGGAAGTGTGCAGACTTCGTCAGTCAATCCACTATCACCCAAATGGTATCATTTCCTCGTTGAGATCTAGGTAAGCCAGTAACGAAGTCCATGGAAATTTGCTCCCATTTCCATGTTGGGATCTCTGGTTGCTGAAGTAGGCCTGATGGCTTCTGGTATTCAACCTTGACTCTTACACAAGTCAAACATTTACTAACATAGGTCGCTATGTTAGCTTTCATGTAGGGCCACCAGTACGTACTCTTGAGATCGTGGTACATCTTATCTGAACCAGGTTGTACTGAATAACGAGACTTGTGAGCTTCATCCATCACAAGCTCACGTAGATTACCATAGGAGGGAACCCAGATGCTCCCCGCTAAGTAGTAAGCACCGTCTTCCTTTAGTACCAACCGTTTCTCCAATCCTCGCAGGGACCCAGCCCTAAAGTTCTCTTCTTTCAATGCTTCAACCTGAGCATCACGAATTTGGGCAGGAAGACTAGAGTGAATGGTAAGCTGTAATGCATGTACACACTTAGGTTTGGTTTCTTTTTGACTGAGGGCGTCAGCCACAACGTTGGCTTTGCCTAGATGGTATCTGATCGTGAATTCGTAATCGTTAAGGAGTTTGACCCATCGACGCTGTCGCATGTTCAACTCCTTCTGATCGAAGATATGCTGGAGACTCTTGTGATCGGTGTAAATGGTGCACTTGGTACCGTATAAGTAATGTCTCCATTTCTTAAGAGCAAACACCACTGCTCCCAACTCCAAGTCGTGAGTAGTGTAGTTCTTTTCGTGAACCTTGAGTTGGCGTGATGCGTAAGCTATGACTTTCTCACGTTGCATCAACACACAACCAAGTCCTAGGATTGACGCGTCACAATAAACCACGAAATCGTCTGTGCCCTCTGGCAACGAGAGAATAGGTGCGCTACAAAACTTCAACTTCAGCTGCTGAAATGCGGATTCCTGAGCATCACCCCAATGGTAGGTGACACCCTTCTGAGTAAGAACAGTGAGAGGCTGCGCAATCTTCGAGAAATCCTTGATGAACCTTCTGTAGTAACCCGCCAAACCCAAGAATTGACGGATTTCGGTTGGAGTACGAGGTGCAGGCCAATTCCGGATTGAGTCAACTTTGGATGGATCAACATGAATCTCATCCTTATTAACCACGTGGCCTAGAAAATGGACTTCACGAAGCCAGAAGTCACATTTCAAAAACATAGCATAAAGCTGTTCTGTTTGAAGAAGTTCCAAAATAAGTCGCAGATGACGCTCGTGTTCCTCCTGACTCTTGGAATAAATCAGGATGTCCTCGATGAACACAATAACGAACTTATCCAGATAGGGTTTGCACACTCGGTTCATAAGATCCATGAAAACCGTAGGTGCATTCGTCAACCCAAAAGGCATAACCAGAAACTCGTAGTGGCTGTAACGAGTCCTGAACGTTGTCTTAGAGATGTCCTCGTCTCGGACTTTCAGCTGATGATAGCCCGATCTTAGATCAATCTTAGAGTAGAAGCTCGACCCTTGCAACTGGACGAACAGGTCATCAATACGAGGAAGTGGATAACGATTCTTCAAGGTCACCTTGTTGAGTTCACGATAATCGATGCACATTCGGAAGGTACCGTCTTTCTTCTTCACAAACAAGACTGGTGCTCCCCAGGGCGAAGAGCTAGGACGAATGAAACCCTTGTCCAAGAGCTCTTGTAGTTGCGTAGATAGTTCTTCTAGTTCTGATGGGGCTAAACGATAAGGTGCACGAGCTATAGGCGCTGCTCCAGGAGCTAGCTCGATTTGAAAATCGACCTGACGATGAGGCGGAAGACCAGGTAATTCCTCAGGAAATACCTCAGGAAAATCACGTACAATCAGAATATCTTCTATCTTCTTTTCCTTCGTTGAGGTGTCAGTAACGAGAGCTAGAATAGCAGTGTGGCCCTTTCGCAAACACTTCTGGGCTTTAAGGAAAGAGATGATGCCTACGACAGCACCACTCCTGTTACCATGTATAACGAGAGGTTGTTTACCAGAACGAGGAATGCGGGCGATTTTCTCCTTGCAAAGGATCTCTGCTCGATGTTGGGATAACCAATCTATCCCAATGACGATGTCAAAGCTACCAAGAACTATGGGAATAAGGTCGATAGAGAAGGTCTGACCAGCTAAAACGAGATTACAACCCTTAACTATATGTGTGGCCTCTAGACTTTTACCGTTGGCTAGTTCTACGACATGCTTGGTTTCTAAGGGAATTAGGGTACGCTTAAGCATCTGACTAACTTTTAAGCACACATAACTAGTATCGGCACCCGAATCGAATAAAACAGAAACAAAGAAGTCGTCCAGTAGGAACTTACCCATCACGACGTTGGGATCGTTCCTAGCATCACCTTGACCAATCACGAAAGCACGTCCCCTGGCACAATTGCCATCATTATTACCCCCCTTGTTGTTTCCATTTCCTTGGTTATTATTGTTGTTCTGATTCTGGTTCAGCTGGGGACAGTTCCTCTTGAAGTGGCCTTCAGCCCCACATTGAAAACACCCTTTATTATTTCCCTGTTGTTGATGCTGCTGCTGCTGGTTCTATGGAGCTTATTGCTGTTGCTGACAATTCTGATTCGCATGATATGGGCTCCTACAATCCTTCGCTGCGTGACCAGGCTTGTTGCATCTTTGACAGCGACCCTTGCTACATGGCCCGCTGTGGTACAAGTTACAACGGTTGCACTTGGGTTGATTTCCCTTGTACCCTGCTTGTTGACCAGGGCTCTTGTAGTCGTCAGTCATTCGCTGCTGAAACTGAGACTGAACGGAAGCTGAACCCTTGCTTGAATTTCCATCCCACTTGCACTTGTTGTCGCTAGGAGCATCAGATGTAGTGGTAGCACTAATACACTTTGGCAGCCTGTTCTGCTCAACTGCCTGATCAGTAAGACGGTGGGATAGTCGTATGACCTGCAGAATCGTGAGGAGGTTTGCTGATGTCACCATATTCTGAATCTCTGGCACTAAACCCTTGATGTAAAGCTCGATACATTTGCAGGGAGGGTCCACCATAGTGGGACACAAAGTAGCCAGTTCGTTTGATCTCTTAGTATACGCCTCGATTTCAGACCCCGTCATCTTTAGATTGTAAAACTCCAATTCTAACTTGTGAATGTCATCACCATGAAAATACTCTTCCTTGATTAGGTCCTTAAAGTCGTTCCATGGGGTGGCATTAGCAGCTGCCAACCCTAGCATTTTAACCTGAGCGTTCCACCATGTGAGCGCAACACCTTCAAGAGTTCCCGTAGCAAACTTCACCCTACTAGAAAAAGGGCATTCACACATTTCGAAGACAGATTCAAGCTTCTCGAACCAGTGGAGAAGACCTACATCTCCTTCTGTACCACTGAAGGTACTGGGTCGACAGTCCATAAAGGTCTTGAACTTACACATGGGAGGCTGAGCATGCTGACCTGTCGCACGAGAAAGAAAAGACATGGTTAAGCACGAGAGTTGGTTCGCGAGAGCAGGATCTAAACATCCTAGGATAGGTCGAAATGGCAGGTTATACCTCCTGCAGGGGCTGCTGCGAGTGCCTCAGCAACTCGTTCGTTGATTAGAGCCGTCAGCTGGGCTTGAGTCAAGTTCAAACGTCCACTCATGATCTTCACATCGAAGGAAACACAAGTGAGAATGGTGTCATGAAAGTGCGTAAGTATGGGATGACAGAAGAGAGCAAGCACACAGGGTTTCAAGCAATAATTGTTACGCTAACTAAGCATACCATGATCATTGCACTATTTAAACCAACAGGAAGGCAATACAAACACAAACCATATTACCTATAGTGTTGAGTCTTGCACGTGGAGCGAAATGTCGTTGTGGATCGCTGAGCACTGTACAGGTTATAGTCTGGTTTTGTCAAAAAGCTTTTCCCTTTTAAAAACCAAATTCACTATAACCAATAGCTCTGATACCAATCTGTCACACCCCCAAATTCCACAAGCGGAGTATCACCGCAGGAGGCGTGACATGACCAGGATTAAGCCACCAATCATATTGAACTATGTATAATAATAAAGATAAAACCAACCATAATATAATTGGTGTCCAAAACAAATTAACCAAGTTCAAGTTATCAGCGGAAGCATAAAGTTTAAAACTAAAACATAAGTTTAAAAGTTCAAATGTTTAACATGGGACTCAACAGTCCATGACCCACAACGACTTCTCTTTCTCGTGCAAGCTCCAAGTAAACACCTAACGACCTGCAAGGCATATAGTAACAAATCAACAACAAAGTTGAGCGAGTTCACAGTTGGTTGTCCATTTTAAGGTTGTTCCAAAATCCATAAGTTCTTTCGAAAACCATAAGTTAATCAGTTCCTTGTTTCCAAAACCATAACCAGTGGGGGCTACCCCATGTTAACCACTAGACCCGTTACCATATCGACTACTGACTGGAGACATGTTTATGTGCCCTGCGTCAATGTCTATCATCATTGACTAAGTGCCCAGATCCATTAGTCCACTCCCGTCCTCTGCGGCATGGTGTGAGGCTTGTCAAACCTAATAGCGCTATTTAACTAATGTCCCGTTCGCCCCGGCAATTAAGTCGATATAAAAATGAGGGACTTCATGATAGAGTTTTCTCTAGTAAGTTCTATGTTATCATCCTTCCTGCGGAGGATGGTGGTACGAATTCTACCCAAGGAGAATACGCAGGCTTAATGTTGTCATCCTTCCTAAGGAGGATGGAGGTACATATTCTACCCAAGGAGAATATGCAGATTCCGTTTTAGTTTCTTAACCCATTTCCAAACCACCAGGAATCCCATGCCTTGTAGAAAGTGTGAACTCACCTTAGGTTAGCTCGACAAATACACGAAAAGGTCACTTGAGCTATATGGGGTCAACCACGTCCTAACATGGTTACCATACAAGTCAGGTCTAGGTTCAAGTAGTGCACATAGATTTACACATAATTAACAGGTTACGAACATGAAGAGATCATGGCAAACACATAAGATCACATTAAACACGTTAACAGTCAAGTACACATCATATCCAAACTTGTGCGACTCAGATGATTGGGCTCGCACAAGTTTAACAGCCCAATCATGTTGTGGGATTCAATAATTGAAGCCCAATAATATTCGGCCCAACCTGTTGTGCATCCAGCACGATTTGTGCGACTCATAACGGGTGGTGCGACTGAAACGAGCCCGGCCCAAGAATAAATGAAATCCATACCCCATACAGCCCAACATATAAACAGTTAATCAACTTGTGCGGTCCATTTAATATTGTGCGACTCGGATTAACTTGTACGATTACAAATGGCTTGTGCGACTGGAATATACTTGTGCGACTGAGTTTTGGGCTTTAAGTTCCAACATCACAACAAGGTTAAAACAGATGTGTGTGGCCTAAGACTTGTGCGATCGGCACTGCCTTGTGCCATCCACATATCTTGTGCGATCATGCAAAATTCCTAAGTTGTACACTGTGCTTAAACAATTGTTCCAAATCTTGTGCGACTGTGTTGTGCGACCAGGGCTTGTGCGATCAGTATGAGATTTCCATAAATATGGAAATCGATTAAACTTTCCTTTTATCCGATCTATTCTAACAATTTCCAACTTTGTATCAATTCGATCAAACCAACAGATTTACTAATTAATTTGTATGATCCCTAATTAATCATATAATAACTCATCATCATCACATTGAATCAAATAGCATGATTTACATCAAGATCCTTAATTCATCATTCAAACATAAACAACAACCATAATCATTTAAACATATTTGCACGGCTCCTGTTCTTGATTACTAGCATGCATCCAAATCATAAAATCACAACCAAACCATTCGAATCCAAACACATAAGGCCGATTACATTCATTCGGTTCTAGATCATTATTATCATCACATGATTATCAAACCCTATATTGAACTAACATATTACACATGTGAGCCGATTTTCATGAACACTAATCTCATCAATTTATTTCATAATCAACCACATCTGATTCGCAAATCATTATGTAGAAACATATAAATCACAATATCATCTAACTAACAAAACAACAATCATGAAACACTAACCGGTTAGAAGGTAGAACAAGGATGATCCGAATCAAGAAAGCTTCGAGGAAGAGGGATGTGGCCGTTGGCTTCGAGAGAGAGGGAGAGAGAATTAGGGTTTGCTAAACTTTGTGTGTTTTGGTGAAGTGTAGGATTTATATTAACACCCTAGGTGTTATACGAGCTAAGAGAGTGGGCCGAACCCTTCATGGGCTGCCCTTGGGTTTTGAGTACAAAGAGTGTGGCCCGAATGAGCTTGTACGATTGGACTAGTGTTGTTCGATTACATTATAAACATACATTAGACATATTCACATAACTTGTAACATTTATTCATTAAAACCAGCATATCAATTAGTCACATAGAGTTCATACACGTCACATTAAACACAAAGATAGGTTCTGAAATACGAGTTGTCACAGTGGTACTCCAGAGGACCGTTGACTTAGCTTTTACCATGACTCGCCTCAAGGATGAAACCACCCAAGAGACACCAAAGGAAACGAAAGCCAAGCCTTCACGAAAATCAAGGAAGCGTGAAGCTTCAAAGAATCTTCCAGCAGTTGCTCCAAATCAAACGAGACCTAGCCAGGTGACAACACCACCAACTAAGAAGCCATACAGGGGAACTGCTCCTTTGTGCAATCAATGCAATCGTCATCATCCAAATCAAACACCATGTTTCAAATGTACCCACTGTGGACGATGGGGACATTTGGTTAACGCATGTTGTTTTGCTATCCAAAACAAAACTGATGCAAATCCTGCTGCTGCTCAAGCACCATACCCACCTGGATCTTGCTACAACTGTGGCGAGATGGGCCCTTTCTGAAACAACTAGCCAAAGCTTGCTAATGCAAATCCAGCACATGGATGAGCATTTGCCCGACTGGAAGACGATGCTGTTTGGAACAATCGAACTCTATGTATTATTTCCTTTGGTTATCCAAGTCTATGAAACAGTTATTTTGGTTTTTCAATAAATCTTTATTTTCATTACGATATATGAACAAGTGTCGTTACATGTATGAACGACATATATCTTCAATACCGACACCAAGGAACCACGTTCCTTGCAAAACAAACTACTCTCGTAGTTCTTTCATTTTTGTGATCACTCGTGATCTCTACGAAAATCCTAAGTACCCGTTCCTTCTAAGAAACGAAGTACAAGGTGCGAGATTACAACTCCGGACGAATACCCAAAGTACCACTTTAAATCCTTAATAGGACACTCAAGGGTACTTCCGTAAGCTCTTGATTGGTCTTACATATCATGTCTTCCCGACTTCATGATATTTTACACAACATTTGATTTCAAAAGATTATTCATGTTTTCAAAAACCTCATACATACTTTCAAAATCATCTCACATGGTTTTAAAACATTTCATAAAAATGTTTACCTAATATACTTAGTACATGATTTCAAAAACATTACAAAAAGGTTTTCAAAAACATGTTTTTAAACAATTCCAAGCATAGCTTTCAAAAACAATTTGCCCGTATGTTGCCTTAGCATACGTGGTACACGATTATCAAGAACACCCTGCTTCGTACACCGACTTAGCATGCTTAGCACAATGATTTCAAGGATCTGTTTGCTTCATATGTTTTCTTAGCACATCTAGCACCTTGATTTCATAAACCCTATGCTTCGTATGTTGTCATAGCATATCTAGTACAAGGTTCCTAAACTTTTCCCGCTATACGAATTCCAAATCCTTATAGGATCTTCTTCATATTTAGATCCTTGTAAATGTTTAAAGCGCAAAATTAAAGTCCTTAATTGGATTCTTTGTATGCTTTAATACGAATATTACGATTCTTTGAGAAAGAAATCGAATCCTTATAAGATTTTCCTATCTTTATAAGATAGAATTCTTGAGGATGTTTGAAGTGCTAGTTAAAGTCCATTGACTGGATTCCTGGTATACTTTGAATGCCCGTGTACAAATCAACGTCAAGTTAATAACAAGCTAATAACGAATTAAATAACCAGCTGAACAATTGTGTAACTATTATGTGCTTACGTGTTTATGTGTTGACCTAATAAGATTAAAGTTATCACAAAATTGTTCGACCGATTCTATCCCCTACACATTATAAAATAAACTGTGCGGACTGTGCAAGGAATTACGTAATTATGGATGCATACATAATTATGGAATTCAGTGCATAGAAACCACAACAAGTTTTGTCATGTATCAATCTAATCAAGAAACTAAAGTTAACTCTATTCATTTCCATTTCTGATGAAGTACCCGCTGAGGAAAAATGAACTGGCTATTCATTTTTCACTTCTGAAAGAAATACCCGCTGAGGGAAATGAATAATCTATTCATGAACCGTGTTCATTTTCATTTCTTATGAAGTACCCCCTGAGGAAAATGAATTATCCATTCATTTTCGCTTCTGAGAAATATCCCCTGAGGAAAATGAACAAATTCATTTTCATTTCTGATAAAGTAACCGCTGAGGAAGATAAACCATCCGTTCATTTTCACTTTCGTAGAAATACCCACTAAGGAAAATGAATAAATTCATTCCATTTCCTACGAAGTACCCACTGAGGAAAATGAATTGATCATTCATTTTCACTTCTAAAGAAATACCCGCTAAGGGAATGAATAATCCTGCATCAATTTTGTCGTTTTCATTTCTAATGAAGTACCCATTGAGGAGAATGAATCATCCATTCATTTTCACTTCTGAAGAAATATCCACTGAGGAAAATAAATAAATCCATTCCACTTCTGATGAAGTATTCATTGAGGAAAATGAATTATCCATTCATTTTCACTTCTGAAGAAAAATCCATTGGGGAATGAATAATCCTGTATGAATTCCTTCATTTCTACTTCTGACGAAGTACCCACTGAGGAAAATGAATCATCCATTCATTTTCACTTCTGAAGAAATATCCATCGGAGGAAATGAACATCTTTTTCTATAATCCTTCATTTCTACTTCTGACGAAGTACCCACTAAGGAAAATGAATCATCCATTCATTTTCACTTCTGAAGAAATATCCATCGGAGGAAATGAATATCTTTTTTCTATAATCCTTCATTTCTACTCCTGACAAAGTACCCACTGAGGAAAATGAATCATCCATTATTTTCACTTCTAAAGAAATATCCATCGGAGGAAATGAACATCTTTTTCTCTAATCCTTCATTTCTACTTCTGATGAAGTACCTACTGAGGAAAATGAGTCATCCATTCATTTTCACTTTTGACGAAATATCCATCGGAGGAAATGAATATCTTTTTCTAAAATCCTTCATTTCTATTTCTGATGAAGTACCCACTGAGGAAAATGAATCATCCATTCATTTTCACTTCTGAAGAAATATCCATCGGAGGAAATGAATATCTTTTTCTATAATCCTTCATTTCCGTTTCTAATAAAAGCATACATTGGGGAAAATGAAATATCCATTCTTTTCCGCTTTTAAAGAAATACCCATTGGAAATAAATGACCTAATCATCTTTCATCTCCATCTATGACGAAGAATCCATTGGAGAAAATGAATCATCCATTCCTTCTCGCTTCTAAAGAATATCCACTGGAGATATGAAATACAAATCCTTACAAGATCTTTCTGTCTTAATAGTTAGATTCTTAAGGGATACGAACTACTGGTTAGTTTGATCTTTATCATTAATCAAATTACTCGTTCCCACTTCCTACTTTATCTAAGGAAGCACCCACTAGGGAACGGTAAAGTTACGCCTTGCATGGAATTCCCTGATGGGTTACTCTATGCAAATAGATGACGCCCTAGATTCCCTACAAGACGATTGTTTAGCACAACATTACAGACAGACTCCTACGAATAAATTTCGGGACGAAATTTCCTAAAGTAGGGGAGACTGTGACATCTGTGCCTCTTTGACCATCATACAAATACAAAACCAATGAAATATTGTGTTTCATACTTGGGATTTGTATCAATACGTGTATCATTTGCACATATCAACTCTTGTTCGATTTCGAGCCTTAAATCGCTTTCTAGAAAGTTACGCGAACTGATACGTAAACGTAATCAGTTTAACACGAAAAACACTCTAGAACAGCGACATAGGCTTAAAATACCTTAAATAACCTTTACATAACTTAGAAATAAGTTTTGGAGGGTTTGGTGTGTCGAAAACAAGTTCATTCGATCGCAGGGACTATTTGCGTCAAACTGCGAAACTATGCCGATTTATATGGTAACGAACATTCTGAAACTTGATCATAAGTTAAACATACCCTAAATATCCTTTACATAGCTTAGAAATAGGCTTTGAGGGGTTCAGCATGCGAAAATAAACTTATTTGATCAACTGGGACTAAAAGCGTCAAAAAGTGCATAAGTTTGCATTTTTGCGCATATCTTACGTTCTGAATATATCCGAACATCCAAAAAATTTTGTGATGAATACAATATTTTATTTTAGTGATTGGAATGCAAAAATACCATTCGTCGTGTAATTTGGATCGTTTTCGCGTCCGTTCGAGTTTTCATCGTAATTAACCGAATAACGCAACCATACAACCAAACGAACCGACATCTGAGATAATTTCAAGCATGTTTCAAGTCCCTTATGCTTTAACATCCTTGAAGAGCCTTGAAAATGGGTTAACGAAGTTTAAACGCGTCGAAAATCGCTTAAACATGCTGCCGGGACCATTTCTGCCAGTTTTCTAAACTTTCTGGCTATGGTAGGTGGTGGCGTCGCACGACAGGGGTACCCCCTTTGTTGTGGCGTGACGCGACGGGTGCTATTTGACAGAAAAATCAGTTTTCAGTAACTAGTTTGAACTTGAGGGTCTTTTGTGCAACTTTCTCAATACTTGGGACTGGTTTAAAGCTTCCCATGGTATACAAAACCATGTTCCACAATTGTATGGTGAGATTTGGGCTTTGATTCTTGCAAAAACACATGTCAAGATCTTGTAAACTCAAGACTTACTATAAATACCCACTTGTTGCAACCTTCATTCCTCACACATTTGCTCTAAATCTACTCTAAGTTGAAGCCTTAGCTTCAAACCTGAGTGTTTTAGATCAAATCCTTCCTTGCTTGGACCTTTTGTAAGCTTCTTTCATACTTTTTATGTATTTCAAGCATGAAATTCAAATAGTGTTTGACTTTCTCCTTTGACCACGATTTGGTCAACACAAAGTTCGTTTGAACTTTGCAACATGAGCGTAATCACGATGGTTATAGTCCCTTGTGACTATACCTACTGATTACCACGTCGATTAGTCGAAGTAACGAGTCAAAGTTTCGGTCAAAATACGTGTTTACGCGTATTTTGCAACGAAGTTATTTTCGGGTATCAAACACTTTGTTTTGATATCAAACCTGTTTTCTAACTTAGTTAAACATGTTACATGTTTAACTCGTCACTTTTAGCCTAGTGCTTATATAGGGTCGTAAGATAAACGGTCTTAACAACTGCTTAGACTTTCGAACTCGACCCGTCTGGATGATCGTTAGGATCCGACCAAGCACATTTAGTGACCATAGTTGTATAGGGAATAACCTTCCGAGGTTATACCTTATGGTCACTTAGTTTAATTAGTTGTATGATTGGTAGTTTATATGCCTTAGGAAAATGACCAAAATGCCATTTTTTGCATAATTGGTATTTAAGCATATGTAACCTAAATTTTGTCACTTAAACTGATTATGCAACATAATTAAACATGTTAGGGCATATAATACTTGTCATAGGACTAGTTAGGCGTCTCGAACGCGCATTCGCGCAAACGACGCGTTAAAGTAGCATAAGCTACCTTAATGGGTCGTAACGGGTCGTAAGCACTTAGGATAGGTTCCGATTTAGAGTTTAGGCTTTGTTAAACCATATCACATGAGTTCCAATACTCATTTGGTTTACAATACCTCATTCCACCCGATCTCGTGATTTAGACGTCGATTTATTAACTAGCTATCCGATTACTAGGTACTACTTCATTTCCTTGGTTTGCCTGAGCTTTGCTAAGTTCTTTAGATCAAGGATACTTTCCAATTTGATGTGAGTACATAGTTCCCCTCTTTTACCGTTTTCAAATGTTTTGGGGTGATTCATATGTGCTAAACGATTTCGAGTTTCCTAAAACGAATGCTATGGTTTATATTTGAACTACTTGAACCACTGGAACTATCTGAACTATGTGAACGATTTGAACTATTGAACCACTAGAACTATCTAAACTATGTGAACGATTTGAACTATTGAACCACTGGAGCTATTGAACTATGTGAAGTTTTTGAACTGTTTGAACCATTTTAACTATTCGATCTATGTGAACTATTTGAACGATTGGAACTATTTGAACGATTGGAACTAATTTAACTATTAAACTATTGGGTTATGGTAAGTGATTAGATAATGGGGCGGGTGTAATGTGATAAAAGCATGGTGGATACGCCGCTGGTACTTCCTATTTATAAGTGCTTTTAACACGTTACATGTCATTGCGTTATCTAGATCACTTGGATGAACGATTTCTAAACGATGTCACTCAACGATGTTTACTAAATGATATAAACCACACGCGTTTTATTATGAGAATTTTTTTTACAATTTGGTTTACTTAAACAAATGTTTTGGGTTAAGATTCATGGCAACGAGAGTTTATAAACTATAACCAACTTATTTTGAGCTTGTTATTCATATTGCAATACCAAACTCTTTTCAATACAAGGTTTTCAAGTAACGAATTTTGTAGTCAAACGAGGTGTTGCAACATGTAAACAAGCCATGAATCCAATACTCTCACAAAACCTATGTACTCGCCAGCATTTTTATGCTGATGTATTTTCACATATGTTTCAGGTACCATAGTTGATGATGTTTGATGATGATTATGATGAATGCTCACATTGGGATGGACGAGGCCTTAGTGACTAATAACAATGAAAGACAATTGTTCATGTTTTGTTTCTAATTTCAATAGAATGTAATAAACTTAATTCAATAAAATGAAACTTCAAATCCATGTGTTGTGAAACAATGATTCTATTATGACACTCCCCGACATTTCCGTCGTGGTTTGTTGTTTTAACGCGATCGGGGTGTGACACAATCACTCTTCATGGAAGAGTCAAAGGGTCTGAATATGGTGCCTTCTAGAAAACAATAACGTAACCGATCAATCTCAGGATCGATGAAACGATAGAGTTCCATTGAAGGGTTTTTAGTTATGCCCTGACTCTTCGAAGGGCTCTCTTTTTTGGGATCCATAGCAGGGGAGGATCTGAGATTCATCTTTGCCATAGATCAAATGAAGAACAGGGCACCGGAAAGAAGAAAATTCAGAGAGAAGGAAAGAAGAGATACCTGATGAAGTCTTCGAATGAGGATTTAAAGGGGAAGGGTCTCGAATTTAAATGCAATTTTCATCCTTATCTCTAATCCTATTTATAATGATGATTGTTGCAGGAAGTCTTATCGCTGATGTCAGCATCGCAACGGCTATATCCATAAGTAACGGCTAGTCCGAATTAAATTGAAACATGACTATCCAATTGGATATCAACTAGTCATGTTTGGGGGCAATTGTTAGGGAGAGAATTTCACAGCTTATGGATCACGGATCCTCAATTGCAGCTTGGATCACGGATCCTCAGTTCAGTTTGAATTAAGGATCCTCAGAAGATGTTGGAAGACTAAGGATCCAGGATCCTCATTATTATCCTAACACTAACAACTGTTTCCATCATTTTTGAACTTGTTTTGTAGGTGTATTCGAATAGGACTTGGTCCAACCGAGATTCTAGGGGAATATGCTTGGTGATTCTGCACTTGCTTGAACTCTTCGACCATTATGGTGATCGTGGAGAGATTGCACCATTTGCGGGTAGTTAGTTAGGCTAGTTAATTTCTATTTTTAAATGGGGATACAAGCTTGATTTAGAAATAATGAGCAACACACACAAACAGCTCTCAAACTCTCTGCAAACTCTCGGCAATTACACACTTTTGCACACTAGTGATCCTTGTACCAAGCTTGTTATCATCCCGAATTGTAAACATTATTTGTTTAATATAGTTGGTGATCGGTAGTTTCCATCACCCGAGGTTTTTTATGCCGGATATCATTCATTGATCAAGGGTTTTTTCCTCGTATAAATCCTTGTGTTCACCACTCATTTCATATATTTGTTGTTCATACATTTGACCATTTAATCAAGCATGATACCTCACAAAATCAGATTTGGTTGCATTATCCTTGTGTGATTTTTGACCAAAACACGTACAACCCTGTGAATTTTATGCTACGTGAGTTTGCGTGCTACATGACCTTATGTGCTATGTGATTAACATGATTCGTTTTATGAACTTTCGTGAAACTATGTGTACTTGGGTGTAACAATAGGGTTATTAATGAATCTATAAATAAGAGCGCATCGTATGTCCTAGCTTAAATTTCGAGGACGAAATTCCTGTAACATGGGGAGAATGTGACAAGTCGTACTTTTAACCGCGTCGAGAGAAACGTGTCATTTAACGGATAACCCGGATTCAAGTATATACAATTAAACGTACATATTATAATAATTGTTATAATTATTCTTAAAATAAAACGAACATATGGGCTTAGCGAGGCATGTAATTTTATGTGGATCCATACACTCGGGCCCAAGCCCAACCTAACTCTCTAAATCTAAAACCCTATCCTATATAACCCCTTATAAAACCTAAACCCTCATTTTTAATAAAAACCCTAAACACTAACTTATCTCAGCTGCACAACCTCCTCACCCCCTCCTTCTCGATCAGAGATTCCGGCGACTGGAGAACAAATTCCGGCGCCCCTCCTCCCGCCCGACAAGCACATGAAACCCTCCTTTTTCTGTTTTTTTGCACCTTTCTCCATGCACAGACCTCTCCCCGATATCTCCTCATCTCCGACGGTCGAAGATATTCTCCAACATCATTGGTCTCTCACTCTCTCCTGAATACACGACTGACCACCACCACCGTGAACAGTGGTGGCAAGGCAGCTCCAGATAACAACCACAACAGCAAATCCAGTCGGCGGTGGCTTGGAGAAGGTAGAAACAACGACACCAGGAAACGACGATGAAGAACAGCGGCAAACGACGGTCTCCGGCGCCCCGATTCAAGCTGCATCATTGGCAACAGTGCACCTTCTCTTTTGTCTCGAAGTATCTCGATTAGTGAGGTGTTTATTGCCTTTTAATGTTTGTCAATATGTGTTGTGTTATGTATGATTCAAGATGGCTAACCAATGTGGTAGTTGTTTAGAAAAAGAATGGAAAGTGGAGGGTATGTGTTGATTTTACTGACTTAAATAAAGCATGTCCCAAGGATCCTTTTCCTTTACCCCACATTGACTCCATGGTGGATGCTATGGCGGGTCCTGAGTTGTTAACTTTTATGGATGCTTCATCTGGATTTCAACAAATTCAGATGGAACCATCTGACCAAGAGGATACAACTTTTATGACTCCCACTGGTATATTTTGCTATATTGCTATGCCTTTTGGATTAAGAAATGCAGGTGCTACATACCAAAGGCTAGTGAATACGATGTTCAAAGAGCAGATTGGACACACAATGGAAGTCTACATAGATGATATGGTGGTTAAGTCCAAAAGAGCTGAGGATCACCTAAAGGATTTGGAAGACGCATTTGATATCCTAGATAGATACAACATGAAGCTGAACCATTCCAAATGCCATTTTGGAGTTAAAGCTGGTAAATTTCTAGGATACATGGTGTTATGGGTCGTTTTTCCAAACCCATATCCTAAATTATCCTGACCTTATTGTTCTGTTTATGACCAGGATACTAGATCAGGATATTGGTAACATCCTGATGCAGTATCCTGGCACTTACTAATTATTCACGTGCAGATTAAGGTGGCTAGCTCGTAACGTATATATGAACTTGTTCTCCTGAAGACTCGGTCAATTCCGTTGAGAGAAGAACGTTGAAGCCGGAAGAAGGGGTCTCCAACGTTCTATTGGGAATATTCGAAGTATCCCAAGATTATAGGATAGTTAGTTATTTCTATTTACTATAAATAGGAGTTGTACGGATTGATAGAGACACAACTGCACTGGCTCTTTTACACTCTTAACAGCTGCAATCACTCGCAAATCACATTCTCCTACACTCACACTTGAAATCCATTGTAACACTTAGTTGATTTGTACAATATCCTGCACTGTATCCTGAATTTTGAAGTAATAAGAAGAACAAGGCAGCTGCGATTGTTAGCTCACGAGGTTTTGTGCCGGAGATCTAGATTGATCACGGGAATTCCTCGTACATCTCGTGTCAACCTTTATATTTTTGCTCATTGTTTAATTGTTGATATAGCTTGGTATCCTGAGCTATATCTTGAAAACTGTTTTTGCAAACAACTAAATCAGCATATTTTCTACAAACACTGCTAGCACACTACCTCACAAACCTAATTTTATCAGTTAATTGCTTCGGTAATTTTTGACCAAAACAATTTGGCTCCCACCGTGGGGCAAGTGGTGCTATTCATATTAAAAACCTTGCTAAAATCTTTACTTGGTTTTCATTTTTCGAAAGTTTTTGCACGACTATTTTCAATGGCCTCAAAATCAAACATGAGCTCTTCTACCATGTCTGCTACAACCTCTGCAACAATCGGTTCGGTGCTTCCACCACCTCCAAGGACGCAAGCTTCTTCACAGCCTCAAGCTCCTCCAAGGAGGGTTGAAACTCACACATCTCGAGATATTGTTCCTACTCAAAATGTCCATGGATCTGTTTCCTCAGGGAGAACTCCTATTATGGCTTCTAATGATGAAATCCTAACTTTCTTTGGTAGTATACAGGACCAGATGAAGCAGCAGCAGGAGATCAATCAAATGCTGATAAGAGAAATACAACTCTTGAAATCTAACTCTAACAGACCTGCTGAGGATTATGTCACTCCCTTGCAACCCAGAGCGTTGAACTTAAGTTCAGTAGTATACACTGAGGATAATCAGGACAATATTATACTGAGTCATTCCCAGGGTCATACTCTTGAGATACCTTCAACAGTCAGGGTATCAAATGTGAGGGGCTCAGGATATGCTCAAGGATATGGCCAAAATCCTCAAATCGGTAACGTGGCTAATAATATCAATACTCCTGCTACTAATAATTTCGGATCTTTGCAGGATACAGGTGTGACGTCGGCACTATCTAGGGAGCTTCAGAAGTTGAAAGATATGATATCCAGTGTACCTGGGGTTGTCCAGCCCATTCCGTAAGTATCCCAGAATAGTCACAGGATATCCCGGTTTGCATATCCTATATGTGATGCTGAAATCCCGAAAAGATTTCAAACTCCCAATAAGAAGCTTTATGACGGAACCACGGATCCTGAGGAGCATATTGCTCCGTATAGAGAAAGGATGGAAATTAACCCTATTCTTCCAGATCTTAAGGAAGCATGCCTCTGCAAGGGCTTCAGCTCTACTCTAACAGGATCAGCCTTAAAATGGCTCTTAAACGTTCCACCTCATTCAATTACATCATTTGCTCACTTAGTTAACTTATTTAATAGTCAATTTTCTTGCAGTCGAAGTTTTGAGAAACTAACCAGTGATCTCTACAGGATAACTCAAGGTCCTCAAGAATCCTTAAGGGATTATGTGAACAAGTTTAGCAGGGAATCCTTGGATATCCCACACCGTGATTGATACGTGGTCGAAAACTGGTTATCGTTTGTGCTTAAGTTGATGTTTTTACATAGCTTTTAATCTTGAATAGCCTACTTTTAATGGGATTCATGTTTTACAGGTCTAAAAGAGTTTAAGGAGCTAATCGGGAGCTAAACGGAGCACCGGGACGTGAATCGGATCAACCGGGGATGTGAAATGAACAAAATCGGGTTAATCAAGAAGATTGGATGTGTTTTGGGAATGTTAATGGATTTAAAATGAATATATTGGAAGATGGCATGATAGAGGGCTGAATTACGAGTACGTGGGCGAAAACGGTGAGTAAAACGGAGCTATAACGAAGAAGTTATGAAGAAAACAGTTTCGGACAAAACAGGAAAAACTAGAGGTCGTCGGGGACGGGCTCTAGGCCGTCGCCGATGGGCTCTAGAAAGTCCCGTCATCAAAAAGTGCCCGTAAACAGCCAAACAAGCTGTCGGATGGATCTCAGAGATCTGGAGGCCGTTGGGGACGGGCTCCAGGCCGTCGGCGACGGGTTGTGGTTTGCTGAAACGCGAAGTTTGGTGTTTGGGTTGTTTGGAACGATTCTAATTGGTTGGGGAGCCATTAAACTCGTGAGTTACACTCGTGTGAGAGTTTGAAAACATATCTTGGAGCCTAAACTCAGGATCATTCACCTACCAATTCTATCAATCATCAACCTACAACCTGAATCATCATCATCCAACACACAATCAAACATACAAACCCTAATTCATCCAATCCATCAACCATCTCACCATAATCATCCATAAACCCTAATCATCCATCATTCCTTCATCCATCAAGCTTCAAGATGTTCTCATTCACGTTCCAAACATCCGGTGATCAAGCTTTTTCAACCATGAGCGGCTAATCATCTCGATTTCACCCCGGTGTAGGTAGTTGTTAATTCTAGGGTTTCGAATTGTTCTTGTTTTAACTTAGTAACAATTTGTATTTGATTTTTGAAACTTTTGACAATAGTATTACATTTGTTTCGAATTCGTAAACTGTCGAACGATGTTAAAAGTTATGACTTTGCGAAATGGTGATATGTAATTGTGCATTGTCGTTGTTAGGATTTACTTGTGTTGATTACAAAGTGTATTCTTGTCCGTTCTTCGGGACGTTGATAGCTATTAGCACCTAAGTCACGGTACACTAAATCCGTTAATCGAATGCATTTGAGTTGAATCTAAAACTTGTAGAAATCCGAAGTTAGCAATTACCGAAACCGGGTGTGATTCCTTTTTCTTATTATTGTTCTAGTATCCAAATTTCTTGCAATCGTTAATCATTAGTTGTTAATCATTTTAATCAATTCAATTAGTTTAAACTCACATCTTTCTACTAAACTAAAAATACAAAAATATCTGGCAAGCTTCATAATTGTGACAATTCTTTACAATTCAGTCAAATCCATACACAGACCACATACTCTTCGTGGTTCGACCCCTTGCTACCACTAGCTATTTGTTAAGGGTAATTAGGGCTTATAAATATTATCTTTGACCGGAGCGCGACACTCCGATCAAATTTTGGCGTCGTTGCCGGGGAGTGCGTGCGCTTTGTGTTTGGATATTGTTTGAATTTGTGTGATTATCTGTTTAAATTGCCTAATTTCTTTTCTTGTACTTGTCTTTTTCCTTGTTACGCGGGGTGTGTTACTTGTGCAGGTTACAGGTAGTGCATGCATACGCGGAACTCCGGGAGGACTTCACCTTTAGTCTACGAACCGGAAATTGAAAGGGTTGCAAGGAGAAATTTAGCAAGCCGGTTAGAGGCAACACTTGCTTCAAATCAAA
This sequence comes from Helianthus tuberosus, assembly GCA_030545235.1. Taxonomy (NCBI): domain Eukaryota; kingdom Viridiplantae; phylum Streptophyta; class Magnoliopsida; order Asterales; family Asteraceae; genus Helianthus; species Helianthus tuberosus. The sequence continues at coordinate 22,564,994 of CM060370.1, read as the reverse complement.
CATCACAACTCACACCGACCATTGAAACCGATTCAATGGCGAACCAAAATTCCAATCAAAACTTCAACCAAAACCAAAACCCGACCCAATTTCAATACCAAAGCAACTTCAATCCCGCTTCAAATGTTCAACCTATGCCTCAAGAGCGATTGGGTGGTAACAACAACAATGGACCACCCACACCACCTTTCCAAAACCAAAATCCCAACAATATCCAAAGAACACCACCACAACAAAACCTTCATCGACAACAATCCTTACCCCTAAACCTTAATGATCGAAATGTCAATTCCGACCGCCGAGGCAATCGAGATCGCGGCAATCCCGCGAACGAAGACCCATTCTTCAATATAGACGATTTATGGAATGCCATCCCCGAAGATGAGCCGTTTAGTGTTCCCTGTTACCAATCGCCGGAACATGTAAGCATTCATACGGAAAATTCAGACGATGGGGGGTACTATGATGATCGGGCTAACGATGACAAAGATTGGGGATACGTGAATCGGGGTAATGACTATAATGCAAGAGGGTATGAAGATGAGGAATTTGGCTACCAAAACGCCAATTATGTTGGGGATGAAGACTACGGGTATGGGAATAGAAGGAATGACGGTTACGAAAATAACCGCCAACCACAAAATAACAACCAAGGGAACCGAAATGACGGGTTCTACAACAACAACAACAATGGCAACCCTAATCGAATTCCTCGTTTCGTGGGAGGAGGTAACCAAAGGGGTAACCAAGGTGGAAATCGAAGAGACGAAAGAAGAGGTGATAGGGGCGGTGATAGAAGAGACAATCGAAGACCGGGTGATCAAGAAGTAAATGGTCCACAACATCGTCAACAACCTCCACGGGGAGTGAATGACCGTTTTCGACCGATAGTTACCGAGAATGATTCACCGATTGTATGCGAAAGAAGAATGTTCGATTGTAAACCGCATTACATCAATATACTTCCCCATTTCAACGGGAGGTCTAATGATGAACCGTATACACACTTAGCGGAATTTTCATCGGTATGCAACACGATTGGGGGACACAACTTCGCATTGGAGGAGGTCAAACTTCGCTTGTTCCAATTTTCGTTGAAAGACAAGGCAAAGCAATGGTTTCTCACACTTCCGGCGAATAGCATCCGGACATGGAGAGAGATGCAACAAGTCTTTTTAGACGAATACTATTCGATGGCGAAAACCGACGACGCTAGGGATGAGATAAGATCATTTCGGCAACTATCGAGTGAACCGTTGCATGAAGCGTTCACTCGATTTAAAGAATTGATGCGGAGATGCCCACATCACCAAATAGAAAAGTGGGAATTGGTTAAATGCTTCGTGAGGGGTTTGGATGATGAGACGTGGAACCGCCTTGAATCGACCAGCAATGGAACTCTATTAAGCAATCACGAGGATGACGATTGGGAGTTCCTAGAAAGAATGAGCAAGAGATCAAAGGCGAAAGAGTCGGCCGACCGAGCCAAAAAGCATCCCACCTCAAGGTCTTGGCCCGATCGTGATGTGAATTCTAAGGATCGAATTGAAACGTTAGAGCGGGAGTTGGCTCGCATGAAGAAAAGAGAAGTGAATGCGGTGCAATACTCCGTATGTGAGGAATGCGGAGACATCGGTCACCGGTCCGAGAATTGTCAAGCCACTGTGGAGGTGAATCAAGTATATGGGGACCGAAGGCAATATGACATGAACTCCAACACTTATCACCCCGGGTTGAGGAACCATCCGAACTTTAGGTATGGTAATTCCTCCAACCAAATGAACCCGAATTTCCAATCGGGAAATCAAGGTGGGTATTCGCACCAAACTCGCCAAAGAGGTTACAACCAAGATGGTCACGGGTCAACGAATAATCAAGGAGGTGGTGGTGATTTGAATGCAAAAATGGATGTAATGCTTTCGATGATGCAAGAGTCCAAGAAAGAGAATGAAATTCGGGACAAATCGCATGAAGCATTAGCAAAACAAGTGGGCCAACTTGCGGAGGAAATGGCTCAAATGAGGGGAAGCATGGGAAAGCTCCCAAGTGACACTACAGTGAACCCGAAGCATCAAGGTTCAAGCACAAGCAACGTGAGGAATGCACGCGTTAACGCGGTAAGGATTCTTTTAAATGATGAAGCTTGTAGTGTTGAAAGCATTCCACCACCACAGTTAGTTGATGGTGTAGTGGAAAACATAAATGATGAGCCGGAAATTGAAAATGAACAAGAAACAACTTCACAAAGTAAAATTGAAAATATAACTAAAAATTCTTTTTGTGAAAATTGTTTAAATCAATTTAACCCACTTAATGCATCGAAAAGTGAAGAACGGTGCCCACCGAAGGACGAGGGGTGGGAAAATTTTAAGCAAGCTAAAATTAATTTACCGCTACTAGATGACATTAAAAAGGTTCTGGCTCATGTGGAATGCTTAAAGGAGTTAAGCATCGAAAAACGGCACAACAAATTACCCGAACCGGTTGATTTGATATCTCATGTGAGTGTCGTTTTATCGAGTGCCCTTCCCCAAAAAGCTCAAGATCCGGGAGACCCTCTTATTCCAATTCAAATTGGAACATTTAAAATTGAGAGGGCGCTCCTAGATCTTGGAGCTTGTGTGAGCATCTTGCCCGGGAGTTTGTATGACCAATATGATTTTGGTCCATTAAAAAAATTTGATACTCCCATGGTATTGGCTGATCAGACTCCCACGCATCCAAGGGGGATGGTGGAGGATGTGATTGTTAAGGTGGATGATTACTACTACCCAGTTGACTTTTTGGTAGTAGACTATGTTGGGTGTGTTGGGGACACCCAACCGGTAGTTATCTTGGGTAGACCGTTCTTGGCAACTGCTAATGCCATAATAAATTGTGCAACGGGAACGGTAAGCATGAAGTTTGGGGACCGGGAATTAAATTTAAATGTTTTTCCAAATTTCACTAACCCGCTCGGTGAGGATAAGTGTCCTAAAAAGGACATTAATCCAAACAAAAAGGTGTGTGCTATGGTTGCTAGGTTTGGAGAAACAAGGAAGAAAACGGTCAAGAAAAAGAAGGCGAAAAAGTCACCTCTAGAAAAGAAGAAGGAAGAGGAGGTGAGGAAGTTTGGACCATTTGGCAATAAATGGCATGAATCACCGGTGGGTGATTTTGATGAGTTTGTGAGCGGCAAGCACTCCATTCGACCACCATGAGGTGGTAAGTTAATTGTTGTTGTATACATTTTATAGTTAGTTTTAGTTAGTTTTAGTTTTTCTCCGTAGTTCTGTTGTAATTGTTGTTGTATAATCTGTTATTTCATTTTAGTAGATAAATGAACGTTGTGGGTGTGTTCCCTATATAACCCTCACGAGACCTACTCGTCCTCCCGAGCTATCGGGAGGTTTAAAGAGCTTGCGTGCATATGCTAAATGCCGCCGTGATTCCTACGAAAGTGAGTTAGGTTTGTTGTTGTTGTAAATTATTTTCCACATAAATCGAAGTGAAATAACGCATGGCTTGGTAATGTGTTCATAAAAAGGGTAGAACTAGGTAACTAACAAATTTTGATGGTTGTGAGAAGCATGCTTCTACACAAGGATTAGAATTTGTAGGTACATGTTCGCGGGACAACTGTTTTTATGAAGAGACGAAGGAGATATGAGTATCAAGTGACAAAAATCAGGTGCATGTGTTTCTTTTTACTTTGATTATTAGTTAGTAATAAGTGGAATGTATTTTGTATATTATTTTCCGGGGTGAAATTTTGGGAAGGGTAGTCGTGTCACATCCCTTGTGCGTTTCAAAAACTCTAGTTCTTACTCATTGAGGGCAATGTTCACCTCAAGTGTGGGGATGGGAGAGTAGTAAAAGTTTTCGATTTTGACCCGTTCATTTAAATTCTACACATTGAGGACAATGTTTACCTCAAGTGTGGGGATGGGGGAAAATTTCAAAAAATTTTCAAAAATTCTTGTTTCAAAAGCGATCTTAAAAGCACAAGTAACAAGTCAACGAGGGATGTCACAACCCATTTGGTCTTTTGTCATGGTCAAGTTCAAATTAATAAGCATAACGGGTATTTAGCGGGTGGTTATTTGGGAATAATTCGCATAAGGAACTAGCATTTTATGCATATCACATATCATACCCTTATACGTGAGGTTTGAGCCACTTTTATATCATAGATTTACATTTACATGTTTCTTTGTTTGAGTGGACCATTAGTCGCGTATTGTAGAACTTGCAACTTTTGATACGTTTGAGACCATAGACCGAATACAAGCACAAGAATGATTAAGGCATTAGGCAAACCTTTTCTTTTTACACCATTTTTATATCCTTACCCAAAAATTATCCCCTAGTAGCCAACTTTGAGCCTAAACCTTTCATTTGACAACCCATTTAGCCCATAACCATAAGCCTTTTCTTTTTTAAACCCGTGTGATGAAAATTCGATTATAGGAGTTTAAATTGTATAGTTGTGATTTATATATAAAAAAAATCAGAAAATGTCGTGAAAAAAAATGAAAAATCATTGAGAAAAATCCAAAAATATGTGTTTCTAGTTATTGAATAAAAGGCGAAAATCGTTGCCTTGGAGTGATGTTATAGTTTACTTGAGTTTAGAATAGTTGCGTTGTAATAAAAATCGAATTTTCATCACCTTAGCCACTTTAAAATGTCCTATTCCCTACCCTTAGCCTAGCCCCGTTACAACCCTTCAAAGACCTTTTGACTTGTGCTTAGTATTCGTGATCGGTGGTGGAGAATGATTGAGTTGCAAGCCTATGTGGGTACGTGTTCTAACCGGTTTTGAGCGATTAATTGATTGAAGTGCTAATACATTATATACATTAGCCGAATTATAAGCCGAGTGGAGAGAACATTGTGAGGGATATGCATGACTTGCTAGTTTTACGGGCGGGTTAATCTTGAATAACCATTGTATATGTGAATGCTCACTTTATCGTTAAATATGTTGTAAATTGTAAAAGGTTTGAACTTTTGTATGACAATAGACCTTAACCTTCGTCTCGGGAATGGGAAGTGTATTCGTTCTTCGACCCACGTGAAAGTGAAAAACAGATTTGCTTGAGGGCAAGCAAAAGACAAGTGTGGGGATGTGATACGTGGTCGAAAACTGGTTATCGTTTGTGCTTAAGTTGATGTTTTTACATAGCTTTTAATCTTGAATAGCCTACTTTTAATGGGATTCATGTTTTACAGGTCTAAAAGAGTTTAAAGAGCTAATCGGGAACTAAACGGAGCACCGGGACGTGAATCGGATCAACCGGGGATGTGAAATGAACAAAATCGGGTTAATCAAGAAGATTGGATGTGTTTTGGGAATGTTAATGGATTTAAAATGAATATATTGGAAGATGGTATGATAGAGGGCTGAATTACGAGTACATGGGCGAAAACGGTGAGTAAAACGGAGCTATAACGAAGAAGTTATGAAGAAAACAGTTTCGGACAAAACAGGAAAAACTAGAGGTCGTCGGGGACGGGCTCTAGGCTGTCGCCGACGGGCTCTAGAAAGTCCCGTCGTCAAAAGTGCCCATAAACAGCCAAACAAGCCGTCGGATGGATTTCAGAGATCTGGAGGCCGTCGGGGACGGGCTCCAGGCCGTCGGCGACGGGTTGTAGTTTGCTGAAACGCGAAGTTTGGTGTTTGGGTTGTTTGGAACGATTCTAATTGGTTGGGGAGCCATTAAACTCGTGAGTTACACTCGTGTGAGAGTTTGAAAACATATCTTGGAGCCTAAACTCAGGATCATTCACCTACCAATTCTATCAATCATCAACCTACAACCCGAATCATCATCATCCAACACACAATCAAACATACAAACCCTAATTCATCCAATCCATCAACCATCTCACCATAATCATCCATAAACCCTAATCATCCATCATTCCTTCATCCATCAAGCTTCAAGATGTTCTCATTCACGTTCCAAACATCCGGTGATCAAGCTTTTTCAACCATGAGCGGCTAATCATCTCGGTTTCACCCCGGTGTAGGTAGTTGTTAATTCTAGGGTTTCGAATTGTTCTTGTTTCAACTTAGTGACAATTTGTATTTGATTTTTGAAACTTTTGACAATAGTATTACATTTGTTTCGAATTCGTAAACTGTCGAATGATGTTAAAAGTTATGACTTTGCGAAATGGTGATATGTAATTGTGCATTGTCGTTGTTAGGATTTACTTGTGTTGATTACAAAGTGTATTCTTGTTCGTTCTTCGGGAAGTTGATAGCTATTAGCACCTAAGTCACGGTACACTAAATCCGTTAATCGAATGCATTTGAGTTGAATCTAAAACTTGTAGAAATCCTAAGTTAGCAATTACCGAAACCGGGTGTGATTCCTTTTTCTTATTATTGTTCTAGTATCCAAATTTCTTGCAATCGTTAATCATTAGTTGTTAATCATTTTAATCAATTCAATTAGTTTAAACTCACATCTTTCTACTAAACTAAAAATACAAAATATCTGGCAAGCTTCATAATTGTGACAATTCTTTACAATTCAGTCAAATCCATACACAGACCACATACTCTTCGTGGTTTGACCCCTTGCTACCACTAGCTATTTGTTAAGGGTAATTAGGGCTTATAAATATTATCTTTGACCGGAGCGCGACACTCCGATCAGTGATGTTGTCACAGCCGTACAGGCATTCAAAATGGGGTTGCAAAAGGATTCCCAATTTTATCAGGATCTTGTGATGAACCCTTTCAGGAACCTGGATGAAGCTCGAAACAGGGCTTTGAGATATATCAAACTGGAAGATGACAAGAAAATGCAAGAGAGGAATTCATCCTCAACATATGAATCAACTAACAGGAAGTCAAAATCCTCATATAAACCATACCGCTCTAAGCCATACGACATAAATGACAGTAAGAAAGTGAATGTTGTTGAGGATGAGGATCCTAAGGAGTATCCTGAATTGTCAGAATATTGTTTTTCTGTTAATATACCCAAACCAATGTATGCTATGCAGGGTTTGGGAGATAAAACGAGGTGGCCCAGTAAGAACCAGCAAAAGGCCGATTGGAAGGATAAATCCAAATGGTGTGCTTTCTATGAGGACTTTGGACATGTGACGGAAGATTGCATAGCCCTGAGGAAGGAAATAAGCTACCTGCTAAGCAAAGGATACCTGAAGGATCTTCTAGGCAGGAAAAAGAATAAGGGTCAGGATATTGAGAAGGATCCTGAACGAGCAGCATCACCCCCTCCAGATGCCAAGATAATTAACTTTATTTCAGGAGGATTCGACATTTGTGGAACCTCTTACTCTTCAGCAAAAAGACATGCAAAGAAGGCTAAGGCAGAACTGGGAGATAAGCTGACCAGGATTACAACTCTTACAACTGATAAAATGATAACGTTTGATAGTGATGACTGAGATAGAGTCCATGATCCCCATCATGATGGTTTGGTAATTACTTTATATATTGCTAATCAGGATACTGGTAGACAACGGCAGCTCTGTCAACATTATTCAGCTGGAAACGCTAAAGAGAATGAACATCCCCCAGATGGAGATCACTTCAAAGTCCACTGTACTTGTAGGATTCAGTGGAGAGGCCAAGAATACTGTGGGAGAAATAAAGCTGCCAGTATATGTTGAGTGAGTGAATTCAATGCAACGTTTCTGTGTCATGGATTCATTATCCCGCTACAATATTATATTAGGCAGACCATGGATCCATGATATGAAGACTGTACCATCAACCTATCATCAGTGTATAGATTCCTACCCCTTGGGGGTTGTTAAAGTAGAAAGCGATCAACATGAGGCAAAAGAATGTTATTCCTCCTCAATGAAGTCTTCAACAAAGTCCAAAGCAGGATAGCAATTAAAGATACGAGCCCAGGGTATCGCGGAGGCCTCAGAGCAAGATGTTAAGAAAATCATCCTGGATCAGGATAATCCAGATATCTCGGTGCTCGTAGGAGCTAATATCCCTCAGAATATTGAAAATCGGTTAACTAACGTTTTGAAATGCAGGATGTCCACGTTTGCGTGGAAGCATGAGGATATGACAGGTATTTCTAAAGATATTATTACTCATAAGCTTGGGATTGACAGGTCTTTCAAGCCCGTTCAACAAAAAAGAAGGAAGTTTGCTCCTGAAAGAAACGCAATCTTACAGGAAGAGGTTGAAAGATTGTTGAAGTCCAAGATGATTAGGGAAGTCAAATTTCCCAAGTGGTTAGCAAATGTGGTCGTGGTTCAAAAGAAGAATGGGAAATGGAGAGTTTGTATAGATTACACAGACCTAAACAAAGCATGTTCTAAAGACCCATTTCCTTTGCCTCATATAGACTCGATGGTGGATGCAACTGCCGGTCATGAAATGCTAACCTTTATGGATGCATCCTCAGGATTCCAGCAGATCCAAATGGAACCCTCCGGTCAAGAGGATACTTCTTTCATGATACCAACAGGTATTTATTGTTACACGGCCATGCCTTTTGGTTTGAAAAATCCAGGTGCAACGTACCAGAGATTGGTGAATATGATGTTTAAAGACAAACTGGGGGACACTATGGAGGTGTATATTGATGATATGGTGGTAAAGTCCAAGAAGGCTGAGGATCATATCCGGGATATTGAAGGTGCATTTGATATCCTGGACCAATACAATATGAAGCTAAATCCTGCCAAATGCCATTTCGGAGTGGGGGCAGGAAAGTTTTTAGGATATATGGTGACTAAAAGGGGGATAGAAGCAAGCCCGGAACTGATCAAAGTTATCCTGGATATCAAGTCACCATCCAACATGAAGGATGTGCAAAGATTACCGGACGAGTAGCGGCGTTGAACAGGTTTATATCAAGATCCTCATAGAAATGCAAGGAATTCTACGATAGCCAGAAGAGGAATAAGAAATTTGAATGGGGGAAATGCATGAAGCAGCCCTACAAGAATTAAAGCGATATCTTTCAACTGCACCTCTTCTGATGAAGCCCGAGAATGGTGAACCATTATCCATGTACCTTGCAGTATCAGGGAATGCAGTAACTGCTGGTCTCGTAAAGGACCATGAAGGTCAGCAGTATCTTGTCTATTATGTTAGTAAAAGTTTATTAGATGCTGAAACTAGATATTCACACTTAGATAAATTGATATTAGCCCTAGTTATGGCATCAACTAAGCTTAGAAATTATTTTGAGACACATAGAATTCGTGTTAAAACTAATTATCCTGTTAAAAATGTACTTAGGAAGCCTGAGATGTCGAGTGGAATGGCTAAATGGTCAGTAAAGTTAAGTGCCTATGATCTAGTATATGAATCTAGAAATGCTATAAAGTCTCAGGCTCTAGCAGACTTTGTGGCTGATTTCAGTAGTGACATTCAAAATAAAGTAGACCTAGAAGTACAACAACTAGGAGAAACCTCAGAATCTTGGACATTATATACTGATGGTGCATCAAATGTACAAGGTGTAGGATTAGGTATACTACTAAATTCACCCCAGGGGGACATATTACCCCAGGCTATTAGGTGTGAATTTCCTGCCACTAATAATGAAGCAGAATATGAAGCTCTGATTGCAGGATTAGAGTTGGCCAGCAATATGAATATTAAAAGTTTGCAAGTATATGTTGATTCCTTGTTAATTACTAACCATTTAAATAGATCCTATGCAGTCAAAGGTGAAAGGTTAATCGAATATCTTGAAATTTTAAAAAAATTAGCGGGATATTTCGATATTTTTACACTTGAACAGGTACCAAGAGAGGATAATGCCGAAGCAGATGCTTTGGAAAATCTGGGATCTACAGTCAGGATACCGAAAGGAACTTAAATACTAATACTACATATCATGTACCCTGTGATGGAACTCTTCAAGTATCAGGTTAAGGAAGTAGTAAGTATCCAGGATCCTGGAGACGAGTATCCCGAGGAGGATCCTAAATCCTGGACAGCCCCGATCATGAAATATCTCAAAGAAGGATACATCCCAAAGAATGAAAATCCTAAGGCTTTCAGGATGTAGGTATCTCGTTTCACTATTATAAATGATATTCTGTATAAGAAGTCTCTTGCAAGTCCACACCTAAGGTGTTTGGAGGATCCTGAGACCAAGGAGGTACTTCAGGATATACACAAAGGAGATTGTGGTAACCATACTAGGGGTAGATCATTGTTCTCGAAGGTGCTAAGAACATGATACTATTGGCCGACTATGAGGAAAGATGCTGCAGAATATACTCGAAGATGTGATGCATGTCAGAGGCACAAAAATTGTGACATATGTGCCTCTGCAACCATCGAACAAATACCAAATCAATGAAATATTGTGTTTCATACTTGGGATTTGTATAAATATGTGTATCATTTGCACATATCAATTCTTGTTCGATTTCGAGCTTTAAATCGCTTTCTGGAAGATTATACGCGATCTGATGCGTAAATATAATCATTTTAATGCAACAAACATTTCGGAATAGTGACATAGGCTTAACATACCTTAAATAACCTTTGCATGACTTAGAAATAAGTTTTGGAGGGTTTGGTGTGTCGAAATCAAGTTTATTCGATCACAGGGACTATTTGCGTAAAAACTGCAAAAGTATACCAAATCGAATGGTAATGAACATTACGGAACTTGATCATAAGTTAAATATGCCCTAAATATCCATTACATAGATTAGGAATAGGCTTTGAGGTGTTTGGTGTGCAAGAAATAAACTTTTTGATCAATACGGACTAAAAGCGTCAAAAAGTGCATAAGTTTGCATTTTCGCGCATATCTTACATTCTGAATATATCCGGGCATCCAAAAATTTATGTAATAATTAAAATATTTTATTTTTAGTGATTGTCATGATAAAATTCCATTCTTCGCGTAATTTGGATCGTTTTTCGCATCCGTTCGTGTTTCGTCGTAATTAACCGAACAACGAAACCGTACAACCAAACGAACCCGCATCCGGGATATTTTTGAGCATGTTTTATGTTCCCTATACTTTAAATTCATTTTAGAGCCTTGAAATGGGGTTAACGGGGCTTAAATGTGCCGAAAAAGCATCGAAAACCAAGATTTAGAACTTCAGGGACCAAAACTGTAAATCTGCCAAACCTGGCTTACACGGGGCGTGCAAGACTTCTCTGAGTCTTATGCGGGGCGCGAGAGCAGCCCAGTTCTGCCAAAACCAGTTTCAGCAATCAGCAGCTAGTTTCTGGCTTTGGTTCTTGGTTTTTCAACACCATGGGCTTGTTTTGGGGGCACCCATAGGTTTATAATTCAGTGGGCACACATGGATGGTTGAGATTGAAGCTCGTTTATCGAGGAACGATCTTAAAGGTTGTGGATTTCCTATAAATACCCAACCCAATTTCATTCCAAAACCCACACTTGATCTAATTTTCTCTAAGTTGAAGTTCAAAACTTCATACCTGAGAATTTTTAGATCAAATCTTCCTAGCTTGGACCCTTTGTAAGTTTCTTTCATGCTTTTATGCGTTTTTAAGCACAAAAGTCAAACAGTGTTTGACTTTCTTCTTTGACCGGTGAATGGTCAACACAAAGTTCATTTGAACTTTGCAACGTGAGCGTAATCACGATGGTTATAGTCCCGTGTGACTATACCACGTTGATTAAGTATAGTGACGAGTCATAGTTTCGGTCAAAATGCGCGTTTATGCGTATTTTGCAACCAAACTATCCTTGGGTATCAAACCCTTTTGTTTTGATATCAAACTTGTTTTCAAACTTCGTTAAACATGTTTTAGCATGTTTAACTCGTCACTTTTAGTTTAGTGCTTATATAGGGTCGTAAGATAAGCGGTCTAAACAACCGCTTAGGCTTTCAAACCCGACCCGTTTGGTCGATCATTAGGATCCGACCAAGCATGTTTAGTGACCATAGATGTATAGGGAATAACCTTATGAGGTTATACCTTATGGTCACTTAGTTTAATTAGTTGTATGATAGGTTGTTTATATGCCTTAGGTAAAATGACCAAAATGCCCTTTTCATGCATAATTGGTATTTAAGCATATGTAACTCAAAATTTTGTCATTTAACTGATTATGCAACATATTTAAACATGTTTAGGCATATAATACTTGTCATAGGACTAGTTAGGCGTTCCGAACGCGCTTTTACGCGAACGACGTGTTAAAGTACTATAAGCTACCTAAACGGGTCGTGATGGGTCGTAAGCACTTAGGTTAGGTTTTGATTTAGTATGTAGGCTATGTTAAACCATATCGTATGAGTTCCAACACTCATTTGGTTTACGAAACCTCATCCTATCCGATCTTCCGATTTAGGTCCGGTTATTAATGTAGTTACCTATATTAGGTGCCGATTGATTTCCATGATCCCTCTAGCTTTGCTTGGTTGTTATTCAAGACTTCTAAGCATTCTCAACTGAGTACATAGTCCCCTCTTTTATGTTTTCAAATGTTTTGGGGTGAAACACATGTGCCTACTTGTTACTTTCATGCTTTTCGTGCTTTTATATCATATACTTGCTATGTTCATTAGTACGTATATAGTACATGATTTCATTATGTTTTTGCTATGTATGTTCACTTAGCATGCTAACACATTGATTTTCATATATTACATTTTGTTGCATATGCGCATCCAGCATATGGACACATTGTTTTACATTTTGAACTGTTGAAACCGTTTGGAACTATTTGATTCTTGTGAACCATTTGGAACTTTTTGATTTATGTGAACCGTTTGGAACTGTTTGATCCTTGTGAACTTTTTGGAATTGTTTGATTTATGTGAACCGTTTGGAACTGATTGATTGATGTGAACCATTTGGAACTGTTTGAACCGTTGGGTTAGGGAAGTGATTAGGTAACGGGGCGGGTGTAATGTGTTAAAAGCATGGTGGATACGCCACTGGTACTTCCTATATATAAGTGCTTTTAACACATTATATATCGTTGTGTTATGTAGATCACTTGGGTAAATGTTATCAAAACAAAGTTATATTACAAGGTTTTTCTAACAATATATACCATTCGAGTTTTATTACAAAAAGGATTTTCGATCTAGGTATACATAAACAAATGTTTTGGAGTTAAGATTCATGGCATCGAGGTTTATAAATTATAACAAATTTGTTTTAACTTGGTTATTCCAATTCACAATATAAACATTTTACAAAACTAATTTTTCTAATATCAATTAACAAAGTTGTTTGTGTTATTTCAAAAAGGTAAACGTGCCATGAATCTAACACTCACATAAAACCTATGTACTCGCCGGCATTTTTATGCTGACGTACTTTCACTTGTGTTTCAGGTACCATAGTTGATGATGTTTGATGATGTTATTTGGTGCATGCTCACATAGGAATGGACGAGGCCTTAGTGACTTAATAACAATGGAAGTTAATTGTTCATGTTTTGTTTCTAATTTCGATACAATGTAATAAACTTAATTCAATAAAACACAACTTTTATCCATGTGGTGTGAAACAATGATTCTGTTACGACACTCCCCGACGTTTCCGCCGCGGTTTGTTGTTATAACGCGGTCAGGGTGTGATAGAAAAGTTGGTATCAGAGCTCATGTTTATGGGGAATTAGGTTATTAGTAATGCTTTGACCTAGTCTATAACCTTCCTAGGACCCTAACGCGAGTTTACTTGCGTTTAGTCATAAAACAATACCGTCGCCTATCTTTAGGTGACAACCACAACAAGAACACAATTTTCAAATCCACTTTGAAAACCAATCATCTGTTCTAGGATGATTCATTATAAGGTTTTGAACCTTCAAAGTTTTCAAAATCCCGTCAAAGTTTGGGTCTTAAAGTGTGAACACATGCAATCTGGAAGAGTGGATGCCTGTACTCTATGTTTTCTGTCTAAGGCTAGAGTGTTCGTACAAATCCACATAATCGGACCAGTCACTCTTACCTGGGAACTCTTGGGGTGAGTGTCCACTTATAGGCTAAAGCATGTCTTCGCGATACATTATGAGGACCTATTTACTTTGATTCAGCTTTTGTGTGTCATTTGTTTGCTTCGTGGTTCGAACAAATGACCGTCATCCATGCTTTTTGGTTGGTAATCATAATATCCTATTCTTACCCAATGCCATTTCACTTGTTTTCTCTCATGCTTCCTCTTTTAGAATGCCTCCTCGACATGACAATCAGATACCTAATGAAGAACTTGCAGCTATCATTACGCAGCAAATGGCTGCTGCACTCCCAAACATCATTGCTCAATGTAACCAAGCCCTCAATAACAATAATGCTCCCTGCAACTTCAAGACGTTCAACTCAGCTAAGCCATCAAAATTTTCTGGGTCTCAAGGAGCAACTGCACTTCTACAATGGTTCGAGAGTCTAGAGAGCACCTTCAGACATGTTCAGTGTCCAAACGAGCGAAAGGTAGAGTTCGCATCTAGTGTTTTTTAGAAACAAGCTTTAACATGGTGGAATGGTGTGATGAGAGATAGGGGTGTCGAGGTAGCACTGGCTCAAACCTGGGAAGAGCTTCGAGCTCTAATGATGAGGGAATTCTATCCTCGTCATGAGATTAGGGCATTGGAAAGGGAATTCGATGATCTTAAGCAAGATAGCGGTGAGCATCGAGCTTACACGGACCGTTATGAGGAGTTAAGTCTGTTATGCCCGAACATGGTTACGCCTTTCGATAAGGCAATGGAAAACTACATTGATGGCCTCCCTGACTCAGTACAAGACATTGTGACTGGTAGCAACCCCACTACAGTTAGGCAGGCCATTGAGCTATCCGCTACCTTGACTGAATCTCAGATCAGGAAAGGTAAACTTTTTCGAAAGGGTGATAAGAAACCGACCGATGAATCGAAACCAAAGGATGAGCAGACTGAGTCCTCCAAGAAGTCCAAGAAGCGAAAGGCTTCTCAGAACTTCATCGTGGTTGCCCACAATGATCAAGTTGTCCCAAACCAACCAGCTCAACCCCTTGCTAGGAAGCCATACAACGGAACTGCACCCTTGTGCAACCAATGTAGCCTTCATCATCATGCTAGTGTGAAGTGCCGCAAATGCCAAATTTGTGGACTTATAGGTCATACAGCAAGAGTTTACCCAGTTACAGCTGCACCAAATCAAGCTGGCAACATTCCTGCTCAAGCTCGTTTTCCACCGGGGTCTTGCTACAACTGTGGCGAGATGGGCCATTTCTGAAAGAATTGCCCAAAGCTTGCTAATGCAAATCCAGCGCAGGGATGAGCATCTGACCGACTGGAAGACAACGGTGTTTAGAAATAATCAAGCTTTATGTATTATTTTCTTTTGTTGTCAAGGTCTATGAAACAGTTGTTGTTGTTGTTTATAAATAAATCTTTTATTTACATTGCAATATACTTATGTGGTTGCACGTATAAACAACATATCCCCTACAATACCGACAATCAAGGAATCGTAGTCCTTGAAGAACAGATTACCCCAAAAATTCTTCCATTTTATGATCTCTTGCGTTTTCCAAGAAAATCCTAAGTACCCGTTTCTTCCAAGGAAACGAAGTACCAGGCGCAAGTTACAGCTCTGGACGAATACCTAAAGTACCACTATAAATCCTTAATAGGGTACGTAAGGGTATTTCCGTAAGTCCTTAATTGTTGTCTACCTTAATTCGAATATTACGTTTCCTGTAAACGAAATCGAATTTTTGGAAGATCATCCTATCTTTTCAGATAGATTCTTGAGGACGTTGAAGTTCATCGACTGGGTTCCTGGTATACCTTGAATACCCATGTTCAAATCGATAACAAGTTAATAACAATTAATAACAAACTGATAACAAATTAATAACCGAGAAAACAATTATGTGCTTATGTGTTTATGTGTTGACCTAATCAAAGTTGTCTCAAGCTTGTTCAAATTCTATCCCCTCCACATTATAAATCTAACTGTGATTACTATGCAAGGAATTACGTAACTATGGATGCATACATAATTATGGAATTTAGTGCACAGAAACCACAACAAGTTTTGTCATGTGTAACCTTATTCATTTCCATTTCTGATGAAGCACTTGTTGAGGAAAAACGAACTAGCTATTCATTTTTCACTTCTGAAAGAATATCCGTCAAGGGAAATGAATATCCTTTTGATTATTCCTTCATTCCCATTTCTGAAGAATACTCGTTGAAGAAAATGATTATCCGTTCATTTTCGTTTCTGAAGAATATCTGTTGAGGGAAATGAATACCCTTTTGATTATTCCTTCATTCCCATTTCTGAAGAATACCCGTTGAAGAAAATGATTATCCATTCATTTTCATTTCTGAAGAATATCCGTTGAGGGAAATGAATATCCTTTCGATTATTCCTTCATTCCCATTTCTGAAGAATACCCGTTGAAGAAAATGATTATCCGTTCATTTTCGTTTCTGAAGAATATCCGTTGAGGGAAATGAATACCCATTTAATTATTCCTTCATTCCCATTTCTGAAGAATACCCGTTGAAGAAAATGATTATCCGTTCATTTTCGTTTCTGAAGAATATCTGTTGAGGGAAATGAATACCCTTTTGATTATTCCTTCATTCCCATTTCTGAAGAATACCCGTTGAAGAAAATGATTATCCATTCATTTTCGTTTCTGAAGAATATCCGTTGAGGGAAATGAATACCCTTTTGATTATTCCTTCATTTCCATTTCTGAAGAACCCGTTGAGGAAAATGAATCGTCCATTGATTTTCGCTTCTGAAGAATATCCGTTGAAGGAAATGAATATCCTTTTGTTTATTCCTTCATTTCCTTTTCTGAAGAACCCGTTGAGGAAAATAAATCGTCCATTCATTTTCGCTTCTGAAGAATATTCGTTGAAGGAAATGAATATCCTTTTGTTTATTCCATCATTTCCATTTCTGAAGAACCTGTTGAGGAAAATGAATCGTCCATTCATTTTCGCTTCTGAAGAATATCCGTTGAGGGGAAGTGAATATCCTTTTGTTTGTTCCTTCATTTCCATTTCTGATGGAGAACCCGTTGAGGAAAATGAATCGTCCATTCATTTTCACTTCTGAAGGATATCCGTTGAGGGAAATGAATATCTTATTCTATAATCATCCATTCCCACTTCTGATAAAGAAACCGTGGAGTGAAATGAATCATCCATTCATTTTCGTTTCTGAAGTATATCCACTGGGAAATGACAGGATTATTCCTTGCATATCTTTGATGGGTTACTCTACGCAAATATATGACACCCTAGATACCATGCAAAACAATTATTTAACACAACGTCACAGACAGATTCCTACGAATAAATTTCAGGACGAAATTTCCTAAAGTAAGGGAGACTGTGACATCTGTGCCTCTGTGACCATCGAAAAAATACCAAATCAATGAAATATTGTGTTTCATACTTGGGATTTGTATAAATATGTGTATCATTTGCACATATCAATTCTTGTTCGATTTCGAGCTTTAAATCGCTTTCTGGAAGATTATACGCGATCTGATGCGTAAATATAATCAGTTTAATGCAACAAACACTCCGGAATAGTGGCATAGGCTTAACATACCTTAAATAACCTTTACATAACTTAGAAATAAGTTTTGGAGGGTTTGGTGTGTCGAAATCAAGTTTATTCGATCATAGGGACTATTTGCATCAAACTGCAAAAGAATACCGAATCGAATGGTAATGAATATTCCAGAACTTGATCATAAGTTAAATATGCCCTAAATATCCTTTACATAGCTTAGAAATAGGCTTTGAGGTGTTTGGTGTGCAAGAAATAAACTTTTTGATCAATAGAGACTAAAAGCGTCAAAAAGTGCATAAGTTTGCATTTTCGCACATATCTTACATTCTGAATATATCCAGGCATCCAAAAATTTATGTAATCATTCAAATATTTTATTTAGTGCTGGGCATGATTAAATTCCATTCTTCGCGTAATTTGGATCGTTTTTCGCATCCGTTAGTGTTTCGTCGTAATTAACCGAACAACGCAACTGTACGACCAAACGAACCGACATCCGGGATATTTTTGATCATGTTTTATGTTCCCTATACTTTAGCTTCATTTTAGAGACTTGAAATGGAGTTAACGGGGCTTAAATGTGCCGAAAAAGCATCGAAAACCAAGATTTACAACTTCAGGGACCAAAACTGCAAATCTGCCAAACCAGGCTTACACGGGGCGCATAAGACTTCTCTGAGTCTTACGCGGGGCGCGAGAGCAGCCCAGTTCTGCAAAAACTAGTTTCTGCAATCAGCAGCTGGTTTCTGGCTTTGGTTCTTGGTTTTTCAACACCATGGGCTTGTTTTGGGGCACCCATAGGTTTTTAATTCAGTGGGCACACATGGATGGTTGAGATTGAAGCTCGTTTATCGAGGAACAATCCTAAAGGTTGTGGATTTCTTATAAATACCCAACCCAACTTCATTCCAAAACCCACACTTGATCTAATTTTCTCTAAGTTGAAGTTCAAAACTTCATACCTGAGAATTCTTAGATCAAATCTTCCTAGCTTGGACCCTTTGTAAGTTTCTTTCATGCTTTTATGCGTTTTTAAGCACGAAAGTCAAACAGTGTTTGACTTTCTACTTTGACCGGTCAATGGACAACACAAAGTTCATTTGAACTTTGCAACGTTAGCGCAATCACGATGGTATACCTACTGATTACCACGTTGATTAGGTATAGTGACGAGTCATAGTTTCGGTCAAAATGCACGTTTATGCGTATTTTGCAACCAAACTATCCTTGGGTATCAAAACCGTTTGTGTTGATATCAAACTTGTTTTCAAACTTCGTTAAACATGTTTTAGCATGTTTAACTCATCACTTTTAGTTTAGTGCTTATATAGGGTCGTAAGATAAGCGGTCTAAACAATCGCTTAGGCTTTTGAACCCGACCCGTTTGGTCGATCATTAGGATCCTACCAAGCATGTTTAGTGACCATAGATGTATAGGGAATAACCTTCCGTGGTTATACCTTATGGTCACTTAGTTTAATTAGTTGTATGATAGGTTGTTTATATGCCTTAGGTAAAATGACCAAAATGCCATTTTCATGCATAATTGGTATTTAAGCATATGTAACTTAAACTTTTGTCATTTAACTGATTATGCAACATATTTAAACATGTTTAGACATATAACACTTGTCATAGGACTAGTTAGGCGTTCCAAACGCGCTTTTGCGCGAACGACGCGTTAAAGTAGTATAAACTACCTAAACGGGTCGTGATGGGTCGTAAGCACTTAGGTTAGGTTTCGATTTAGTATGTATGCTTTGTTAAACCATATCGTATGAGTTCCAACACTCATTTGGTTTACGAAACCTCATCCTATCCAATCTTCCGATTTAGGTCCGGTTATTAATGTAGTTACCTATATTAGGTGCCGATTGATTTCCGTGATCCCTCTAGCTTTGCTTGGTTATTATTCAAGACTTCTAAGCATTCTCAAGTGAGTACATAGTCCCCTCTTTTATGTTTTCAAATATTTTGGGGTGAAACACATGTGCCTACTTGTTACTTTCGTGCTTTTCGTGCTTTTATATCATATACTTGCTATGTTCATTAGTACGTATATAGTACATGATTTCATTATGTTTTTGCTATGTATGTTCACTTAGCATGCTAGCACATTGATTTTCATATATTACATTTTGTTGCATATGCTCATCCAGCATATGGACACATTG
This sequence comes from Helianthus tuberosus, assembly GCA_030545235.1. Taxonomy (NCBI): domain Eukaryota; kingdom Viridiplantae; phylum Streptophyta; class Magnoliopsida; order Asterales; family Asteraceae; genus Helianthus; species Helianthus tuberosus. The sequence continues at coordinate 22,545,336 of CM060370.1, read as the reverse complement.
TTTTACATTTTGAACTGTTGGAACCGTTTGGACCTGTTTGATTCTTGTGAACCGTTTGGAACTTTTTGATTTATGTGAACTGTTTGGAACTGTTTGATCCTTGTGAACCGTTTGGAACTGTTTGATTGATGTGAACCGTTTGGAACTGATTGATTGATGTGAACCGTTTGGAACTGTTTGAACCGTTGGGTTAGGGAAGTGATTAGGTAACGGGGCGGGTGTAATGTGTTAAAAGCATGGTGGATACGCTGCTGGTACTTCCTATATATAAGTGCTTTTAACACATTATATATGGTTGCGTTATCTAGATCACTTGGGCAAATGTTATCAAAACAAAGTTATATTACAAGGTTTTTCTAACAATATATACCATTCGAGTTTTATTACAAAAACGATTTTTGATCTGGGTATACATAAACAAATGTTTTGGAGTTAAGATTCATGGCATCGAGGTTTATAAATTATAACAAATTTGTTTTAACTTGGTTATTTCAATTCACAATATAAACATTTTACAAAACTAATTTTTCTAATATCAATTAACAAAGTTGTTTGAGTTATTTCAAAAAGGTAAACGAGCCATGAATCTGACACTCACATAAAACCTATGTACTCGCTGGCATTTTTATGCTGACGTATTTTCACATGTGTTTCAGGTACCATAGTTGATGATGTTTGATGATGTTATTTGGTGCATGCTCACATAGGAATGGACGAGGCCTTAGTGACTTAATAACAATGGAAGTTAGTTGTTCATGTTTTGTTTCTAATTTTGATACAATGTAATAGACTTAATTCAATAAAACAGAACTTTTATCCATGTGTTGTGAAACAATGATTCTGTTACGACACTCCCCGACGTTTCCGCCACTGTTTGTTGTTTTAACGCGGTCGGGGTGTGACAGCAATTTACTACATCAGCCTGCTGAGCCATTATATCCTATTGCTTCCCCTTGGCCATTCATGAAATGGGGTATGGATATAGTGGGAAAGTTGCCAAAGGCTCCAGGAGGAAGAGTTTTTATGCTGGCAATGACGGATTATTTCTCCAAATGGGTTGAAGTTGAGGCCTTTGTTCAAGTCAGAGATCAAGAAGCAGTATCTTTCATAAACAGGAATATCCTGACTATGTTTGAGGTACTAGCTGAGATAATTTGTGATAGTGGTTCTTTGTTCATTAGTAAGAGAACTACTGATTTTTTCAAAAGTTGGGGATCAAGATGATTACATCAACTCTGGTACATCCTCAAGCAAATGGACAAATAGAATCCTCGAACAAGATAATTGTCAACAACTTAAAGAAGAGGTTAGGTGCTAAAAGAGGAAGATGGGCAGAAGAATTACCCTTTATCCTATGGGCTAATAGAACAACGGTGAAGAATGCTATTGGGCAAACCCCAATTTCCTTGGTTTTTGGGGCAGAAGCAGTGATCCCGACAGAAATGGTGATACCTACAGCAAGATCGAGCCTTCGGGATCCTGAGATGAATCCTAAAGATTTATGTCAAGAATTGGATACCATTGATGAAACAAGAGATGCGGCAAAGCTAAGGATGGTAGCATATCAACAGAGGATATCCAGAGCATATAACAAAAACCTAAGGACTAGAAGGTTTAAAGTTGGAGATTGGGTGTTAAGGAAGGCTTTTCAGAATACTACTAATCCTGCTGATGGGAAGCTTGCCCCAAGATTGGAAGGACCATATGAAGTTGAATCAGAATCTGGGAAAGGAGCATACCGACCAAGATCCTGGAATGCTATACACCTTAAGCTCTATTTCATGTGAGTTTAGAATTTAATTTCTAACTCAGGATGGTATGAATTCTATCTCTTTTAAATATATTTGATTTTACTGACTTAGGCATCGGAGGGGTGTTAGCTTGACTTAGGCATCAGAGGAGTGTTAGCCAAGCTAACACCCACCTTAGTTTAAGGGTATTTTGCAGGATATGCTTCAGGATGTAACTACAGGATAAACCTTCAAGATGAACCGAAAGATTAGAGGATTCGCCCCCTCTCTCACATTTAAGGGATCCTTGTCCCTTCAAAGGTTTAAAGGTATTCACCTTTCTCTCGAATTGGGTTTAAACACCCCGCCTGGAGCGCAAGTTATCTAGGAATTGTTCAACATAGCGGGACCAGTTCATGTAAAAATGGCTGACAATTTTGTTATTATTGGCTATATCCTAAGGAATATGAGGATTGATCACCTTCTCTCACGAAAGGGTATTTTCATACTCTCTAAGGTTTAAAGGGTTTCACCTTTCTAAGTCTTGGAGTTTGAACACTCCCGCCTGTAGCGCACGAAAATGTGGGATTATCCCCAGGATACTTAGGGTTTATCCCCAGAATGTTAAGGATCTATCTCCAGGATATCTAAGGTTTATCCCTTGTAGTACTAAAGGTGCTTACAAATGTGACATCAATTATGATTATATTTACACACATTCTTGTAAAGATCAAGAAGTTCCTAAGTATTCAAGTATGCTGTGCACAGGGGACATCCATCTCGATACATTGTAAACGATTCGAAGGACGAAATTGAACTCAATTTCCTAAATGTTCCAGACAGGGGACATCTATGATGGAAATGTTGCAAAGGGTTCAAAGGTTGGAAGTTGGAATCTATCCTCTAAATGTTTTTGGTATGATCTCTCTTTTTCATCTTTTGAAACCTTATCTAAATAGGCTAAGTTTTTGGAGTTGTGTTTGGCAAAGTTTTAATTAAAATGCTAAGTTTAATAACAGTATCCTGACCAGGATATTTTCTTAGGATATTTGAAATATTGTATTGGAATAAAAGACAAAACTACTTTCAAATCAAACACATGCAACATAATTTTCAAGGAAAAATATGAGCAACAAAAGATAAGGCTAAAAAAGGTTAGTTTATTAACATAGCAAAAGATTGTACTTTTGGCTTCATCTCAAACCAAGATCTATCCACCAAAAGTACAATTAGTTCTTAATATATTTACTTAAAATAGTTGAAGGCTTCGTCCTGAAACCCAGGATCCCTCCACCTTCAACTGTTAATTGTTCAAAAAAGCATACTAAAGATTGATGACCAAGGGCTTCGTCCTGAAACTCAGGATCCTTCTACCTTTGGCCATCATATTGTTCTAACAGCCGGAAATTAAAATTGTTCAAAAGATGGGAAAGTAAATTGTTTATCAACCATAAACCATCAAATTTAAAAAAGTGGGCTCCGGCCTAGGCGTCAACATCCATCATCGCCCACTTCGCTGCCTTCAAGGGGCAGCACCCTCTTCAACCATCGCTTCATTGCCAGCTCCTGCTCCGGGATAAGCTCCAGCATCCTTCGCGGCATCACCACCAGCATCCACCACCATCTCAGCCTTTTTGGAAGGATCTTCAACCACGGGCTTTGCAGGAAGCTCTACAGGATTACCTCCAAGATCCTTCAATCTCACCTCCCAAGCGTTAACATTCCATGAAGGGCATTCAAAGCCTAGGGCTTTGGCTTCATAGGCCATTTTTAACCTGGCTTGCAAGAGGGAAATCACGACGGATCTTTTGAGGCCCTCCCGGTAGGAGTTCATATCCTGTTCATGCTGAAGTTGAGCAGCATCCAGCTTGAGTTGAGCATCCTGGTTGGCCTTGTTGATAGCAGTTTGAGGTTCCTGAGCTACAACCTTGTATTTATCCTCGTAATGCTGCTACTAGGCGGTGGCGATTGCTGCTTGGTCTGCAATGGTGGTCTTAGCCTTCTTCAGTTTAGCTTCCAGCATTTTGTTCAGCCCGCATGAGTCCTCGTATAAGTGCATTAACCGTTCAAGACCCTACAATTGGAAGAACAAGTACCAATGTGTATACTTATTATACATAATCAGTATAAATGTCCAGGATATGCAATGAGGATACTTACCTGGTTGAGGAAGCTGGTCAAGAACTTGGTGGATTCCAGAAACCCATGGTTCTCGTATGGGAAGGCATCAGAGGTAGCAGGGGAATCTGATTCTTTTCTCTTGCGGGAACTGGAGCTACGTGGCTTTGTGGTGGTGGAAGGCTTAGGGATGGCAGCAGCCTTGGAGCTGGCAGTTTTTGACGAGGTGACGGCTAGCTTGGGATTTGGTTCTTGTTTGACTTGCACGGGACCGGAATAGCTGTCCAGTTCTTCAAGGTCAAAGACTTCAAGGTTTTTAGCTGGTGCTGCATAAAGGGAAGAAATACTAAGCCTTTATATACTATTAGAAAATAATCAGTTTGATATATGAAAGAATAACTTGCAAAAATATGCTTACCAGACATCTCAGAACTTGATTTTTGGCTTGAGCTTGTGAATGGTATAGAGAAAGTTCTTTCACTCTCCGGGAGCCGGTAGATCTCTTTGATTCTTTGTTCTGATTCAGCGCTTGGAGGGGCTAATTCTTTGAAATTTGCTGCATAAAAAAGTTAAGATGTCAGTTTAAGATATAGTTTCAGGATATGTTTGGGGATATTCCTAAAACCCTAAATCCTACTGGAGGTCAACCACTTCGTGGGGAGGTCAACACCCTTGTCAATGGAGTTTCTTTTCACAAAAAAGAACTTTCGTCTCCATTCATCCTTGTTTTTAGACACTTTGAGGATGAGGGGATCCTTAGAGGTTGAAAAGAGGAGAAATCGGCTAGAACCATGAGACCTTTAACGATATGCAATCGGAAGATCCTCAATGCACAAATCAGGTATGTGACGAGATTTTATCTGGTCCAGTGTGATTAAAACTCGCCAAACCAAAGGCATAGTTTGGGCATAACTAAGACCGGTGAGTTCAAAGAAGCGAGAGATGAAGGCCGGAAAAGGATATCGGAGCCCTATGGAGAAAGGATAGGCTAAGAAGCATACCCATTCGTCGGAATACACGTCCGATCGGATTTCCCGGTCGAACGGTCTTATAGCTGCTCCGGCAGGAAAGGCACTAGAGGCTTTCAGGGCAGCAATGTCAGCATTATCAAAAGAACAGATTTCCTTTTTGGGTTCTTTGAGAAGATTTTGTTCATTGAAAGTGGGGACGGAAGCAGCCGTATGGGATCTAGTTCGACTAGCCATGGGAAATGAAGAAATCTTACAGAGAAAACAAAGAGGAAAGTGAAGAGAAATACCTAAGATTGCTCGGAGTGTGGTGATGAATAAGCAAAAAAGTTGAGAAGATATAGGCCAAAAATAGTGGGGTGATGAGTAAAATTCGTGTGGGAAGTTGTAGCGGGTCACTTCAAGCGTCTTATCATCATAATGACCTCGATCAACGCGATAAGTTTAAAATATATCCGTTTAAATTTGAGAATTCCAACATATATATTTTGGGGACAATTGTTATGGGTGGTTTTTCCGAACCCATATCCTAAATTATATCCTGACCTTACTATTTCTGTTTATGACCAGGATACTGGATCATGATATTGGTAACAGCCTGATGCAGTATTCTGGCGCTTACTAATTATTCATTTGCAGATTAAGGTGGCTAGCTCGTAACGTATATATCGACTTCTTCTCCTGAAGACTTGGCCAATTTGGTTGAGAGAAGAACGTTGAAGCCGGAAGAAGGGATCTCCAATGTTCTATAGGGAATATTCGAAGTATCGCAAGATTACAGGATAGTTAGTTATTTCTGTTTATTATAAATAGGAGTTGTACGGATCGATAGAGACACAACTGCACTCGCTCTTTTACACTCTTAACAGCTGCAATCACTCGCAAATCACATTCACCTACACTCACACTTGAAATCCATTGTAACACTTAGCTGATCCGTACAATATCCTGCACTGTATCCTGAATTTTGAAGTAATAAGAAGAGCAAGGCAGCTGCGATTGTCAGCTCCCGAGGTTTTATGCCGGAGATCTAGATTGATCAAGGGCTTTCTTCGTACATCTCGTGTCAACCTTTACATTTTTGCTTATTGTTTGACTGTTGATATAGCTTGGTATCCTGAAAACTGTTTTTGCAAACAACTAAATCAGCATATTTTCTACAAACACTGCTAACACACTACCTCACAAAACTAATTTGATCACTTAATTGCTTCGGTAATTTTTAACCAAAACACATGGTGACAAAGTGGGGAATAGAGGCAAGTCCATAACAAATCAAGGCCATTGTGAACATCAAGTCTCATGCCAATGCTAAGGATGTGCAAAGGTTGATAGGAAGAATCGCAGCCTTGAACAGATTCATCTCAAAGTCGTCAGAGAAATGTAAAGAGCTCTACGACACCCTGAGAAAGAATAAAAAAATTCAAATGGACTGAAAAGCATGAAAATGCCCTCAAAGCCCTCAAGGATTACCTATCCTCAGCTCCAGCTCTAATGAAACCAGAAAATGGGGAAACATTATCCTTATATCTAGCTGTTTCCACTAAGGCAGTAAGTGCGGTCCTAGTTAAGGATCAGGAAGGCTCTCAACATCCGATATACTATGTAAGTAAAAGTCTACTTGACGCTGAGTCCAGGTATTCTCATTTAGAGAAACTTATTCTTACTTTAATTATGGCATCTACTAAACTACGACATTATTTTCAAACTCAATCTATTGTTGTTAAATCTAACTTTCCTATCAAGAATGTTCTCAGGAAACCTGAAATGTTAGGAAGGATGGCAAAATGCGCAGTCAAGCTTAGTGTGTAACAACCCGCTTTTTGGAATGTCAAAGTACAAGTCAAAGTCAAAGGAAGAAAAGATTGCTAATTGCGATCTGTCACTCCATGCTTAACTATTGATTGTACATTAATGACTTGTAATCGACTCTTTTTGTTTAATCGCTTTAGTTGTATTATGTGGAGTATCTATTAATAATCGAGGTTTAATCGCATGTTTAATCGCTAATCGACTTATCGTATCGCTATCGCATTCGCAACCCGAATTATGTGTTCGGGATATTGCTTTACGTGTGTGTGCTACTATGTGTTATTTGTGCATGTTATGTTTATGTTAAGGTGTTTAATCGCAATCGCAATCTAATCGCAAACGCTAAACATAAGTTACTTAGAGTGATTGTATGTTAGATATTGTAGTTAGGTTATTTGTGTAACTAATGGGTAATACTATCGCTTCGCTCACTCGAATCGCATCGCAACGCTCAACAAGCGAAACGAAGCCCTACTTCCTGCTCCTCAAGGCCATCAAGCAGCTCCTGCAGCTCACGCTCGAGTTTGCTTTGCATGTGGGGATCCGAACCACTTTGCAAATATGTGCCCCAACAGGGTAGTGAAACAAGAGCCCCAGCAGCAGCCGCAACAACAACAACAACAACAACAGCAGGAACTTAGTAATGTCCACCCTACTTTCCACGTTTCGAATCTCAGAAAGTGTTTAGCTGACCAGGAATTACATGTCCCTCTCGAAAATTTACAAGTGGACGAAACATTACACTTCCTGGAAAAGTCTGTCGAGATCATAGGACGAGAAACCAAGGTGCTCAGACGCTCAAGCATTCCCATTGTGCAGGTTCGTTGGGAAAGCAAATGTGGTGCCGAGTTTACCTGGGAACTCGAAAGTGACATGAAGGCGAAGTACCCGCAACTGTTTGTTACGCCTACTTCTTAAATTTCGGGACGAAATTTCCTAAAGTAGGGGAGGCTGTAACAACCCGCTTTTTGGAAAGTCAAAGTACAAGTCGAAGTCAAAGTCACAGGAAGAAAAGATTGCTAATTGTGATCTATCACTACTTGCTTAACTATTGATTGTACATTAATGACTTGTAATCGAATCTTTTTGTTTAATCGCTTTAGTCGTATTATGTGGAGTATCTATTAATAATCGAGGTTTAATCACATGTTTAATCGCTAATCGACTTATCGCATCGCTATCGCATTCGCAACCCGAATTATGTGTCCTTGATATTGCTTTACGTGTGTGTGCTACTATGTGTTATCTGTGCATGTTATGTTTATGTTGAGGTGTTTAATCGCAATCTAATCGCAAACGCTAAACGCAATTTACTTAGAGTGATTGTATATTAGATATTGTAGTTAGGTTATTTGGGTAACTAATGGGTAATACTACCGCATTGCTCACTCGAATCGCATCGCAACGCTCAACACGCGAAACGAAACGAAACGACAAAACTCAACACGCCGGACACTTGGATCGAATGGCCAACCGATCGAGTGGCCATCCGACCAGATTGCCATCCGATCGGATTGCCATCTGATCGAAGCGTTATCCGATCGGTGGCCAATCCGACACTTGTGCACTTTCCTCTTTTGGAAACCCTATAAATACCCTCCTGTCACATCACTTGTGATGTGACAGCTCCCTCATTCGACCAGCCGAACTCAAGACCTCTTTTCTCTTGATTTCTCGCGATTCTTGTAAGTTTTCAACTCAAATCTTGTACTACTATGATCTACATGCACTCCTTCATCTTTTTCACCTTTGAATCTTAACTTTTAACCGTGAAATCAACGGAATTGAGGTGTTCTAGGGTGATGTCATCATGGAGTTCTTATGAACTTCAAGAATTGGCTTCATTTCACCAAGAACAACTTAGATCTGAAAGATTTCCACGTGAATAAACAATGATTTTGCATAGATCTAAACATTTTCAAAGTTGAAAGGATTGAAAGATGGTTTCTAACTTTCTTTCAACTCTTTTACACTCAATGCACTCAAAACCGGTAGAACCGGAGCTCGTTCTGATCTTCTACTCTTTCTTAGTGATGAGTTGGTTCAAGATCCGGTTACTATCAAGGAGACAACCGATTTAGGATTAAACAAGAACAACCGTCATGAACCAGTAAACTGATCGGATTTGGGTGATTCCTGTTCGATCAGACGACTTGGGACTTGACGAGATTCTGTTGTTTAGTACGTTGTCAAACCGTCTCGAACAAACGACAAACTTTCAAAATAATCAAGTTCAAAACGATCAGATTCGTTGGGACGGATTGTCGTCCGATCGGATTGCCATCCGATCGCATTGCCATCCGATCGAACTGCAATCCGATCGGATTGCACTTGAGGTTCAACACTTAAACAATTTTCAATATGTTTAATGTACAGTTAGAGCTAACGGATTGCTATCCGATCGAGTGACCATCCGGCTGTGAACTTGTTCTCACTGAGTGTCTTGCCAATCGGATCGCTATCCGATTGAACGGTCGTTTGATCGATCGACCTGAAGGGTAGAGATACTTCTCTATTTTCAAAATGCTACAACGAAAACTTCAAAGCCATCATACACAAACACATCCTTACCAAACGAATGTCAATCCGACCGAATGGCCATCCAATTGGATGACCATCCGAACGGATTGACATCCGATCGAATGACCATCCGATCGGATTGCCATCCGATCGGATTACCGTTCGACACTTGGTCACTTTTCACCGATTTACGCACCGATCTTCGCTTATGCTATCGTTAACTGTTCAGGCTAATAACTCTAGCGCTCCCTTCAATCCATTACCATCGCTGTGAGTATACTCGATCGCTTTTTTCTTTATGCACTTTTGGGTGTTACATACGTTACTTATTCTAAATCACATCAATCACACAACGCAAACACTATTTATTCACTGACCGTTGCTGCATGATACGTGTTACTCGATGAATGCTTGTATGTTATGTTGTCATAGTGATTGTTACCTAACGCCTTAGCAACGATAGTACTATTTGTTTGGACTCAGCACCTGTCGTGGACGGGGGTTGTTAAGGTTACCTCTTTACGTGTCACAGTGGTGATATGTGTTGCGCATTCTACCAACTCGCAGTCTAGTCTGTGCATATTTCATTGTCGATAACCTACTAGCTTCGCATTATACATGTTACATGCTGGTTATGCTTACACGCTTTCAAACTCTACTATTACTATTAAACTTGTATGATCACCTTTACACTATGTGTATTGACCTCTATTTTAACGTATGTGACAGGTGCCTAGAATGTTGTACTTTACCTGCTTTTATGGAATCAAGTAGGAATGAGAGTCTAGAAACAAACAACTTAAATCTGAATTGTCGGAACACGTTAATTGTCTTTGAGATATTTGGTCTGTGATAACTATTTACTTTGGTATGTTATGGTATGGGACATAATATTTACATATCTGGTAAATTAGTTGTTATGGATTTCTCCTGGACAATCTGTTACGCTCAGTGTCGCGCCCCGATGTTTCCGTCATCGGTTGGGGTGTGACGTAGTGCATATGACATTAAGTATGAACCTAGGACTGCCATCAAGTCCCAAGCTTTAGCTGACTTTGTGGCTGATTTCAGTAGTGATCTACAAAGGGAAGCTGAATTGGAAGTTAAAAAACTTGAAGAGACTAAGGATCCTTGGATACTCTTCACAGATGGGGCTTCAAATGTCAAGTGAACTGGACTAGGCATACTACTAAAATCGCCACAGGGGGATGATGTGCAAATTATGGTCTAACAAAAACTAAACCTAATCTAGACACCCTAGTTTTAAATTTATAAACTAAGACTCTCTAAATGCTAGACCACTGACAGGCAAGTGTACCTATCGTACGTAGTAAAGCCTAATGAAGTCCGAGTATCAAATCCACGAGACACTAGCGACGCTAACTAGACTCTGACTCAACTAGTTACTTAATTGGTTTAATTTGTATTTTTTTTTTTTTGGGGATTTTTTCTAATTCTACTAAAGCGAGTAAACAAGAGAATAGAGCACGCAAGAAAAATGGTGAAGTGACGGGAAGCAGACAATGATGAGAAAGAACTACCCAGGCTTCGAATCCCTATGACCAACCTATGACCTCTAGTCCTGACCAATGGCTAAAGCTCCGAATCTACCCAGAAAACCTCCCGCTAAGGATGATCAACCAAAATAGAAGATGGAACAGAGTGATGAAGTGCTAAATTGGAAACGACTCGAGCTATTGACACCGAATCCCACAACTATCAGATTAATAACTGTGGTGCTAAAATCCTTCGGTCATGAAACTAAACCTGCTAAGTAATTGAAAACCTAGGAAACCCTAAACGCGAATAAGTAGCCGGATCCGAGCTATCGGTCACCCAAACTACCAAACAACGCCTAGCTAATAGCCTAGCAATCCTGACTCGTCGCTAGAGTTGCCAGACAAGGATGCACACTATACTCAATTGATTTTAATTAATTTAGTTAAACTTGAATTATCTCTAATCTCAAGCTCTAGACCGAAAACCTAATAGATTAACGAACCTAAAATGATCTAAATAGTTCCAGACCAGACTAACAAGATCACCTAACCAAACAACAATCACAACCAAGACAAGCACACAAATTCATAAACCCAATATACTTCCCTATATAAATAAAGTCCAGAAAACTTGTTAAGTTACATCAAAACAGAAGGTAGACGGGCAACAAGCTGCGCCGCCAATCCTTTCTGAATTGCAAACCCCAACCTCCCAAACACAAACCCTTGCCCCCATGGGGTCGAACAATTGCTGTGGATAACCCGTTGAACCCTCATCAAGAAGTTGATGGCTTCTGGCTCTAGGGAGCCAAAAGTATCAAAGGCAAAAGGGATAAAGACATGTTGGTTCTCTGCGCAAGCTTTAGCGTGCTTATCCACTTTCTTTGATTCTGCCTTTCTTGCTGCTAGTCCAGCTACAAACCCGTTTTCCCTTAAACCAACCAAAGGGGAAACCCCCGTGAGGTCTACACAAGCATGTTTCCCCCCAGCCCAGCCAAAGACGAGCAGATCCGCTGGTCCCAGAGTAGATCTCCCTTCCATAGGGTCCGTGAGGAAATTCACAGGGGCCTCTTTCTTAGCAGAAATCCCAGCTCTTCTTAAGATGTCCCCCAAAACATCTCGCACCCAGTCATGCCGATATTTAAACCCAGGGAGCTCTTTACAGTGAACTGCGTGCTCCCCATATTTATCCATACAAGCTTTACGACATATCGGGCAGGTTTCATCTTCTGGGTACATAGGGATCATTAGCCGGTATTTGAGAATGGTTCTATATTCTACTGCCGACATGCATTGTCCTAACCCCTCAATCGGGATAACGGTCAAAAATTCCTGAGCGTGGGGACCCTTCAGACACTCAAACACCGCCTTCTTCTGGCGGGGTGACAAATCAAAAGCTTCTCCCAGGCTTTGAGCGATTTTGCTAAAAAGTGCATTCGCCAAAGTTTTTTGCATAAAACAGGAATATGTAAATCATCACAATTTAATCATTATTCAAAACCGAATAATCAAAACATTAAATCATAGTTCATCTACGCCTAGGTAGCATGAAAAGTTTAGCTAAAAACCATAGTCTTAAAAATAAATAAACAAAGTTTAAACTCAGAATTCATCGGCATAAAACAAAGAAAATAGGAAAACAAGAAGAATCGAATAACAAAACCCGTTTATTCCTTGTTCTCTAAGCTTCCTGCTTCAAACCCGATGATTCTTGAACTTGATTCTTTGCTAAACACCTTCTCAAAATTCGTCCAGACAAATAGCTCTCTTTGTGCGTCTCACGTTGCTGCTGTCTACTCACCAGGAATGGCAAGCAACCATCTGATGCGTTCCTCTCAATTCGTATGCCCCCTTGTGAATTCGTGCGGCTGATTTTCTCCCAATATATAATGTCGCCTCCCTTGCTTTTTATCTGCAGCCGTTAAAATAATGTAGGGCTGCATGGTTCCATTCTTGTTGGCCCACCACACAGCCGTCCAAAAAAAAAAACTAGGCTCCCAAATAATTGTTTTTCTTCTCCAAAACTTGCGTCCCAATTAATACTTATGTGGCCCTTTGTTAAAATTGTGATAGGTCGTAGGATTCTGCACATGGCCTCCCTTTTGTTTGCACTTTTTAATTGCACCAACTCACAACACTTTGCACTCCATCTTGATTTATTTATCACAATTCAAAACTCCATGTATTTGTTTCTTTCACTTTTGTACGTAGATGGCACTATCAAATAAAACAAATTAATTTTTTTTGACAGGTGAACTTCACAACAGACGGCTAATTCACACCCGCAAGACGCAGGCCCACCACCACTCATTACCAGGACTATTTTGTCTTAACCGTGCCCACGCCTGGTCGAGAGGGGCGTTACGCTGTCCCCGAGAAAATTTTTCAAGTAGAAAACTCGGGTGGGATCAAGAGTCGAATCTGAGTCCTTCCCCATCATTTCTAATGCATCAACCAGCTGGGCTGGAATCATTATTTACTCTAATAACTTTAGTAACTCAATTAATTGTTTCATTCATTTTGCTCGTACCATTCTCATAAAAATCATTAATTGTCATCAACCATTTTAATCTTAAATTTTCAAGTTAAAAGCTTTTCATGTTTCCCAATTGTGAATTTATTGTTTTGCTGATTTTCATTTAATTTAAAACTTATAAAATCCAAATATTAAGCAAACGGAAGTAATATTCAATGAAATCTAATCCCAAAACAATCCAAAGTGTAGAAAATATTTATACAAAAATATGTATATTTTAGAGCATATCAGGGGACATTATACCCCAATCAATTGCTTGTGAATTTCAAACAACCAATAATGAGGCTGAATATGAGGCCTTGATAGCAGGCTCGCAATTAGCTAAGCATATGGGGATCAGATATCTTGAGGTACATGTAGATTCTTTGTTAATTACTAACCACTATAATGGTTCTTATGTTGTCAAAGGTAAAAGGCTAATCAAGTATCTAGAAATAGTCAAGAAATTGGCAGATTCTTTTGCTTCTTTTAGTTTAACACAGGTACCCAGAGAAGAGAATGCAGAAGCTGATGCCCTAGCTAATCTTTGATCAACATTAAAGATTCCAGAGGATGTAAAGATACCCATCATCCATGTTCTAACCCCTGCTATTGAGGGTAACATAGCCATGGAGATAGTGGAGGATTCTTTGATTGTGTTGGTGCACTTATGTCTGCACTTTGTCTGTATTCGGTCACAATGTAAAACGATGTCTTTGTTAGTCTGTAAGTTTGACCAAGTCAACCATCCTCCGGTTTGACTTGGCCAAACAGTCAACATTATGTTTGTATTATGGCTGGGTCGAAGGATGGTCATCGAAGGATGACTTAGATCCTTCGATGATGATGAGCTCGAAAGATGACCTTCGAGAGATGGACCACGAAAGATCCCATCTTTCGTGGTACATGCTGATCCTTCGAGCTGTTCCTGGTCGAAAGATGATCTTTCGACCAGTCTGCATGATCCTTCGACCAGACCTGATGTGTTCGGGTATAAATACCCGTGTGTTGTGTTCATTTCGTGAGGGAGACGAGGTTGGACACTTAGAGAAGTGAGGCAGAAAACTAGAGAGAGAGTGTAGTGAGAGAAAGTTCCGGTGAGCTTTGTATTTGTCAAATATTGTACCGAAACTTTGTCGAAATCAATACACGTAACTGTTAATCGTTGATATCTTTACGTATTGTTCACTTTCTCGATCTCGGTTTGCATCTCCGGTTGGATTCCGCACAACCGGGTGTGTTCGATAACAAGGATTAGGCGACTAGATCCTCCTAGCCGGACCTACAAGTGGTATCAGAGCCTTGGCTCTTCTCCTTGTTAAAACCGAGTGGTTTTTCGAGTTGTTCTTCGAGTTTTAAAAGCTTATCTTTCTGAAAAACCGTGTGTTTTGCTGATTATTTTAATTAAAACCCTGTTATAAAACTTGTTTGCATGATATTCATTGGTTTTATTAAACTTTTTAGCTGAATATTGTGTTTGAAAGATCATCGGTTTTCCAGAAAGTCATCAAGTTCATCTTTACATTCAAAGTGTTCTTGTTGATTCAGCTTTTTGATCTTAAAAGTTTAAGTTATCAAGTTGTTTGTATGTTGGAAATTGTAAAAGATATTAAAAATATTGTGAAACTTTGAAAAGGGTGTGCATGTCAGACAAGACATACATGGGTAATGTTGATTTGTTTAAAAAAAAAAAAAAAAAAAAAAAGGGGGATCTTCGATAAAAAGAAAGGAAAAGCATGCCAGACAAGTATGTTGTGTCTTGTGTGTTGTGTAAGAAGATAAGCTTTGTTTGAGTTAATAATAATAATAAATATAGTTTTGTCAATCTTGAAACAAAACAAAAGGAATCCAGATTCGTCGCAATACAAGATCTTTGTTCTGTTTCGCCAAAAGTGAAAGTGAATTTGGGCCCTGTTTCGTCAATTGCATTGTTGGGCCTGTGTTTCGCCGAAGTGAAAGCCCAAGTTTATTAAAATTCTGTTTTCGTCAAACTGGGAGCCCAACAGAAAATTCTGTTTCGTCTTGGGCCGCTTTCGTTGAACTGGGCTTGTTTCGTCGAGTGGAAGCCCAAATCTTAAGTGGGTTTGTTTCGTCGACTAGGATTGGGCTCCCTAGGATTGGGCTCCCTATTTCGTCATTTTAAAGTCCAAGACAGAATTGGTTGTCTAGTTGTTTCGTCGACACAAGTCTAAAGTATTATTTTTCTTGATAAAAAAAAAAAAAAAAAAAAAAAAATGAATCCGATTTGGGGTACTCCGATAAATACGGATATGTATTATGGAACTCCGTCTCCGGATACAGCTTCCTCAAGACCAACGGCATTTGTCACAATCACAAATTGTTTTGGCACTCCAATCCAAGTTCCGGTCCCTCCAAAAACAGACATGTATGGAAATTCGCTTGAACCAGTCCCTCAATCAGTACCACAACAACAAATCCAACGACCTCTCAGACCAACTGATATGTTTGGAAATCCATTACCAGTTCGATCTTCCGGAACAACAGACATGTATGGGAATCCACTTCCTCCTCAATCTACCAGAACAACAGATATGTACGGAAATCCGCTTCAACCAGTTCCTCCAACAGCTGCCTCACAGTGCCATCCTTCTACGGTAGCACCATCATCTCTTGATACAAGGAACTGTAGTCAGACAAAAACGGCGTTGTATGCTGAAATTGTCAAAGATGCCAGCAATGGTGAATCCTCGGGAAATAATGACAGTTCTGAACATGACAGTAGTTCAGATGAAGATGTTTCAACTTCAGTTGAGGATGATACAACTTCAAGTTCAAGCGAGGATGGATCTGAATATGAAT
Source organism: Helianthus tuberosus (assembly GCA_030545235.1). Taxonomy (NCBI): domain Eukaryota; kingdom Viridiplantae; phylum Streptophyta; class Magnoliopsida; order Asterales; family Asteraceae; genus Helianthus; species Helianthus tuberosus. The sequence continues at coordinate 22,529,354 of CM060370.1, read as the reverse complement.
CATCAAGGGAGGTTGTTGATTCTGATGCAGAAAGGTCAACATCTGAGAGTGATTCCAGTCAGGTATGTGTCGATGAACCCACTGCTGTTAGTTGTGATAACTGTGGTAGTTTGCGTGTTAAATGTGCTGATTTAGAGGCAAACATGTCTGAGTTGCAAGGCAAACATGATGCTTTACAAGCTAGTTTGTTTGACTTGCAAGACAAACATGTTTCATTGAATGATAAGTGGTGTGAATTGCAAAGCAAACACGAGGCTTTGCAAGAGAAATATGATGTGACATTCATCCACAATCAGAAATTGACTGTTGATCTTTCGAAGTGCACTGAAGCCAACATGTTTTATGAAAACCATGAAAAGGACTTTAAATCGATGATTGAAAAATTAAAGAAAGATAAAACCGAGCTAACAAAAATGGTTTCCAGAAAACAAACTGACATAAATTTGTATATCACACGTCTTGAAATAATGCAAAAAGAGATGGCTTGTGTTAAAACCGAAAGTGAGGCGATCCGGCTCAAGTTAGATAGTTATTTGAGCTCTAGCTATGTGTTGGATCACATCATTGACGTACAGAAAGAGAAAAAGGATGTCACATGCATAGGTTACAAAAATTGTCCACCACCTGTGAGACACAATTACGATGCACTGCCTGATGAGGAGTATAGAACTCACTTTGAACCATCTGTTCCTTTAGACGTTAATGAATTTGCAACAGGACTCGGTTACAAAAAGAAAGTATCTTCAGATTCGGATGTGTCAGCAGATACAAATGTGTCAACTGCTGAACAAAATCAGGATCCTCCAGTCATTGTTGAGGATGCTGATTCATCAGATGATGAATCCGAGGATACTAACTCTGAACAGTCAGAAACGGTAACAAAAGAAGAGGACATACCTCTTGAGAATCACATTCTTTGTGATCCTCCTGCAAAACCGTCTGTGACTGCTACAACCAAGTCTGTTGAATCCTCATCTGGAAGTTGTGTAAGCGTGAACTTGCTTTATACGTTGATTGGATCTGATAAAATATATTCAGACAAGGATTTCCCTATAAAAAATGTCAATCAATCTTTGATTGATAAAGTTTTTGAAGATTCTACCAGTAAGTTTTTGGGAAAGTCGAGCCCAGGAGTTGTAGTAACTCAGTGTGCTCCTATCCCAAAATCCGAAGTTAGAAAGAAATATGGGAATCAAAAATTGCAAAAACAAAACAATCAACGAAAGCAAAATCACGCTGCCCAAGGAAATGGAAAAGGCAAACAGAGCCAAAACAAGAAAAAGGACAAGAAGGTAAACTTTGTGAAAACAAAGGGAACGGACAAAATTGAAACGTTTGAAAACAAATCTAACTTAGATTTTGTTAAACGAGCAACAGTGTTGAAAAGAAATGAACCAAACTGTTCGAAACCTAGTACCTCGAGATCACAAAGTTCATCATCATCATCAAGCTCCTACAGTTATGATACTCCGAGGTTTGTTGAGCGGAGATCATGTTTTGAATGTGGCACAATTGGACATATCATTCGAAATTGTCCATATCTTCATAAACAAAAAGCCAAAGTTGATTCCCCCCATGGTAACAGTTACCATAAAAGATCTGTTTCACCAAAACAGGACTCTCGTCTTGTTAAACAACAAGAAGTGAAACAGAGAAAGAAACAACGGAAAAATGTTGAAAAGGTTTTAAAAACAGAGGTTGTCCAAACACAGTCTGTTAAGTTAGAAGTTAAAAATGAAAAACAAAAACAGATTTGGAAACCAAAACCAGTAACTGTTTCAGGGGGAGCTACATCAATTCCGAATCATCGGGAAATGGATGTTACAATCCTCGATGATGACGGACGACCCAAGTCTGTGAAGGCTTGGGTCCCCCTCTCCAACTAATCTCTGAGTGAGTGTGTAGGATGTTCCAGGAGGAACTTTCGATAGTCGTAAGATTGTTGATAGTGGAGCGTCCTTACACAAGATAGGCGACAGAAGAAATTGTTGCCATTGATGGAGAGAGGAGAAAAGAAGACAAAAATGTCTGATGAAAGAATGTTGTTGAATGAAGTTGAAAAATTCGACCAGTTGAAAAATGTGCCAAAATTTGGTTGTTATGGTTTTTGATCGGGTCCTCAGGGAAGATTCGAATGAAAAGTACACACCTGCAGCACGTTTGAAGTTCAAAATCAACAAGATGAACGTGCAGTGTATTTTTCTCCACGGTGTGAATGAAGAAAATGTGTTTGTTGAACGAACCAACCGGGTGTGCGGATGCCTTGGCATGGATTGAACAACCGCACACTACTTCTCAAAGAGAAAGACAAAGACCTTTGCTGGTACAATGTGGAAGACCAGCCGGACCCAGAGGTCTATGATCTTGTTGCTGTGAAGGGATTGAAGTAGCTACTAAATCGACTTTGAAGTCCACAACGGGTGGATATCCAGTTTGGGAGAGCGCTCAGATTCCTTGCAATGCACGAAGCAGTTGCAGGATACGGTTTTGAATTTCTAATCTCTCCTATACTTGTCGATATTTAAGCTGCTTTGTGAATTATTATCTCGTATAGCACTCTTTGACCTGACACATTGATCTCGAATATCACTTCACACGTGATTGTTTCAATATGAAACTCATCGATGTTGTCATGGTCCGCACCGATGACCGACATGCCAACTGATTTTTCCAAAATTCGATAAATCATTTCAGATTCAAAATTTAATTTTGGTAAACGGCATTGAGGTAAAACATGAGTAAAACCAACATCGGAAAATCATTTTTGTAAATACCTTTGTGTTTTAAATTTGTCTTAGTTTATTGATTTTAGGGGGAGTAGTAAATCAAAATTTGAAAATCCAAAAACATCGAAAAATTTCAAAAACACAAAAACATTAGAAAAACAAAAATGAGTTTCCTGGCGAGCAAAAGAGAAAATGATAGTACATCAGTGGTCTGTCCAAACCTCTTTAAACCTAAACTGAAAAGCGATAAGCAGCTCTATATAAGATGTATCGGTAGGCTCACAATCATTTTAAAGTGTGCAGGGTGATATAAACTTAAATCGACTGAAGACCTGGGTGGGAACCATTCATTGGCATATGGTCTTGGTACCGAAATTTCGTTTGAGAGATTGCCGAGGTTCTGAGATATTCGGTCTTTATGCTGCTTATCATCTGGGTATCATGGTTGTATCTTTTACCGAAAAATAACGGGGACGCAAGTCTAGATCTTCCATGATACCATACATACGTGTACATACTGCATTCGACCTCAATAAGTGATCAACAATCACATGTCCCTCAAAATAAGTGATAAAATATCACAAATTCTTTCCGGGAGTCAAGTTCGTCTCTCTGCTGTACGAAAGTACTGACCTGTTCACGGACTTGCTCCTGTGCCCTCATGCATACGAAAATCAAGTTCCTCATCAATAAGTGATTATATCACAAAGGGCTTGTTTTCAATCAAAATAAGTGAGAATCTTACATCATATACGGTCAAACAGATGATAATCGGTATACTCACCGGTAAGACGAACCCTCGTGCATACCTTGATACGGGAATGTGTCGTGATGTGGATGAACACCGGTCGGTAAGTATAAATCATACCTTAACGTATCCCCTCGCCATGATTACAAATGATAAGTTGAGCTTAAGTGGACAACAATACCGATAATTGTTATAGGATGCTTATCTTAATGTTAACTAATTGAACAAAGAGAGCGTTTTGGCATGACCGTACACTGATATGATTCTCTTACCCTCGAAACTCGCAAAAAGAATGTTTGTATATATATTTATTTACTGCTTTCAGTCTTTACATTTGAAATATTCAAAAATACCAAAAAGATTTTAGGTGTGTTTTAATATAAACTTTATAAAAGCCAAAAAGATTTTATTTCTTTTTTTTTTTTCGATCGTACGATGTTGGAACTCGAGTCTTCGTTACCTGAAACCTGAACGAAAACCGAAAATGACTAAATCTTCATAAACGGTCAAAATTTGCAAGTGTTGAAAGTTAAAATTGAAATTGATAAAATTTGTTAAAACTTTCAAACTGTCGGACGGTGTTTGTTTGAACAATGGTCACATGTGTGTCGTTTGCTTATGATATTCCAGGCGGTTGTTCTCATTACGCGTTTAGATTTCTTGCATGTGCAGATTCTAAAGGCTAGGAGAACATGGTCGATGACAAGCTTCGGAATGAAGACACGACGTGAAGGCACTCAAATGATGAAGATGATCGAGTTGCCACTGACCATCATCAACACCACAAGGATCTCACTTCATAAAGATAAAGACTTTCACGAGCATAACTCAAGGGGGAGCTTATGTTAAGGGGGAGTTTGTCAACACACTTCCTACATAAAACGGAGAGTTTGTTGGTACACTTTCTGCTTTCAAGACGTGAAGACTTTGAAGATCCTCCGACATTGAAGACTTGAATAGAAGTCAAAGACTTGAAGACACGAGAACTTACAAGAATGAAGATCGAGACAAAGCAACAGCTGTTTGTTGATAAGCCAGACAAAGCTACAGCCAAGGGGGAGTTTGTTGGTGCACTTATGTCTGCACTTTGTCTGTATTCGGTCACAATGTAAAACGATGTCTTTGTTAGTCTGTAAGTTTGACCAAGTCAACCATCCTCCGGTTTGACTTGGCCAAACAGTCAACATTATGTTTGTATTATGGCTGGGTCGAAGGATGGTCATCGAAGGATGACTTAGATCCTTCGATGATGATGAGCTCGAAAGATGACCTTCGAGAGATGGACCACGAAAGATCCCATCTTTCGTGGTACATGCTGATCCTTCGAGCTGTTCCTGGTCGAAAGATGATCTTTCGACCAGTCTGCATGATCCTTCGACCAGACCTGATGTGTTCGGGTATAAATACCCGTGTGTTGTGTTCATTTCGTGAGGGAGACGAGGTTGGACACTTAGAGAAGTGAGGCAGAAAACTAGAGAGAGAGTGTAGTGAGAGAAAGTTCCGGTGAGCTTTGTATTTGTCAAATATTGTACCGAAACTTTGTCGAAATCAATACACGTAACTGTTAATCGTTGATATCTTTACGTATTGTTCACTTTCTCGATCTCGGTTTGCATCTCCGGTTGGATTCCGCACAACCGGGTGTGTTCGATAACAAGGATTAGGCGACTAGATCCTCCTAGCCGGACCTACAGATTGTACCTAGTGATGGTGCACAGTCAAATTGAGGATCCTGGATCCTTCCAATCCTGAGATATATATAGAATGGAGAGATTCCTGCTGGAGAAAATCCTAGAGCCTTCAAAATTAAAGTATCTCAATTTACATTATTAAACAATATCTTATATAAAAGGTATCTTGCAGGTCCATATTTAAGATGCATTGAGGATCCAGAGATTCAAAAATTTTTAGAGAATTTTCATGAAGGAGAGTGTGGGAATCACACTAGGGCAGAGCACTGTTTTCAAGGATCCTCAGAACAGGATATTATTCACCCACAATGAAGAAGGATGTTGTGGAATATGCAAAAAAGTGTGATGCTTGTCAGAGATATAGTAATATCCTTCATCAACCAGCAGAACCTTTGCATCCTATATCCTATTCTTGGCCATTCATGAGATGGGGGATGGACATAGTTCGCAAACTTCCTAAGGCACCAGGAGAAAAAGTGTTTATGTTGGCCATGACTGATTATTTCTCCAAGTGGATAGAAGTCGAAGCCTTTGCACGAGTTAGAGAGAAAGAAGTTATATCCTTTATCAAAAGAAATATCATTACTAGATTTGGCATGCCTTCTAAAATTGTTTGTGATAATGGATCCCAATTCATTGGGACTTAAACTACTAACTTTTGTAACAACTGGGGGATTAAGATGATAACTTCAACACCAGTCCACCCATAAGCTAATGGTCAGGCAGAATCATCCAACAAGATCATCATCAACAACTTGAAGAAGAAGCTTGGAACCAAGAAAGGAAAATGGGCAGAAGAGCTACCATATGTATTATGGGCTGATAGAACAACTCCTAAGAATGCTAGTGGTCAAACTCCATTCTTTTTGGTCTTTGGGGCTGAATCTGTGATCCCTACAGAGATGGTAGTCCCTACTGCAAAAACAAGCATCTGTGATCCTGAAGGAAATGCCGAGAACTTGAATCAAGACTAGGATACTATAGAAGAACTCAGGGATTTAGCAAGGATAAGGTTGGCTAGCTATCAACAAAGAATGGCTGGCGCCTACAACAAGAATGTCAGGATCCGAAAGTTTCAAGTTGGTGACATGGTGTTGAGGAAGGCATTCAAAAATACCACAAATCCTGCTGATGGCAAACTAGCAACAAAGTGGGAAAGCCCTTATCTAATCGAAGCTGAGGCAGGAAAGGGGGCATATCGTTTGTTAACAATGGATGGTGACCTCTTACCAAGTGTTTGGAATGTTGTTCATCTAAAGAAATACTTCATGTAAGAAGGATCGAGGATCCTTAAATATTTTGATACTTAGTTCACATTGAGGATCCTCAGAGGATATTTGATCCTCATTCTGGTAATGATTTACTTTTTATTATTTCACAAGTTCTTTAATTCATTTGATTATAAGGAGAGGTTGTTAGAATCCTTTATCCTTTTTCATCAAGTTTTAAGTTTTGCAGAGTTAGTTGCATTTTTGGCAAAGGAGCAAGGGGTTAGCCACCTCTCCAAATTTTTTGGGCTTGTCCCCAGTCTGAGGTATCCATTACCTTCTACGGTTTAAAGGTCTTCACCTTTCACACGAATTAGGTTTCAACACCCTTGCTATTTGCGCACGATTATCCAAGTATAGTTCGAGGCAATGGGTCCAGTACCCGCTTTAGGGACTGACAATTTCATTGTTGTTGGCTATATGCAGGATCCTAAGTATAATGGTAGACGTACCATACATCCGTTCCTAATGTTTCTAAGGATTTCACGTTAGCTAAGGTTTTGGCATTTTCATGTCACTCACGTTGGGATAGTCGCCAGTTTGGGCCATACTCCAGCTCACACAAGTATGTTTGGGCTTGTCCCTAGTTTTTGGGCTTGTCACTAGTTTTTGGGCTTGTCCCCAGTTTGTTGGGCTTGTCCCCAGTTACTAATGATTCTTTTCTCTTACATTTGGCTTAGTCCCAAGTTATGTATTGTTACAGGTTCCCAAAGCCAAACAGTTAAGGATCCAGGATCCTAACTTTCTATTGGTTCTTATCTCTTGATAGCATAGTTGTAAGTGTTAAGGATATAGAATCCTAACTTAGATTCTCTGATATGATCCTTATTTGCCGTTATTTTATTTCTGATTTGTTAATGTTACCCTTATCCTTTGATAACAGGATATGTGATCCTTGATCATATAATTTTCAATCCTTTCACATAAATTGGTTTTGATACATATTTGGTATTCTTTCCAACCTCTTGTAAATTCCAAAGTTATAAGATAGTAATTGGCAAATGAATATAAATAGAACATTATTCAAAATAAACTTAACAACACAAAAGATAGTCAAAAGCTTAAAATTTTATTTATTTATCATGAAACCCTTTTAAAGGTTGTCAAAATTGCCTACCCAAGTTTCTACCAGCACAACGTGGCCCACCCACTTGGGTTGGCAAAGGGTGTCCATATTAACAGTTCATAGTAGTGCAGGAAATAAAAGGCAAGGGGCATCAAAGGCTTCATACTCCACAAACAGAAGGACCCACCCACCTTTGTTACCCCCCTATTTTTCGAAGGATCGGTGATAATATCCATCATCGCCCATTTGTGCAGCCTATGCCTTGGCCGCATCATCCACCTTTGCTTCACCACCTTCACCACTGCCACCAGCCTCAGCTGCATCCATCGGATCCTTGCCACCGCTTCCACCGGCCTCTATGGTCAGCACCTCCTCAGCATCCATGTCATCCCCAAGCTCATGCAGCTGCTGCTTCCAAGCATCCACATCCCACTCAGACCTGTCAAAGGAAGGATTCAGCAGCTTCCTTAGCCATCTGAAGCCTGATCTTTAATCTCACAATGGCAGTAGATTTCTTGGCCTCGTCAATGATCTCCAACCGCTCCTTGTTACCGATGATATCAGCAAGAAGGATCTGCTTTTGCAATGTCTTGTGTTCCTTCTCCAGGTGAGCAATCCTCTTGTCTTTAGCAGCCCCAATGGTCTAGAGGTCAAGGATACGCTCTTCAGCATCGGCCAAGTATTTGCCTTGGAGGATCTGGATTTCAGCAAATTTCTGCAAACAAGGAATTATCGTTCAGGATCCTTTACCCTTAGATAAGATACAAATTTCAGGATATGTGATCCTTACCTCAGTGACTGCTACATGGAGTTGCTGCTCGATCAGAGGGAGACCTTCAGAGGACTCAGAGGGCTTATTCCTTTTGTTCCCACCTTTGGCCCTGGTGCTCGTGCCTTTCCTCTCCGGGATGCTTTGGCTTACAGCCAGCTCTTTTTTTTAAGGATCAGGGGGAGACAATATCCTGGATGTCGCTAACACCAAACTTGGAGGCAGACTTTGATGACTTTGCAGCGCCTACACACATAAAAACAGATAAGTATTAATTATTCATTTTTCAATTATATATTTACAAAAACGGATACTTACTTGACATGGTGTAGGAAGTGGAAGAGACTTCTTGTGAATCTTTTATCCTTGGTTGGAATGTTCTTGTAGCTGGATTGAGGTTCCAGAAAGCACTAAGTCTCTCAGCTATGACAGGTGATTTTTGTATGCTTGACAAAGAGATAGCTGCAGAGACAAGAAAATAAAAGGATCAGTTATCCTCTGTAAAAAAGAAAGATCTCTCTATGGTCCTAGCCTAAGGATCCTATATCCTACCCTGGGTTTTCCATTTTTTGGGAATAAAGTTTCCATTTGGAATGGAATCTCTCCTCACAAAGAAGAATTGGTTTCTCCAGTGAGTGTCGTTCTTGGTGACCTTCAAGAGTGGATGGGGTTTTTGAGGCTTGTGCTTAAAGAGGAAACGATGAGACCCATGGCTAACCAGGTTACACATGTGGCTAAGTTCAGAAAGACCTATGTCTATACCCTTGTTTTCTATGATGTGCTCAAGTGTGAAGAGAACTCTCCACAACATTGGCATGGCTTGGATGTAACACAAGCCGGTCAGAGTGAAGAAGCTCTGTGTGTGTCGTTCTTGGTGACCTTCAAGAGTGGATGGGGTTTTTGAGGCTTGTGCTTAAAGAGGAAACGATGAGACCCATGGCTAACCAGGTTACACATGTGGCTAAGTTCAGAAAGACCTATGTCTATACCCTTGTTTTCTATGATGTGCTCAAGTGTGAAGAGAACTCTCCACAACATTGGCATGGCTTGGATGTAACACAAGCCGGTCAGAGTGAAGAAGCTCTGTGTGAACGCCGGGAAAGTTTAGTCATAGCCTATCTGGAACGGAGCAGCAGGGAAGGTGATCCAGGATTCAGACTGACAATCACTCTTCATCGAAGAGTCAAAAGGCCGGAAAATTGTTCCTTCCGGGATGCAGTGACGCAACTGATCAATCTCTAGATCAGTGAAACGACAAAGCTCCAAGGAAGGATTTTTGGTGAGGCCCTGACTCTTCAAAGGGCTGTTATGTTTAGGATTCTTGGAAGGCGAGGATCGAGTTGTCATCTTGGCCATGGAAGTTTTTGAAGGAACAGAGGATCAAAGATGGGGATTTTAGAGAGAAGGGAAGAAGAGATACCTGATGGGTCATCGAATGAGGATTTAAAGGGAGAGGATCTTGAATTTAAATGCAAAATTTCATCCCTATCTCTAACCTATTTATAATGATGATTTGTTGCAGGTCTGATGTGATGCTGACGCAAGCCTGTAACGGCTACATCTTTATGTAATGGTTAGTCCGAAATTCGCTGAAACATGACTTATCTGATTAGGATTCAACTAATCATGTTTGGGGGCAATTGTTAGGGATAGAATTTTATTACCTATGGATCATATATCCTCAGTTCAGCCTGGATCAAGGATCCTCAGGAAATTGTGCAGGAAGACTAAGGATCCAGGATCCTCACTGTATTCTTAAACTAACAATTGTTTCCATCACCTTTGGCTTGTTTTGCAGGTGTATTTCGAAGAGACTTATTCCAACCGATATTCTATGGGAATATGCTCTTTATTTTGGCACGTGCATGAGTTGAAGACTGTTGGTGGTGATTGTGGGTAAAGGGCAGATTTTTCGGATAGTTAGTTGAGGATAATTTTGGCTAAGATTAATAGGGATATTGAGCTAATTTTAGAAACCACTTGCACTCTAGATATCGTACATCATTTTCTGCTACTCTCTCTCGAATACACACACTAGAATTCATTGTAACAAGCTCAATACTTACAAAGTTGTAATCTTGTTTATACAACCTAGTTGATAGTGATAGTTTTCACTATCCGAGGTTTTTTGTGCCGGAGATCATACATTGATCAAGGGCTTTTTCCTCGTATAAATTCTTGTGTTCATTGTCATTTCATTTTGATAATTGTTCATATATTTGTTCATTAAATCAAGCATCCAACCTCACAAAAATCAGATTTGGTTACATTATCCTTGTGTGAATTTTGACCAAAACACGTATCATACAACCTGTTAAGACACGAACACGATAGTTAAGACATGAACACGACATGTAACTACATGTTTGATATTTAGCCATTAACATGTCTTAACAAGTATTGTATAATGATATTAAGTCTTAACAGGTCATATCGTGTCTGACATGACCTGTTAAGACACGAACACGACCTGTTAAGACACTAACACGATAAGACACGAACACGAAATGGGTAAACACGAACACGACATGAGATAAAACAGGTCTTATCATGTTGACCTGTTATAGACACGAAACCTGTTAAGGTTAAACACGAAACCTGTTAACTTCGTGTAGGTTCGTGTCGTATTATCATGTTCGTGTCAGAATTGCCAGCCCTAATATGTTAAAACATTGTTTAACTGACGATGCACAATAACTCGTATATAAAATGTTGTGTGAATTACTAATTTGGTTAGTATTCTACATGTGATTACATGCTTTATACTTTTGTTCAACTCAAACAACGCTGAATTTTCTTGTGTTTTGTATATAGAAACTCTCTGGCATACTTGCTCTTCCCTTCTTGGAGCAAAATTTTTTATCAGCTGGCTCAATGTGCTTAGTTTCTCTAACAAATATGTTATTTTTCAATTTCTCATGTCATGTTGTAATTCTGTTGTAGGAATATCTACACCTAAAAAAGTGGAATTCTTATATCTCAAGGTTTGAGTGATTCACGTCAGTCAAATACAACTACTAAAAGGCATGGGCACCAGGTTTGCTTTTTAATATGATTGTCTATTGGCAAATTACTGGGTTTTGGGTTGGCAGGTTAAAATGGTGAACCTGAACCAGAGGCGTCTCTAAGAATTCACGTACCATGTTCGAGCTCAAAAAAATGTGCCATTCCGTAATGTTTTATTATGATTTTTAAAATCAAATTAGTATTGAGCTCAAGAAACCTAATGCCAAGTGGGCTAAATTATAAACCATAAATAAAGATTTGTAAATAGGCCTAAATTGGAATTGATATGTGTTAACTATTTAAAGATTTGTAAATAGGCCTGTTTGATCATGCCAAAAAATATTAACTTTAAGCGAAATAGGTAAACACGAACACGACCTTGTGCAGAGGTGCTCCCTGCACACTATCAAAGCCGTCGTCACTGACCTGAACATGACTTGTATATTTATTCGTGCCAAAAAATATTAACTTTAAGCGACACACACAAAAACCTGAGTAACCCGAACACGACATATATAACCTATTTTTTCTTTTGGTCTCCATTATATTGAGTTATTTGGATGATTGAGTTGTTAGTTGATTTTCAAGGTTATGTTTTGTTATTTTTAAGGAGTTGCTTCTTTTGGAGGACGATGTCACAGCTTTAGAAGAGATGTATCCTCAACAAGGCGAAAAGGTGATAAACACCTAACATGCCTTTTGAATTACTTTGCTTGATCTTCACTTTAGCTGATCTCTACATATATATTTTTTTATTATCTTCGCAAATGCTCTATGTTCTCCATGTAAATTAGTTAATTAGTTGATTTTTAAGGTTATGTTTTGTTATTTTTAAGGAGTTGCTTCTTTTGGAGGACGTACGATGTCAGAGCTTTAGAAGAGATGTATCCTCAAGGCAAAAAGGTGATAAACACCTAACATGCCTTTTGAATTACTTTGCTTGATCTTCACTTTAGTTGATCTCTACATATGTATTTTTTTATTATCTAAGTAGAGCCTCCTTGGCTGTGTGACTGTTTTTGAATCTTGGCTATCTGGCAATGCTAATAGTTGGAGTTTTTGGGTGAGTGATCCTATGTGATTCCTCAGTTGAATTTGTGTTTGTCACGAGTAACGTTTAAATGAATAATTCTCTTTGTTCGATTGCAAATGCCCTTGAGTACCAAGTTACACTACAAAAAAATATATATATATACTTATTACAAGGAATACGAAAAAAATAGTTTAACTACTTGTTTTGTGTGTTAAAAGGTTTCAATTTTAACTTCAAAATTAGTAATAACTAGCGGTGCAAACCAGCCGAGACGAGCTTGACTACGCTCGAGCTTGTACTCGTTTAACTTATGTTAGGCCTGAGCTCGAGCTCGGCTCGTAGGTAGTTTTTCAAGCTTGATCTCAGCTCATTTATTATTTATACACTAATTTCTGTTAATTGCAATTATGATTTTAATATAATTTAGTTATTTTTTTCATAATTTATATAAATAGTAATTATTATTATCATTTAAATCGAGATGTTGTGGAAACAACAGCAGCAGTGTTTAGGGAGAGAGGGAGTTTCCGGGTGTTCAGAAAGTGTGTGACTAGTGGTGACTGGAGTGATGGTGATGAAGCGTTTAGGTTTTAGGACTTTTTAGAGAGAGAGAGAGAGAGAGGGCTTTTTGGAGAAGAAGGACTAGAGTGAGAGTGATGGTGGTTTATGTCTATGTGTTTTGTTTACAAATATAAGTATAAATTACATTTTTCGTCCTTTATACCAGTAAAATTACTAACTAACTCTCATGTGCAAGTCACATGACTGGATTTAACTAAAATTTTTAACTAGGTTAGAGTTAAAGATGTAATGAGTTTGTCAAATAAAGGACTGTAACTGTAATTATTGAAGTTAAAGGCTATCTATTGCAATTCAATACAAACATAAAGGACGAAAAGTGTAATTTACCCATATATTTAATATATTAAAAAAAGTTATATAAATAGTGGGCTTGTTTAGGATCGCGAGCTGGCTCGAGCTCGATAAGCAAAGCTCGGGCTCATTTACTAGACAAGCTTATTTTTAGGCTCGGCTAACGATCTGATGTAGTTAATATTGTGTATTAATGTATTATGGTCTAACTAAAGTGAATGATCTAGTTATGTGAAGATTATTTAATGTGGTCCAAATCCAATACTATAGAATGTTGTAAATTTGATGCTTAAATGGGAACCAAAGTTGTAACCTTGATGCTTAAAAGTGAACCTAACTACGTGAAGCTTATTTGGTGTAAACCTTATTTGATGTGATCTAATTATGTGAACCTTGTGTAGTTACATTTGTGTGTACAGAGATGTTTAAGCTGAAGGGATCTACGTCATTGTAATTTTTGACTATTTAACCTGCTCATCTCATTTGAACTTTTTATTTTCTTATATTTGTTAATATTTTATAGGCACATCAATGAAGACAACTCCATAGTCCCAACGTTTCAGATGCTTAAAACTTCTGGGTTTGTTGTATTCTTAGTGCTAAACAGGTATGTCCTTTTTCTCATGTTTGATCTGCTTCATTTAATTTGGTCTTTGTATTTCATTCTGCTGGTTGGGATACTGTAATTTAACCTATGTTTTCATTATGCAGCGGATGGGATTACACAAATGTTTTTATGAAGTTCCTATGTGGACTTCAAATGCTTGATACTTGATAGCAACTCTTGACTGACTTTAACAATATTCTGTAGGACCCGTTCGCGTAAATTAAATAAAATAAACAAATTTAATTACAAGATTACAATTCAGAAATAAAGAAAGCAATATTACAGGTACAATTACAACTGAAAAATAAATCAAAATGCAAGAATGGTGTAGAAGCAGAGTGGCTGAGGCACGTGTTCAACACGCTTCCCTTAAAACAAATTCCGAGTCTCCCAGGAGTACTCGTTTTGTTTCCCAGGGTACAACAGCCGGAGCAGTAGTACTGCCGGAATTAGCCTACAACCCGAAGGCTACCTTGAAACTTGCAGGAAGAAGATCAGAAGACTGTTGAGAGAAATTAGTTTGCTGTTGTGTTGCTGGGTATCCTTCTGAAGTGGGTATGGAGCTGTATATATACAGCTCCTAAGTCGAAACAGTCAAAAAACGAATTAAAGAGAGGTTTAAATTGCATTAAACGTCTTCAATGCAATTTAATACGTCATTTAATTCTCAGTCAAAGCCAGTTAACTCGTCAGTTACGAAGCTGGACTGAAACTGTTCTGTTATTCAATGCTGGAAGCTTTCTGCGCGCGCGCGCGCGCCCAGGTGTGCACGCCCATGCGCGGTGCGGCCTCTTGGCTCACAGCCATGCGCGCATGCGCCACGTCACCATGCGCGGTGCGTCCTCTTGGCCCAAGTCCATGCGCGCGTGCGCCACGTCACCTGTGCGGTGCGTCCTCTTGGCTCAAGTCCATGCGCGCGTGCGCCACGTCACCTGTGAGCCTATACGAGCGCGCCACACAGTCGCGTCGCATTGGCTCACTCTGGTGCGCCGCGCACGACACAGCAGGACCCATGCACCATGCGCGCACCCGCATGACTCGCGCGCGCATGCGCATGACTGCCACGTCATGCGTCATGCGTCGCATCACCTACCACTTGGTCCTTGCAACCCTTGTGCTCCACCACGCGCACGTGGTCAAAAATACAAAGGCGGCTCTCAAGCGGCGATGCGAAGTGCAAAGTGCGCCATCAAAGCGCCACATTGCGCCTCATCGCCCAAGCCACGCACGCGCGCGCGAGCGTGTGCGAGTGCGAGTGTTAGTTAGGGTGCTCCGCACCCTTCGCGAGGACACTAGTGTGTGCTTCCATGAAACAATAAGGATGGAGAGTTCCACCTTAAATACCCATTTAAGTTCCATCTCTCCTCCTATGTGGGACAAGGTGTTACTTTCCCTTTTGTTTCAGCATTGAATGTTCCAAACACCCAACTTTGAGCATCGATATCTCATTCATCTTAGCTCGGTTTTGGACGTGGTTTAGTTCGTTGCGAAGCTCTTCCAACATAGAACACAAACCCACAAATAAATATATAAAACCCGCTCATTTTATTATATTTATTTCTAGTCCAAAATAGGAAAAAATCATTTTCCTATATTTGTGAAAAATGTTATTTTCACCTATTTTTCCAACAATCCCCCACATGAAAAATGCTATTTTCATCAAATTTCCAACAATCCCCCACATGTATGGAAATGGATCTTTTCCTTACACTTTTCAACGATAAACTTCGACAGTTGAGTATTGCAAGATAGGTAGGTTGAAGCCTTTGAACCTTCTTTTGTGAAGCGCACTTAGCTTACTAGCGGTGTGTAGACGCGATGTCTTTGAACATACCCCCATTTGTGTAAACGACAATACACTTCACACAATACTCTCCCTGGTTTGGCCAACTCCTCATTGTCGTGTCCTATTATGGTCCTGGAACACTAGCCTGGTTCTGCGAGAGCTCTAGGATTTGCGCACCCCACAAATCCATTTGAAGCGACCCCACTTCTCTCTAACATAGGTGATTCCCCTGAATCATTAAAAGCATCATGGTTATTTGATTTCCCGAAATCGTTAACCTTAATATGCTTAGCCTCACATCAATGTCACTGATTGGAATGGACTAGGAAGTATAAATAACTCCCTTTTTATTTAGTTTGGGGTACTCCCCCACAGTGACTCCGTTTGGTAATATGATTAAGTTGTCCTATTGAACTTAGATCTTGGGATCTCCAGTCAACTAAGTTAGGTTTCCCTCATATTCCCATTTACCACGGGCTTTAGTCCCATTCCTCTTGACGACGTTTCTACTAACTCTCTGCTTAAGCCTTTTGTAAACGGGTCCGCAATGTTATCCGCTGATCTCACATAATCAATTGTGATAACACCCGTTGAGAGTAGTTGTCGTATCGTGTTATGTCTACGTCGCATATGCCTTGATCTGCCATTGTACATCAAGCTTTGAGCTCTACCAATCGCTGATTGGCTATCACAATGTACACATATGGCTGGCAAAGGTTTTGGCCATCTTGGAATATCTTCCACGAATTGACGTAGCCATTCCGCCTCCTCGCCTGACTTATCCAAGGCGATAAATTCAGATTCCATTGTGGATCTCGCTATGACCGTTTGCTTAGAAGACTTCCAAGCAATAGCAGCTCCTCCAAGTGTAAACACGTAACCACTTGTTGATTTGGAATCTTTATTATCCGATATCCAGTTTGCATCAGTGTATCATTCGATCACTGCTGGTTGTCGGGTATAATGCAGTCCATAATCTCTTGTGTATCTTATGTATTTAAGCACCCTCGTGATAGCTTTCCAATGATCCGCGCACGGATTGCTGGTGTATCTACTTAGCCTACTCACCGCGTAAGCCAAGTCGGGTCTAGTACATGTCATTAGATACATTAGACTGCCAATAATTCTTGAATATTCTAACTGAGCAACTCCATCTCCCTTATTCTTCTTAAGATGTTGGGAGGTATCAACTGGAGTTCGAGCTACACTCATATCTCCCGAGTTGAATTTTTCAAGAATTTTATCCACATAGTGAGATTGACTTAACACAAGACCATCTTGGGTTCTTATGATCTTTACTCCAAGAATCACATCAGCTAAACCCATGTCTTTCATGTCAAATCTCGCTTTCAACATGCTTTTAGTAGCTTTGATAATTTTATCATTACTCCCAATGATAAGAATATCGTCTACATAAAGGCATAAAATCACATAACCTTCATTTGTGTCTTTGAAATAAACACATTTGTCGCACTCATTTATTTTGAATCCATTGTCAATCATGACATGATCAAACTTTTGGTGCCATTGTTTTGGTGCTTGCTTCAAGCCATACAAAGACTTGACGAGTTTACATACTTTACCCTCTTGACCTGGGGCGGAGAAACCTTCAGGTTGCTCCATGTAAATCTCTTCTTCTAAATCGCCATTTAGAAATGCGGTTTTAACGTCCATTTGGTGAACTTCCAAATTTCTTAAAGCCGCTATAGCAAGAACCAATCTAATCGAGGTTATGCGCGTCACAGGCAAGTAGGTATCAAAGTAATCTAGACCTTCCTTTTGTCTAAATCCTTTAATCACCAACCTAGCC
Organism: Helianthus tuberosus; assembly: GCA_030545235.1. NCBI lineage: Eukaryota > Viridiplantae > Streptophyta > Magnoliopsida > Asterales > Asteraceae > Helianthus > Helianthus tuberosus. The sequence continues at coordinate 22,511,971 of CM060370.1, read as the reverse complement.
TTGTACTTGTCAATACTTCCATCAGTTTTCATCTTCCTTTTGAATATCCAACGATATCCAAGTGGTTTGCAACCAGGTGGAAGATCTACTAACTCCCAAGTATGATTTTGCAATATAGAATCTATTTCATTTCTTATTGCTCCTTTCCATTGAGGTCCTTCTGAAGAAGAAACCGCTTCGCGATATGTATTGGGCTCGCCCTCAACCATATAGCTAACGAAGTCTGGACCGAAGGATTTTTCAACCCTTGGCCTTTTACTTCGCCTACGATCACCCTCGTCAACCTCAGGTTGATCGTGTGTTTCATCTATCCGCGTGGATGAACTTGGACCCGCTTCATCTAACCATGTAGATGAACTTGGACCCGCTTCATCAAGTGCTGTTGATGAAGTTGTATGTGTTTGTCTTCTCAAAGGAAACACATTTTCAAAATACGAAACAACGTTAGGATTCACCTCCATGATAGTGTCTTTGTGTACATCAGGATTCTTGGACTCATGTACAAGAAAGCGATGTGCACTACTTTGATGCGCATACCCAATGAATATGCAATCAACAGTTTTGGGTCCTATCCTAAGAGCCTTAGGAGGTGGCACAGTCACCTTTGCTAGGCACCCCCACACTTTCAAGTATTTGTAGGAAGGTTTTTTCCTTTTCCGTAACTCATATGGAGTTTCGTCTCTCTTTTTGAGTGGTATCTTATTCAAAAGATAGTTAGCCGAGAGAATGGCTTCCCCCCACATGTCATGGCTCACCCCAGAACTTATCAACATGGCGTTCATCATTTCTTTCAATGTGCGGTTCTTTCGTTCCGCCACGCCATTTGATTGTGGAGAATAAGGAGGTGTACACTCATGTACTATGCCACTTTTTGCGCATAACTCAGCAAAAGGTGCAACATATTCGCCTCCTCGATCGCTTCGCAAAGCTTTTATCTTCTTTTGAAGTTGATTCTCAACTTCATTTTTATACAAGATAAATTTATTTATTGCTTCATCTTTACTTTTTAGTAAATATACATAGCAATATTTAGTACTATCATCAATAAACGTGATAAAGTACTTATTTCCACCTCTTGTGGGTACCGCTTTTAAATCACAAATATCAGTGTGAATTAAATCAAGGGGTTCGGTTATTCGTTCAACCGATTTCGATGATGTTCTTGTTAGTTTGGATTCAACGCATGTTTCACATTTATAATGTGAATCAATATGGAATGTTGGTATACAATTTAAATTGAATAAACGGCGTATAGAATTAAAATTAACGTGACCTAATCTACCATGCCATTTATTTGAATCAGAAAACTCAAGCATATAAGTAGAAATAGTAGCAATTTTATTCATCTTCTTGACTGCCATTACATTCAATTTAAACATGCCGTTTTGGGCGTAGCCCTTACCAACATACGTTCCTCGTTTAGTAAGTACAAATTGATCGCTCTCAAATACTAAACGAAATCCAAACTTGTTAAGCAACCATCCCGAGACTAGATTCTTCCGCAAGTCCGGGATATACAACACGTTGCTTAGAGTGAGCTCCTTCCCTGAAGTCCACTTCAAGATCACCGTTCCTTCACCCATGATGTCGGCGGTGGCTGCATTACCCATATACAGCTTCTCATCTCCTTCAAGCGCCTTGAAGGTGGTAAAGAGGGTTTTGTCTGCACAAACATGACGGGTCGCTCCCGTATCAACCCACCAACCTTTTGGAGTGTTGGTCACAGTATTGACCTCATCCATCATTGCGCTTTTGTCGGAAATCATTGCCACCAAAGGCATTCCGTCTTCATCCACCATGTGCGCACGCTCACGCTTTGGTTTCTTGCATTGGTTAGCCTGATGCCCCGGCTCGTCACAGTTGTAACAAGTCCCTTGGAACGTTGGAGGTTTCTTTTTCACAACCCCTTTCTTCGGTCCAAGTTTGCTAGCCTTTGCTTTCCCCTTGTCCTTTTTCCCCTTGCCCTTGGCGCCTTTAGAGGATTGCCCATGCTCGACCAGATTTGCGCTAGCACTAGGCTGCACAAGGCTGCTTTTTAGGGCGATCCTATTCTCCTCTTCTATACGAAGACGAAGAACAAGGTCCTCCACCAACATTTCCTTCCGCTTGTGTTTAAGATAATTCTTAAAATCCAACCAAGCAGGAGGTAATTTCTCAATCATGGCTGCCACTTGAAATGTCTCGCTAAGTACCATTCCCTCGGCATGGATGTCATTTAGTATAATTTGCAACTCTTGGACTTGGTTCATAACCGGCTTGTTATCAACCATTTTGAAATCCAAGAAACGGGCGACAACAAATTTCTTTGTTCCCGCATCCTCCGTTTTGTACTTTTACTCCAAGGACTCCCATAACTCTTTGGAAGTCTTGATATTATAGTACGCATTATACAGGGCATCCGAGAGACCGTTGAGTACATAGCCTCGACATATGAAATCCGAATGCTTCCACGCATCTACCGCGCTCAGAGCCTGAGCGTCGGTCTCCCCTTCCGCAGGTTGGGGAGCGGTTTCCGTCAAGAACCTCGCAAAGTTCATGGTGGTCAAGTAGAAGAACATCTTCTGTTGCCACCGCTTGAAGTGTAGACCCGAGAACTTCTCAGGTCTTTCAGCATGATTTGCCACTGTGGACGCTCCCACAGTGTTGGCAGGGGTTCCAACGACAACATTCGAATTGTTGTTGTTTGAGGTCGACATTCTGAAAAAATTAAAATTAAAATTTTTAGTCAAAAAAAAATTCTGATTTACGCACAAACCAGAAGGAAACTACTAACTTTTAATTTTACCAGAATTTACCGTTTCGGCTTCTAAGTCCAACTTTGAAGACCAAAACCAAAAAATTTATAATTTTTAGAACTTACTAATTGGCTTCTAAGTCCAACTTTGAAGACCAAATCAGAAAGTTTAGCAAATTTTAGGACAAATGCAGAATGTAACCAGAATGGTTTTCAACCAAAGTCGCTCCTTTGAAGATGAAAACCAAAAAAAATCTGTTTTTAAAACACAAACTGAGTGAAAACAAAACTTGTTTGAATCACTAACAGGATGGTTTTGTACACGAACGGTTTTAAAATTTTGTTTTAAGATTGTAGGACCCGTTCGCGTAAATTAAATAAAATAAACAAATTTAATTACAAGATTACAATTCAGAAATAAAGAAAGCAATATTACAGGTACAATTACAACTGAAAAATAAATCAAAATGCAAGAATGGTGTAGAAGCAGAGTGGCTGAGGCACGTGTTCAACACGCTTCCCTTAAAACAAATTCCGAGTCTCCCAGGAGTACTCGTTTTGTTTCCCAGGGTACAACAGCCGGAGCAGTAGTACTGCCGGAATTAGCCTACAACCCGAAGGCTCCCTTGAAACTTGCAGGAAGAAGATCAGAAGACTGTTGAGAGAAATTAGTTTGCTGTTGTGTTGCTGGGTATCCTTCTGAAGTGGGTATGGAGCTGTATATATACAGCTCCTAAGTCGAAACAGTCAAAAAACGAATTAAAGAGAGGTTTAAATTGCATTAAACGTCTTCAATGCAATTTAATACGTCATTTAATTCTCAGTCAAAGCCAGTTAACTCGTCAGTTACGAAGCTGGACTGAAACTGTTCTGTTATTCAATGCTGGAAGCTTTCTGCGCGCGCGCGCGCGCCCAGGTGTGCACGCCCATGCGCGGTGCGGCCTCTTGGCTCACAGCCATGCGCGCATGCGCCACGTCACCATGCGCGATGCGTCCTCTTGGCCCAAGTCCATGCGCGCGTGCGCCACGTCACCTGTGCGGTGCGTCCTCTTGGCTCAAGTCCATGCGCGCGTGCGCCACGTCACCTGTGCGGTGCGTCCTCTTGGCTCAAGTCCATGCGCGCGTGCGCCACGTCACCTGTGAGCCTATACGAGCGCGCCACACAGTCGCGTCGTATTGGCTCACTCTGGTGCGCCGCGAACGACACAGCAGGACCCATGCACCATGCGCGCACCCGCATGACTCGCGCGCGCATGCGCATGACTGCCACGTCATGCGTCGCATCACCTACCACTTGGTCCTTGCAACCCTTGTGCTCCACCACGCGCACGTGGTCAAAAATACAAAGGCGGCTCTCAAGCGGCTCGCGGCGATGCGAAGTGCAAAGTGCGCCATCAAAGCGCCTCATCGCCCACGCCACGCGCGCGCGCGCGAGCGTGTGCGAGTGCGAGTTAGGGTGCTCCGCACCCTTCACGAGGACACTAGTGTGTGCTTCCATGAAACAATAAGGATGGAGAGTTCCACCTTAAATACCCATTTAAGTTCCATCTCTCCTCCTATGTGGGACAAGGTGTTACTTTCCCTTTTGTTTCAGCATTGAATGTTCCAAACACCCAACTTTGAGCATCGATATCTCATTCATCTTAGCTCGGTTTTGGACGTGGTTTAGTTCGTTGCGAAGCTCTTCCAACATAGAACACAAACCCACAAATAAATATATAAAACCCGCTCATTTTATTATATTTATTTCTAGTCCAAAATAGGAAAAAATCATTTTCCTATATTTGTGAAAAATGCTATTTTCACCTATTTTTCCAACATATTCTAATTATTGTACAAACTGCTGATCAACTAAAGAGTGTCGTCGATGCTATGGCTATCATCATCCAAGAACATACCCCTAATGCAAACTTGGCTTCGGTTCTTAACAATATGAACAAACAGGTAATTACATGCATGAACCATTATATGTTCTTTTACAATTACGTATTTATGTACTGGAGTTAAATGCTCGGATAGTCTTTGTGGTTTGCCCATTTTTCATCGTTAGTCCCTAACTTTCTAAAATTGCCTCTATAGTCCCCAACTTTTCAATTTTCATTCTCGGATAGTCCCTGGCACGGATAGAGGTTAGTTTTTGGTGTTAAATGAGTGTGAAATGACCAAAGTGCCCTCACTATTAAAAAATTAAAACATTACAAAAATCTAATTTCTTATTATTTAAAGTTACAAATAGGCCCCACCCTTCTATCTTCTTCATCCTATCTATCTCTATATCTTCTTCTTCATATCCCTCAACCCTTCTTCTTCATATCCCCCAGCCAGATCTTCATGTCTTTTTTTCATGGAGATCCTCAACGATTTTCCGGCGACCACCGCACCACCGCCCTTGGTCCACTCCACCCTCCAACCACCCACGACTCCGATCACCGTTGACAGTCTCCACCACTCAACACCATCAGTGCAGTAAATTTCACAATCAGTGGTCGCCGGAAGGCGGAGACGGTGGTGGCAGATTCTGTGCTGATTGCTTCCGGAGTAACCTGTACGGAAAGTTTAAACTTGCTGTCACTTCAAATGCAATGATTTCGCCCACTGATAAAGTCCTTGTTGCCTTCTCCGGTGGTCCTTCATCTAGGTTATTCTTCCTATTCATTAATATTATTATATGTTATATGATGTTTTTTTTCTGACAAAGTTATGCTGTTTTTTGATTTGTTATAATATGTAGTTACTGTAGATAACTTTGATATTATGTTACTAGAGTGTTAATATTGTTAAATTTGGGGGCACTTGTTTTTTCTACAGTTGAGGTGAAATTTACTGCACTGATTGTGATATCGGCAGATATTAGTTTTGTACAATGTTAGGACTTATTACCGGTGTTGCCGTGGTCGCCGGAAAATCGTTGAGGATTTTCATGAAAAAAAGACATGAAGACTTGGTTGGGGGATATGAAGAAGGGTTGAGCGATATGAAGAAGGGGTTGAGCGATATGAAGAAGATACAGAGATAGATACGATGAAGAAGATAAAAGGGTGGGGCCTATTTGTAACTTTAAATAATAAGAAATTAGATTTTTGTAATGTTTTAATTTTTTAATAGTGAGGGCACTTTGGTCATTGCACACCCATTTAACACCAAAAACTAATCTCCATCCGTGCCAGGGACTATCCGGGAACGAAAATTGAAAAATTGGGGACTATAGAGGTAATTTTAGAAAGTTAGGGACTAAAGGTAAAAAATGGGCAAACCACAGGGACTATCCGGGCATTTTTCTCTATGTACTGGCATTTGTTTCATTCATATGTTTGAGTTTGAGGTCCCTCGTATTGGTTCTTTTGTTCATAACAACTCTTTACCGGTTAACGAAATATTGTTTTAATCTTGGTATGAAATTGACCAACCAAAACTTTCCAATTTACAAGGCAAGAAAGACGTTTGGACAATTGATCTTTAAATTTTTCTTGACATTAACTTTTAGATGGTTGATGATGGCAGGGTACGAGTCGAGAAGCTTTGGTGATGATGGCAGGGTACGAGCCGAGAACCTTTGGAGCTAAGTTGTATAACAGTTAAATTCTCACCCAAAAGAACGTTTAGACTCCTTGTGTAAACATTTCGAATTTGGAATATGTTACCCATTAGACAATGTTTTGCAAATAGTTGGGATATGTTTCGGATCGAATTTGAAGTTATAATATTATGATTTTTACAATTACAATTTTATCAAACTTTTATTTTATATTTTAAAATATTGTAAACAATGTATTTTGGGGCAAAATTATGTGCGACTAAAAAGGAGTACATATATTTAACTAGAAACAATTTTTATGGACACAAAATTTGTGCAACAAAAGTTTTTTTTATATTGTGGCAAAAAAAGTGCCACCAAAAGCCTAAAAACCTTGTGCGGCAGATCAAAAAAGTGTCACTAAAAGGCTATAGCGTCAACGTATCTAGTGGCACTTTTTTTGTATGCCGCCCGTTCCTATAGGGGTCTTTAGTGACACTTTTTTTGTTTTTTTGTGACACTTTTTGTATGTCACTATATGACAATTTTTTTGTAGTTGTGACATATGTGAATGATTTGAAAACATTAAGTTCAAAACTCATGAATTTGATGAGTTGTTTTGATGACATGGATATCTTTTTTTTTCTCAAAATGGTTTATTTTAAGTTAATCTTTTTAGTATAAAGGAATTATTTTCAAATCAGTTTCATTTATTTATTTTTTTTTTGAATAACAAAGACGGAACTTTTATTTACCCAAATGTCTACAAGCAAGGCGCTGATAGACATAGAAGATACATCAAGGATACATCTAGAAAATAAAAACAAAATACAACATTCATCAAGTAAAATCAAATAATTTTAGACCTTTTCTAGCTATCCAGGAATGAAAACGCACACCACTCTTCCCAGTTTATGTTCCTGTACCTTGATCTTCTCTTCAAGCATTCGAACGATTCTTCCCTGATTTCTTCTATCAACTTCAATGGGTCCGTCATTTTATATTTAAAAGTCTTGTTGTTCCTATTCTTCCAGATAGCCCATATAGTCATCAAGTAAATTGCGTTTATTACTTTGGCCTTCTTTTTTAAAAACCGGTCATGTCTAATAGCCTCGTCTCCACCGATCCCGATTTTGACTTGGCTGGTGTTTTTAACCAAAGCCATACGTATGACCAAATTAGATCCGCATATGGACATTGAATTAACACGTGATTAGCTGACTCAATTGCTCTACCGCATACCTTGCAAAGTGCCGATATCGAGTGCATTCCCCTCTTGATCAGTCCTTCCGCGGTCGGTATTTTACCTTCAATCGCTCTCCAACTAAAGTAATTTGCTTTCGGTGTTGCCATTCTATTCCACAGGAAATTCACCGGTCTGTTATTCAAATCGATTAGGCCCATTAGATCCGTTCGAACTCTCTTAATCGAAAAGTCTTCGTCACCTCCATTTTTCCATTTCCACCTATCCTTCCCCTGCCCAATCGATGGAGACTGTAAAGTCTGGCTCAGCCTCTGAAACTCATCTTTTTCCTCATCGTTTTCTGAAGCTCTTTACCAATTCCGATCCCACATTGATTCCCCGATGTTTTCCATGAAATATTGACTTACCGAGATCCTCTTATTTGCAAATAAGTGGTACATCAGAGGGAAGGCATCTTTGAAAGGTCCTTGTGGTGTCCATGAATCGATCCAGAACATCGCTTTCCCGCCGTTACCGATTGTGCAATTAAGACTTTGTTGTACATCAATACCGCGTTTTTTAAAATCCTCTCCTACCCCTGTTATTGCTTTCCATACGCCAGGTTGTATTTTTTTCTTGGAATAAGCGATACCACTCTTGAGTTATGGTGTATTGCTTTTATGACTTTTGCCCAAAGCTGATCCGGTTCTTCTTTTAGTCTCCACCACCACTTCAATAGTAAAGCTAAGTTCATTTCTCGTATCCCTCCCACCCCAAGGTTGCCCGTTTTCTTTGCACCGATGATTCTCTCCCAGCTCATCCATCTGATCTTGTTAATGCCGCTACCCCCTTCCCATAAAAATCGACGTCTTATGCTCTCTAATGTTTTGATTACAGCCTTCGGTGCTTTGAAAGGGGAGAGATTATAGTTTGGAATACTCCCGATGACCGATTTATTAGTGTAATTCTTCCCGCAAAAGACAGGTTCCTCGCTTTCATTAGGTCTAAATCTCTTTTAAATCTACAAACTTCATTATGTCAATGATGATGGTTATCATCTTTATTTAATTTTCAAATCAGTTAAAAATCGATGAGTAGGTCTAAATCTCTTTTAAATCTACAAACTTCATTATGTCAATGATGATGGTTATCATCTTTATTTAATTAATTTGAATCTGGATTTTGATTTCATTTTTAATAGATTGGTTCCACTGATTCCTTCCATTCTCAAATCAGAATCAAGTTTTCTTATCAATTTACTAACCTTTGTTCTTAAACGTGGTGTTAAAATGTTAAACACAGCATGGCTCAGATATAGCTGTACAATTACCAAAATTAATAAACTAATTGTAAGTCTAGCTAACCCAGCATACAACTGGGTTTAGCTCAACGTTTGATAAATGGTTCACCTGCATACAAACGAGTGTTCTTTTTGTTATTCTAACACATATATAGATTATTCACTACACAAAAAAAGTTTTTCAGTGGCATACAAAAAGTGCCACAAAATAACAAAAAGGTGCCACTAAACACTCTTTTAGGAATGGGCGGCACACAAAAAAGTGACACTAGAAGCGATGACGCTAAAGCCTTTTAGTGGCACTTTTTCTATGTGCCGGACAATGTTTTTGAGCTTTTAGTGGCACAACTTTTGTGCCTTTAAAAAGTAATTCTAGTTAGACATCCATAATATTTTAAGTGGCACTTTTTTTGAAAAAAATTTAACTAAAATGTTTTGTACCCAAATTAAAATCACATTATTTACGATATAAAATATAAAATAAAAATTCAATAATTGTAAATGTATAAATCAAAATATTATAATTTCAATAAGTTTGATCAAAAACATTTCCCAGATGTTAGCAAAACATTGCGTAGCAAGTAACATATTCCAAATTTCAAATGTCTAAACAAAGTATCTAAACGTTCTTTCGGTGGGAATTTCATTATCATAAAACTTAGCTCCAAAGCTTCTTATCCTTCTCATGATATCTACCCTGCCATCATCAACCATATAAACAAACATTAGTATTGATTCAAAAATATCTATAAGTTCTTTAATTTATGAAACTCATTGTTCTTGATTCAAAAACAAAAACATATATAAGAATGTTGATACATGTTATTATGGATACGGCTCGTTTCGGTTCGCCTGCGTTACAAAGTGAAGACCGAAGCATGATGTGTGCAAAATGCAACATATAAATTACATCAAATGAGACATAAAACTAACCCTTTTTAGTACTAATGTTGGAAAAAGTGTGATTTTGTCTTCCTTTTGTATTTTCAGGATTAAAAGAGCTTAAATGACAAAAAAAGCAAAAATACAGTCAATTCTAACAATAAACCAAGAAAAGGCATAAACGTGGCATGCCCGACCCCTCGACAGCATCTTCCCAAGCAAAAACAAGACATCAGAAGGTTGAACACGCCATGTGCTCAATGAACATGGGGGCGTGCGCAAGTGTCTGCAGAAAAGACAAAGTTGTAGAAGCTTCTATCACCCAACACGGGGGCGTACCCAGTGGACATGGGGCCGTAGTCAACGTCAAGATTCGCAGAATCTAAGCAAATCTTGATAGTACAGATACGCTTCTGCACACGGGGTCGTGCCAGCGGACACGGGGGCGTGGTCAACTAATGCGGATAAACTGCATTTAATGAAGAAAGAGAAGATGGGTGGACACGGGGCCGTGTCCGGGCTTCTGTGCAGGCTATAAATAGGGGTGCTTGGCTCACTTGCAAACCATCCCTTGGCAAACCACCTCTCTCACACTTCACCCACACTCCACCACCACCACAACACCATCATCCACCACCATCATCCATCATCCATCATAGAGTGTGTGTAGTAGTCTCGGGATCCAAGATTGATAGTAAGAGTTCTTGACAATCAAAGGTCATGTTTGCCTAAGTCTCTTACATCACTTGGTAAAGACAAGCATTTAGTGTAATACTTTTTATTTTTAATCTTTTCGCACTTTTTATTTGGTTATGTATTAATGACTTTAATAACTAGTTTCTTATGTTGAAGGTGAAACTTCCTTATCATTTGTCCGTGGTGTCTTGGCGTTATTTTACTGTCTATATAAAATAAAAGATTTACACCATTCATATCTCCACGGTCTATATGGAGATATGTTGGCTACCTGGTCGGGGTTTAAGGGAATGGTTTGGTAAGCGTCTTGCCTTGTTCAGTGTATAGATCCTGCAAGGACCTAGGTCAAGCTTAGTAGGACATCCTTAAATACCCACTGGTATTGGATGGCGGGGGTTCGAATTTCTTGATCCCCTCATATGTAAACTACTATTTAAACATTAACCCGGCTACTTATGATTGTATCCCTGCTAACTCAAACTACTTAGCCAAGGGTAACGTCACCTTCAAAAGAGGGGCCTACCACATTACGCATTAATAACTTAATTAATTATCTTTCAATAATCCAACCCTTTAGGATTGTATCATTGCTAACTCAAACTACTGGGTTGAGGGTAACGTCACCTTCAAAAGAGGGGCCTACTTCTATAATTAAGATAATCTCTTAAAAAGTGCAAAAGTGCGGAAATAATCAAAGGTTACACTAAAGGCGAGTCGGATCCAAGTGATTCATCTTGTCAATCTATTTTATTTTATTATTTTTATTTTCAGCATTTTTAGTTTTTATTTTCATGTTTAAACCTTTTTCTAAAATTTTGATTTGATTAGACGTTGAGGATAAACCGGTACTAAAAGCTCTTATGTCCTTGGACGACCTCGGTATCTTACCAACGCTATACTACGCTCACGATGGGTGCACTTGCCCATATGTGTGCTTAGTGTTAGTAAAATATCGTGTGTTATAAATTTAAAACTTGACTAAAGTGTAAAAAGGGCTAAAAGTATATATAAAAACCTATCACACTACACACGCATCAAAGCACGATATCCTCCATCGTGACTCGGAACGTATTCAACTTAGTACGTGTTGTAAACAGATGCATATGTGCAATCTGTTTACTGTTTGTTGCTGTATTGTTTGCTGTTCTGCAAGTTGCCTGCATGATACTCACGAAAGATATCATTGGCGAAGAACATAAATGGTCCTAAGAAGAACTATGTTTCGTCCCATTCCCAAGAAGAACTATGTTTCGTCCCATTCCCAAGAAGAACTATGTTTCGTAGGCTTTGGTGTTTCGCAGGGAGGTTCTCAAGAAGAACCCAGGTTCTTCTTGGTCATGAGTCTTTATTGGGCTTATCTTTGGGTCCAACAATGTGACATTTGTGCCTTTACGACCACCATACAAATACGAATCCAATGAAATTTTGTGTTTCATTCTCGGGATTTGTACAATTTCATGTGATGTTTACACGTATCAATTCTAGTTTGATTTCAAGCTTTTAATCACTTTCTGGAAAGTTGTACGCAAACTGTTACGTAAACGTAATCAGTTTGACGTGACAAACACTCCGGAACAGTGGCATAAGCCTAACATACCTTAAATAATCTTTACATAACTTAGAAATAAGTTTTGAATATTCGATCATAGGGACTATTTGTGACAAACTACAAAATTCTGCCAATTCGTATAACAACGCAGACTCCGGAGCAAGATCATATGCTAAACATACACTAAATACCCTTTACATAGCTTAGAAATATGTTTTGAGGGGTTCGGTATGCGAAAATACGCTTATTTGAGGACAGGGACTAAAAGCCTCAAAACTGCATATCTTGCGTTCTGACCATATCCGGACATCCAAAAAAAATTTTAATCACTAGAATATTGTATTTTAGTGATGGGAATGCAAAAATACTTTTCGTTTCTCAATTTGGATCGTTTTCGCGTCCGTTACGACTTTCGTCGTAATTAACCAAAAAACGCAACCGTACAGCCAAACGAACCGACATCCGTGACATTTTTTAGCATAATTCAAGTTAAATATACTTTAACTTCATCATGGAGCTTGAAAATGGGGTTAACAAGTGCTAGAAGTGCCGAAACGCGACGAAACAAGTTCAGGGACCAAAGCTGTCAATTTTCAAACTTTGGCCCCTGATGACTGGCATACGGACCATATGCAGAGGACCCTTATGGTCCGTAAGCTTTGTCCAGCACAGAAAATTCATTGAATCTTCAAAATAGCTTGCTGAACTTGGTTTTAATCTCAGTTTTTGCAACTTGTGGGCTGGTTTATGTGTTCCCCAAGTTCCCTAATCAGGTCCTAACAAGTGTATGGTCTTCATTGTTCCTTGATCATCAAACAAACACTTAGCAATGATCCAATGGTGCATGAATTCCTATAAATAGCAAGTGATTTCTTCATTCCAAATTGCTAATCTTCATTCTCTTTCACTCTTGCTCTGATTGAGGCTACCGCACTTAGTTGGAGGCCTCATACTTGAGCATTCTTAGTCCTATTTTCTAGCCTAGAACACTTGTAAGTGTTCTTTCATCTCTTGTTTATTTATTTAAGCAAGAAAGTCAAACAATGTTTGACTTTCTGCTTTGACCATGATTTGGTCAAGACAAAGTTCGTTTGAACTTTGCAACGTGAGCGTAATCACGATGGTTATAGTCCCTTGCGATTATACCTACTGATTACCACGTTGACTAGTCGAAGTGACGAGTCAAGTTTTGGTCAAAATGCACGATTATGTGCATTTTGCGATGAAACTATTTTCAGGTATCAAAACACTTTGTTTTGATACCAAATCGGTTTTCTAACTTAGTTAAACATGTTTTAACATGTTTAACTCGTCACTTTTAGTTTAGTGCTTGTTTAGGGTCGTAAGTCAAGTGGTCTCGACAACCGCTTAGACTTTCGAACCCGACCCGTTTGGTCGATCATTAGGATCCGACCAAACATATTTTGTGACCATAGTTGTATAGGGAATAACCTTCTGAGGTTATACCTTATGGTCACTTCGTTTAATTAGTTGTTATGATAGGTAGTTTATATGCCTTAGGAAAATGACCAAAATACCCTTTTCATGCATAAATTGAATTTAAGCATATGTGACCTAAATTTTGGCACTTAAACTAATTATGCAACATTATTAAACATGTTAGGGCATATAATACTTGTCATAGGACTAGTTAGACCATCTGAACACGCATTCGCGCAAATGACGCGTTAAAGTAGCATAGACTACCTTAACGGGTCATAAGCACTTAGGATAGGTTTCAAATCAGAATGTAGGCTTTGTTAAACCATATCATATGAGTGTCAACGCTCATTTGGTTTACAAGACCTCATTCTATCCGATCGCCCGATTTAGGCCTCAATTATTAACATAGCGATCCAATACTAGGTGCCACTTGATTCCTTGACTTCCTGAGCTTTGTTAGATCACTAGATCATGGATACTTGCAATCTAAAGTGAGTACATAGTTCCCCTCTTTTATGCTTTCAATTGTTTTTGGGTGACTCATATGTGCTAAATGCTTTTCAAGTTTTCATGAACAAATGCTATGGTTTATATAAAACATGATGATTTCAATAATGTGAACGAACTTGTTGGGGCGTTAGTCGAAAGACAGACGAATGGCATTCATTAACTATGATCAAGCTGACCAGTAGTATGTTATGGTACCATAGGATCTGACAAATCCCATTATTGGACTATCCCTTTGGTGGGTAATGTGGGTAATGACATAATCTGGTGAATTCTAACAAACCCTTTGGTGGTTTGTTAGTCAATGTTAAAGAGGTCTTTCAGGGCCTATTAAAGATACCCCATGGGTGGTATAGTCGAGTCACACAGGTTTGAATGTATTCTTTAAAGAATGACCAAAAATTGTATTTCACAATTAAAACACGGACGATTGAACGATGGTTTATAACACGAAAGATTTAAACGATTTGGACGATAGGTTTATGGTAAGTGATTAGTTAACGGGACAGGTGTAATGTGATGAAAGCATGGTGGATACGCCGCTGGTACTTCCTATATAAGTGCTTTTATCACATTATATGTCGTAGCGTTTTCTTGATCACTTGGGCGAATGTTTTCAAACGATGTCACGCAACGATGTTTACTTAAAGATATAAACCATTCAATGTTTACTTTTAATGACGATTTACTACTTGGTTTTACAAAGACAAATATTTTCAGTCAAGATTCATGGCTACAAATGTTTTGTTTTACTTATATCAACTTGTGAAGTTGATAAAACATATTGTAATATCATACACTTTTGAATTCAAGGTACATACTCGACAACTCTCGTAGTTGGTCGAGGTATTGCAACATGAATTCAAAGCCATGAATTTGACATACAAAACCTATGTACTCGCCGGCATTTTTATGCTGACTATTTTTCACATATGTTTCAGGTCTTACTATGTGATGATTGTTGATTGCTTGCTATACATAGGATGGACGCGAGCTTTAGTGACTTAAAACTTGAAAGACAATTGTTGTACTTATTTGGTTTGTATCAAAACAACGGATCTATTAATGAAATAAAACAAAACTTCAATTACCATGTGTTGTGAAACAATGATTCTGTTACGACACTCCGCGACGTTTCCACCACGGTTTGTTGTATTACGCGGTCGGGGGTGACAGAAGAGTTGGTATCAGAGCTCATGGTTATAGGGAATTAGGTTATTAGTAATGCTCTTGACCTAGTCTATAACCTTCCTAGGACCCTAACGTGAGTTTCTTGAGTTTAGATTCTTAATACAATACCAATCACCTATCTTTAGGTGATTAACATAAACAAAACACAATTCATTCTCTCAAGTCAAATTTTTTTTCAAAATTTCACGAGGAATCATCTATCCTTAGATGGTTTGTCTTAGGCCTTTTGAGCCTTTAGTGTTTTCAAAATCTCGTCAAAGTTTGGGTTTTAATAATGTGAACATGTGCAATCTGGAAGGGTGGGTGCCTGTACTCTGAGTATTCTGTCTAAGGCTAGAGTGTTCGTACAAATCCGCATCACCGAACCAATCACTCTTACCTGAGAATTCTTGGGGTAAGTGTCCACCTATAGGCTAAAGCATATCTTCTCGATACATTATAAAGACCCGCTTACTTTTATTAGTCACAGTGTCGTAGGTTTGTTTTAGTTAACAAATAAATGGTCACAATCCTCATGTTTCATCGATATTTCTTTAACATTTAGTTTTGATTATCCGATAACATCTCACTTGTTTTCTCTCATATTTTCCACTATCTTTAGGATGCCTCCTCATCGCAGCGATACTCAAAGGTCCGAACTGGCTGCTACAATTGCCCAACAACTAAGCATAGTACTCTGTGGGACCATTGAGTTAGCTGTTGCCATGTCTCATCTCAAGGATGAAACTACTCAAAAGGCACCTACGAAGACAAAGCCAAGCCTTCGAGAAAATCAAGTAAGCGTAAAGTTTCAGGGAATCTTACAGCAATTGCTCTAATTCCGCTTAGCCAAGTGGGACCTAGCCAGGTGGCATCACCACCAGCTAGGAAGCCATACAGAGGAAAAGCTCCTCTATGCAATCGATGTAACCGTCATCACTATGCCAGTGCCCAATGCCGAAAATGTTCAAACTGTGGACGTTTTGGTCACACAACAAATGTCTGTCGTTTTGCCGTTACGCTAAACAAAGCTATGGCAGTTCCTACTCAATTTATCGCAACTCCTCATGCGATACATGTTTGTCCTAACTACCCACATGGAACCTGCTTCAATTGTAGTTATCCTAACCACTTCAATTGACTTGGCTGGAAAATGACGACTCAACGAAAGGGCACAAGATTAACACTGGCAATATCAAGGATTGTTCTAATTTCTAAATAAACACTTAAACTTTTGTGTTTTCTGTGTATCTTGAAACACTTTGGTTGTACTATAAATAAATTTGGTCGTTTCCATCTTATTTACAAAGTCAGTGTGAACACGTGTATGTATGGCATACCCTACGATAAGGTCTTCTGGAAATAGTTTGCATAATTGAAGAATGGTATTTATTCTCGGTGTATTTCTGGAGTTGATGGATCATACAAGCTGATTGAGAATAAGAATGAGTCATTGGCAGTTTCAATCACGGTTGGGTCTGATAAGACTATTGGGTTGGAGCTTGTGGGAGCTTCAACTTGTCTTTTTGGTACTTGATGAGAGGCGTGGTTGCAACTAGGTGGCTTGGATGTGACTAGAGTCTTAACTTGTTCTTGGGAACTGAAGGCTTGGAGGACTGGAGTCTTAGCTTGTTTTTGGAACCGGAGGCTTGTAAGAATTGAACGTGAAGATTACTGAAGTTACTGGCAATGGGTTTACTTGGATGAACTTTATGGTTTATGCAAAGCCTCCGAGTGGGAGATTGTTGGGTTCGTGGGCTTTGGTAACTAACCCTAATTAATTAAGGAAACTGGCACTAATTAGGTTTTAGGCCCACTTAGTTAATTTGTTAACTAAAGAGTTAACACTAATCTTTTCTATATATACCGTGATGTAATTGTAGTATGTGTTATTTAGTACACAGTTGTGAGCATCTAATAAAAGTGAAAACCTCGTTGCAACACTTGGACGTAGGTCACCTTGACCGAACCACGTAAATTCTTGTATTCTTTATCTTCTGCTAGTGTGTGTGTGTGTGTTTGTTCGTTTCTACTTAAGCCTAGTGTGATCCGATACCTAACAAAAGTGAGATAGTTTTGGAACTGGTTATGTCAATTTTGTCTAATAATGGATTTTAAAATTTACTCGGCCTAAATACATTTTTAGTATTTTTATTTGTGTGTAACTTTATTACCCATGGAAATTATAAACATAATACTTAAAAATTAGTGAATTAGTATTTTATTTTATTATCGAGAAGATGTTTAAATGATTTTTTTTAAACTAATCCTATATACAGGCAAATACATGTGCCCTTTACCTGTACTAAATGTTTCAGGCTTGCACGTGTCTAATGATTCCAACTTGGCCCATGCTTTTCATGCACATTGCCACATCATCAATCCCTTCACGGACTAGCATATAGACTTTAATGTAACTAAGACACTTTTACCTGTGGATTGTTGTTGTGTATAGGTCTATACGAAGCGTATGTATAGAATCAAGAAGATAATTTTAACCCTGGTTTGGGCTACATATAGCCCTAATCCAGAGGTAAAATGTTCTTTTTTACTATACACCGCGTATAGCCCTGTATGTGGCGTATCTATGTGGCAAGTTTGGTAAAAAAGACCATTTTACCCCTGGATTTGAGGCTATACGCAGCCCAAACCATGGGTAAAATTGTCTTTGTGACCCTTAATATACGCTGCGTATAGACCTATACGTAGCGTATATAAAGGGTGGTTTTTTTAGAAACATTTATAGTGTAGTGTGGTATGGTGTGGTATGGTGTGGTGTGGTGTGTAGTGTAGAACCCCATGTAATACACGTGTAATTTTATATATCAAATAATAAAACAATATATCTTTAAAAACCCTGTTTATTACACGGGTTGAATAAATGTAATTTCATATACCAGATCATAAAACAATATATCTTTAAAAATCCCGTTTTGAATAAATGTAATTTTATATATTAAATAAAAAAATTGTATCTTTAAGAACCCTATGTATTGTACGGGTTGGGTAAATTTAATTTTATATATTAAATAATGAAAAAAGTTACATTTTTAAGAACCTCATGTATTGTATGGGTTGAATACATTTAATTTTATATACCAATCAATAAAAAGTTATATCTTGTTATATCTTTATAAACCCTGTGTATTATATGGATTGAATAAATCTAATTTTATATACCACACAATAAAAAAAGTTATATTTTTAAAAACCTGGTGTATTACACGAGTTGCATAAATGTAAATTTGTATAGTAAATAATAAAAATATTATATCTTTAAAAAAAACCTCGTTTATTACACGGGTTGAATGTATCTAATAAAAAGTTATATCTTTAAAAACACTAACGGATATACTCGATATATGATGGATGGGATGATTGCGGCGATAATTCTTATAAATGTCACGTAAACATAGTGAATACCGTATTTGAATTAAAAGTTGAACACGAAAATAAAAGTATATAACCAATAAATATTGATTAATGTTTTTGTTTACCCCTTATAAACATTTATGAAATAGGTTCTACTGTTAACTACTTTAGTTTAATAAAATAAATAAATTATTTACATTATATTAATTTATGTTTAGTGTACTCTTTTGTTAATTTCAGAATAAATAATTTTGAAATCTAATATGTCGCGACCACCAACCCCTGCCCCGGGAGGCGGGCGGCCGCGGCACGCAGATTCGGTGGTATCGGTGTTTATTAATTTGGCAGTGGAAATTACATCATAACCGAAGTTAGTAAATAGTTTATCAGAGTAAAACACCACATTTTTATAATAATAAATACATGGGAAAAACCCATTTTTTATTACAAATATGTTTATAGGGATAAACCCTAATTTATTTGAATAAAACTTCTTCTTTATTTAACTAACTTTTATAGCCACTTTTTCAAGCCTTCAGTGCTCTCCAGCTGGCTTCTATTTGGCTTTCACATTTTGTTACCTAAAACGCGTTTAAAAAGTTTTATCAGCAAGAAATACTGGCGATTGAATCCCAGTTTAATCAAAACAAGTTTTATCATTTTACATCATTGAGGGCATCCGTAATTACATTTGTTTACATCTACTCAATTACCACCCACGGTACTGTCAATCCTGACTTGTGCCAATGTTACTATTCACAGTGTAGTAACAAGTTATGTATACAAAACCCCAACATACCGACAGTACTTGTAGAATCACAAATACTTAATCACTGTTAAATATAATTTAAAACAATTGAGGTTTTGTAAAAACAGTTTACAAAAAGAGAAATTACTCACATTGCTATTTTAGGTATTTCCTGGTGACTTCCTGGTTATAATCTATTAAATTTAAACAATGCACACGCGTTAGTATAATTACCCATGTTGGGATTGAACCCTACAAAGGAACAGTTGATTAAAGCCAAAACTGGATCAGATCAGTGGATCCAGAATAAGCAGATGTTTTTTATTAAATCTTTCCCCTTTGAAGTGGCCCTAACAACTGATGACCTCCATCCACTGTCCGTCTACAACAACTGCTGATCTTCAAACAACTGATGAAGACCTAAGGACTGTTGAAGGCTAAAGCACTGATGCTCAATCTACTGTCATGGTTCAAGTACTGCTGAAGACAAAGCACTGCTAGGAGTATAACAGTGGAATGAGAAGCAGTAGTTTAGCTTGTCTTTGTATTATATTGTAATCAGTAGTTTGTAATAGCAGTAGTTGTATAGATCAGTGGTTGTAGGTTGTTAGGAGGTTAGATGTCACTTTCATGGTGACGTCAGCAAAGATGCTTCAGTGGTTTGCTTCGTACTATAAATAGAACAGTACCATGTACTGTTCTATTAGCTCTTTCATCACAAGTCATTCTGTATGAACAAACTATGTGAGCTCGGGCTGAGGGGGAAATTGTAATACATGCATGCAAGTGTAATTGAATCATTGAAATAAATTTAATCATTCGATTTCATGAACAAACATGTGTGTTGAAAACAATTTTCTATTTGATTGTGTGTGAAAGTTTGTTTCCATTTTAATTCCGCTGCAATTACTTTTTTATCTTCATAAATCTCAAACAAAAACACAATCATAAGAAACTCAGATCCTAACAATTGGTATCAGAGCTTGGACAGTCAAATTTGATCTAACAGTCATTTTGACGTAAATGTTCAGCTCACAATCGTTGATACTTATAATTGTTCGTTTTGTTGAAAAACAGAGTAAGGTTTAATCACGAGCAAAGTTGATTAATCAGTGCCTTTAAAACAACCAGGATGACGTCACAATCACAAGATGTTAACAATAACATCGGTTCACTCTTCAAACCACCCATGTTGAAGCGAAATGAGAACAACATCTGGCAGAGAAGGATGGGTCACATCCTTGCTCAACAAAATATCGGATGTTGGAAGTCGGTTATCTTTGGACCACATGTTCCAATGGTGCCGAGTGCTGAGGATCCAAAGAAGTTCGAACCTAAGAAAGTTGAGAACTATACTAATCTGGATTTTCAGAAATTTGAACTGGATGCCAAGGCATTTAGCATTGTTGCATCTGCATTACCCAATGAAATTTATGCTGGACTGTTACACTGTAACAGTGCCAAGGAATTGTGGGATGCACTTAAGGAACAATTTGGGGGAACTGAAGAAGTGATTGAAAATAACAGGGAAATTTTGAATCAGCAGTATGAAACCTTTTGTCATGTTAAGGGTGAAACATTAACACAACAGTTTGAGCGATTCAGTTGTCTCATTAGTGAGCTAAGACTTGTTAATGTTGAATTTGCTAAGTCAACACAAAATAGCAGGTTTCTTAGATCACTGCCTGAAAAATGGGATACAATTGCTTTTGTGACCAGAAATTCTGAGCAGACTTTAGCAGCTACCACTGCTCCTCAGGTATCTGTTGTTGAGCCCAATGCTCAAGGTGATCACAGCAGCACAACAACTGCTGTGAAACCCACACCTAAAACCAAAAAGCCCAAAAAGAAAAATATCCCAAAGCCCCCCAAACCCACTCAAAAGGTAACTCTAGAAGATGAGATCCCAGAGATTATACCAATGACAACACAAAAGTCACCAATAACCACTGCTGCTACTTCCTCACAGCAGATGGTAGAAAGATCTCAACCTGAGCCTCAAACTCCTCCTGTTTCCTCTCAAAAGGATCAGGTTGTAACAACTGGGACATCACAATATGAAACATATGATTCACTTGAATCTATGTTCAATAGCCCAGCTCCCGGGGCAAATTCTCTTTCTACCCCTATCCTCACTTCACAAATTCCACCATCAATAATACCTCTATTGGATGCTGTTGATATTGCCCGAACACAAATCAGTTCTTCTCAATCACCTATCACTGAGAATATGCCACAACAAGTGACTGAGTCTGGTGTTTCTATCACTGCTAAGCCACCAATAGCTGAGGAGGTTACACTGCAGGAATTACAAGTAATTCCTGTCAGTAGTTAAAGTGGAGCAGCTACTACAAGTGTTGAACCCACTGGTTTACACTTGGGCAGTAGTTTCATCAGTCAGACTCCCTTGAATGCAATTTCTTCTTTGGGAACCAGGGTGTTTCCAGTATTCACTGGTTCACTAAAACTGGTTACCCCTACTGAAGGAAGAAGTCCCCAGTACTAAGATTAAGGGGCATCAGTGGATGACTTTTGGGATACTTTCCCTAAGTCAACCACTGATACAACCACTTCCAGTGGGAAATCAGATGATCCCATTAACTTGGGTGATGGTTTAATGTATAAAGAATTGACGGAGAGGGTTGATAAACTGGACACATCTATTGCAGACATTAAGTCTATGCTGCAATAGTTGTTACAAGCACAAAAGGCAACACCCACTGCTGCACCAGCTTAAACATCTGCTCTATCATCTGCTCCTACTCCCACTGAGCTTTGGAATCTATTTCAACCTTTGCTTCACAAACAAAGAGAATATGCTGATCAGCAACATTAAATTCAAGTTCAAAAGATCAGAAATTACATTAGTTATATCCCCGAGACAGAACTCCAACGACTGAGTCAGGCAGAGCCTTGACATGCGTTACGGAGCTCTAGATTAATTGGGCAGCGTAACTAATACGTAACCAGGGGTTATAATACTTACAACGAGGCAGAGCTTCGCTAATTAGTGGGTATTATTCCCGAGCAGAATTTCTATTATATAGAATTTGAGAGAGAAAGTCGAGTTTTGAACGATTTGTAAACTGAAGCCAAAAGCTCCTATTTATAGTGTTGATCAGCCACCTTGTCGTGCCCCGCGACAGATAAAAGCTAGGCCTTCGCGGCCCGCGAGGGTGTATAGAGTAGGCCCTAGCTTTGCTGACTCAAATACTAGCTTCGACATGCCTCACGACATGTGGCGGCATGGGGTGCGGTCTGGTGGCCATCTGTCGCGGCCCGCGACAGACTTCCCCGTCTGTGTCGCGCCCCGCGAGCGACTTGTGATTTTTGTTTTATTTGATTTTTAATGAAATAAAGGTATTTCGGGGCCGTTTTTCGTATACGGGGTGTATTTTTAGGACGTGTAGGGGTGTTTTGAGGATTTTAGGAGAGTTGTTATATCCTCCCCACCTTGTTTTAGAACTCGTCCTCGAGGTCTACTGGAACAGGTGTGGATATTTCCTCTGCATCTCTGATTCGAGCTCCCAAGTGTATTCTGGTCCTCTCTTGGAATCCCATTTCACTTTGACCAAAACTAATCTCTTGTGTTTGAGATTCTTGATCTTTATGTCTTCAATCTGTAGGGGTTTCTCTAGAAACTTAAGTTTCTCATTTACCTCTATGTCCTTAAGAGGTAACACTAACGATTCATCTGCTAAGCATTTCTTGAGATTACATACATGAAATACATCATGAATTCCTACCATTTCCTCTGGCAGTTGTAGTTGGTAAGCTACTGGTCTTATTCTTATAATAATCTCAAAAGGTCCAATATACCCAGGGCTTAGCTTTCCCCTCTTGATGAATCTAACTATTCCTTTCCATGGAGAAAGTATTAATAACACTTTATCTCCTACTTGAAATTCCAACGGTTTTTGTCTGTTATTAGCATAACTCTTTTAACGATCGCGTGCTGCTTTGAGTCTTTCCTTGACTTGGATAATCTTGTCCATTGTTTCTTGTACTATCTCTAGTCCAGACAGTTGCTTTTCTCCAATTTCTGCCCAGCAGACTGGAGTTCGGCACTTTCATCCATAAAGTGCTTCAAATGGTGCAGCATTGATGCTGGTATGATAGCTGTTATTATAGGAAAATACTATTAATGGTAAATGATCGTCCCAATTTCCTCCGAAATCAATTACACAAGCTCTAAGCATATCTTTCATTGTCTGAATTGTCCTTTCGCTTTGTCCGTCCGTTTGGGGATGATAAGCAGTGCTTAGATTTAACTTGGTTCCTATTGCTTTTTGGAAACTAGTCCAAAAATGAGAAGTAAAAAGGCTATCTCTATCAGAAACAATAGATAAAGGAATTCCATGTAATGGAACTATTTCATTTACATATAACTTGGCTAATTGTTCCATACTAAAAGTTTCCTTCATCGGTAAGAAATGAGCTGACTTGGTTAATATGTCTGCAATCACCAAGATTGTATCATTTCCTTTTCGAGTCCTGGATAATTTGGTAACAAAGTCCATTGTTATAAATTCCCATTTCCATATTGGCATTTCTAGTTGCTGTAACAAACCTGAGGGTTCCTAATGTTCAGCTTTAATCTGTGAACAAGTTAGACACTTGGCAACATAGGCTGCTATATCCTTTTTCATTCCTATCCACAAGAAATTCTTTCTTAAGTCCTGATACATCTTATCACTTCCAAGATGTATCGTATACTTAGATTTATGGGCTTCTTCTAATATTCGGTGGCGTAGGTTTCCTTGTTTGGGTATCCAGATTCTTTTCTTATGGAATCTCCAAATTTCATCGGTTCCTTGTTCTAACTCCTTAATCATTCCTTTTAATTTCTTAGTATCGTTTTTTATTACTGATTCCTGTACTTCTCTAATTTACTCGTTTAAATCTATCTGTAGATTTAACTTATAAGAACGTACCCGTCTTGGCTTTTCATGATACTTTCGACTTAAAGCATCAGCTACTACATTAGCCTTTCCTGCATGATACTGGATATTACAATCATAATCATTAAGAATTTCCAGCCAGCGTCTCTGTCTCATATTTAACTCCTTTTGCCCGAAAACAAATCTTAGATTCTTATGATCGGTGAAAATGGTAAACTTACTACCGTAAAGGTAATGTCTCCAAATTTTAAGGGCAAAAATTATGGTTCCTAACACTAAATCATGGGTTGTATAATTCTCTTCATGATTCTTAAGTTGTCTAGAGGCATAGGCAATAACCTTTTGACTTTGCATTAACACACATCCATAACCTAACTTAGAAGCGTCACAATAGACTAGAAAGTCTTCAGTTCCTTCTGGTAACGCGAGTATGGGTGCGTTGGTTAATCTTTGCTTAAGGATTCTAAAGGCTTCTTCTTGTTTTGGTCCCCATTCAAACTTAACTGGTTTACAGGTCAGTTCTGTTAAGGGAATGGCTATTCTAGAAAAATCTGGGATAAACCATCAATAGCAACCTGTTAATCCAAGAAAACTTCTCACCTCCGTTGGTGATTCAGGGACTTTCCATTTAGTAATCGCCTCGATCTTTGTGGGATCCACATGAATTCCTTCATGATTTACCAGGTGTCCATGGAATTGCATTTCTTATAACCAAAATTCACATTTTGAGAATTTAGCATAAAGCTTTTCTTTTCTCAATAATGTAAGGAGTGCATGCAGATGCGCTGCATGTTCCTCTTTACTCTTAGAGTAAATGAGAATATCATCTATAAAGACAATTATAAATTTATCCAGATATGGTTTACATATTCTGTTCATCATGTCCATAAATGCGGCTGGGGCATTGGTTAAACCAAATGGCATGACTGTAAATTCATAATGACCATACCTTGTTCTGAAAGCAGTTTTAGGAATGTCCTCTTCCTGTATTTCAGTTGATGATATCATGAGCGTAAATCGATCTTAGAAAAGAATCGAGCTCCTTGCAGTTGATCAAACAGATCATCGATTCTTGGTAATGGGTACCGATTTTTAATCGTGACCTTGTTTAATTCTCGGTAATCAATGCACATGCGCATTGATCCGTCCTTCTTTTTGACGAACAAGAGTAGTGCTCCCCATTGGTGATGAACTAGGCTGTATGAATCCTTTTTTCAAATGTCCGTCCAGTTGTTTCTTCAGTTCTTGCATCTCTGCTGGGGCTAGACGGTAAGGTGCCTTGGCAATCGGTGCTGTCCCTGGTAGTAGATGAATTCTGAATTCAACTTCCCTATCCGGTGGTAGTCCATGTAGCTCTTCTGGGAAAACATCTGAGAATTGAGATACTACGGGAATATCTTTTAATTCTTTTCCTTTGATGTTAATGATTATAGAAATCATATACACTAGGGATCCTTTCCTTGCATAACTTGTTGTTTTCATTACAAAGATAAATTTTGTGGATCTAGATGGCTTATCTCCTTTAATTGTGATCTTTTGGCCCTTTGGTGAATTTACTTGGATTGACTTTTGATCACATAGAATATTGGCATGGTTGGCTATTAACCAATCCATTCCTAATACAATATCAAATCCGGCCAGATTCATTGGGTAAAGGTTAGCAATAAAATTTTGGTTTAAAATTTCTATTCTTACCCCCTGCAAGATTTCAGTTATCATAATGGATTCTCTGTTTGCCGTTTCTACCAGACATTCTTGTTGAAGTTTAGTTAATGGTTGATTGAGAAGTTTACAGAATGAAGTTTTAATAAAACTTTGGTTCGCACCAAAGTCAAATAATAATTTAGCAAAAAGCATCATTAACTAAAAACGTACCGGCAATCACGTCCGGAATCATCTTGGCTTCTTCCGCAGTCAGAACAAATGCTCTAGCATTCTTGGTAGTCTTGTTGTTCACGGCTGGAGCTAGTTTCGGACAGTTTGGTTTAATATGCCCCTTTTCTCCACAATTGAAGCATATCCCATTACTGGGTTTCTTCCTGCAGTCTTCTTCCTTGTGTCCCGATATTTTGTAGAAGTTGCAGTATATGGAACATCTTCCCGAATGCTTCTTCTTACAGTACTTACAGTAAGGTGCAGAAGTAGATCCTATATTTTTCCCACGGTTGGAATTACCTTAGTGAAATTCCTAGGTAAGCTTTTGGACTAGGTTTTTCCTCTGGTTTTCTTCTTGTGTACATACTAATTCATCAGTCAAGGTATTGGCTAGTTCTACAGCTTCTTCAATGGTTTGTGGTCTAGCTGCCTTGACTACATGTCTAATCTCACTGATTAATCCCCAGATGTAACGGGAGATTAATACTGGTTCTGGTGAAGCTAGGGTTGGCACTATTCTAGCATATTCGAAGAATATGGTAGTGTAACCCTTACAGTCTACTCCAGACATTCTAAGGTTTAAGAGCTTATTAGCAATTTGTTCTTTTTCAATGGGAGGACAGAATTTTCTTTCGACCATGTTCTTAAAGTCAGTCCATTCCATATTATAGACTCTGTCACTTCCCCTAGACTGGAGAATAGTAGTCCACCATTCAAAGCTGCATTCTAAAAAAGATTGGAAGCAAACATAATTTTATCTTCTTCTGCACATTTGCTTATTTTTAAGACTGCCTTAGTCTTTTCTATCCAACGTAGAGCTGCAATGGCTCCTTCATTGCCAGAGAATTCTATAGGTTTGCAAGACCAGAATTCTTTATAAGAACAACCATACAACATGGTTCTTCTTCTTTTCGGAATAGGCAATATAAGTAATGGTCCATTGTTCACGCTGTGACTGGGTTCAGTAGGTGGTTGTTTACTTCCACTATTAGTTTTATTATTTTTCGCTTCTTTAACAGTCTTGATAATATATGGCATAACATCTATAATCCCTTGTGCCACTATATGTTGAATGGCACTGTTATCTATTTGGTTCCTATTATTATCGTTATTCTGGTTTTCCTGATTCACTTCGTTGTCCATCTGGATTTCAAACATTTATTAGTTATTAATATTACAGAATAAGATTTAATGCAAAACAATCTACAACTGGAATTGAAACACACTACTAGTTATGCATCAGTAGGTATTAGGTTATCTATTTTAGTTGATTTTTTTTCCAAACTACACATATAGATATATATATATATATATATATATCTATATTTTATTATTATTATTACTAGGGGTTCATCCAGTATTTCATATTTCGCTCGTCGTATTTCCACACGACCCTTTCCCCTATTTGTCTTATCATTTCTCCTTCATCCACTAACTCCTCACCAAATGTGCGGAGTTCCTGCAAATTTTCTGTACTCATGGGTGACAGTGGTGCGGGTATTGGGTCAGCGTAATGAGGTATAGGTTCTCTGTATGGGTACGCGTTGTCTAGTATTTCTTGAACATACTGGTCGTTATCCCAATATGGATCTAGAGGGTTAAGGTTGGTGTATTGTGCTATGGGTTTGGTATGGGCTCTTCCTGTGGATAGAGTTCTCGATAATCCCTATGTTCATCCTCCCATGGATTATAAGCTAGAGGATTGGGTGCTGGGATTCTAGGGATTTCGTTTGGGTCGAAGGCGGGTATGGGAATCTAATCTCCTTGGTTAGGTTCTATCTCCATTGGTTGGGTTGGGAATAGTGGTAGTGGTTGTGGTGCCATTATCTGGTCAAGGTTTAGGTCTGCTGCAATGGTGGCTAGTATGTGAAAGTTTGTCAATCGCTTATTGACTATGTCTTGGGTCTAGGCGTTCATCTCCCTATTGGCTACTGCTAAAGCCCTTTGTTGCTGTAACTTTCTCATTCGCTTCCTACGCTCATGTGCTCCCCTACTGAACCATTCTCTCTTTTTCGTAGGGAATGGTTCTTCGGATTGCGCCTTAAAGATGAAGATCCCCTCTTCGGTATCAACAGAATACCCCTAAGGAGTAGGCAGTGAGGAAGTTCCTTCACTTTTGGGAGAACTAGATAGGTGACGATAGGCGTCAGACGGACCTTGATCACTCATACTGTAAACTAACAAATTGTCAAATAACACAAAACAATAATATACAGATATGCACGTAATCATATAGATTATTTCCTAACACAATTAAAATTTTGGTGTTAGCAGAACACTTATGTGGCTGAAAACAATGGCTGTAGCTCTGATACCACCTTCTGTCGCAACCCTCGACCCCTGCCCCGGGAGGCGGGAGGCCGCGGCACGCAGATTCGGTGATATCGCTGTTTATTAATTTGGAACCGGAAATCACTGGACCGTAGTTAGGAAATAGTTTATCAGAGCAAAACACCACATTTTTATAATAATAAATACATGGGAAAAACCAATTTTTTATTACAAATATGTTTATAGGGATAAACCCTAATTTATTGGAATAAAACTTCTTCTTTATTTAGGTAACTTTTATGGCCACTTTTCCAAGCCTTCAGTGCTCTCCAGCTGGCTTCTATTTGGCTTTCACATTTTGTTACCTGAAACGCGTTTAAAAAGTTTTATCAGCAAGAAATACTGGCTAGTGAATCCCAAATTAATCAAAAACAAGTTTTATAATTTTACAGCATTGAGGGCATCCGCAATTACATTTGTTTACATCTACTCAATTACCACCCACGGTACTGTCAATCCTGACTTGTGGCAATGTTACTACTCACAGTGTAGTAACAAGTTCTGTATACAAAACCCCAACATACCGATAGTAATTGTAGAATCACAAATACTCAATCACTGCTAAATATAATTAAAAACAATTGAGGTTTTGTAAAAACAGTTTACAGAAAGAGGAATTACTCACATTGCTATTTTAGGTATTTCCTGGTGAATTCCTGGTTATAATCTATTAAATTTACACAATGCACACGCGTTAGTATAATAACCCAATTTACATTAGTAATTTCCCCAAGACAGAACTCCAACGACTGAGTCAGGTAGAGCTTTGACATGCGTTACGGAGCTCTAGATCAATCGGGCAGCGTAACTAATACGTAACAGAGGGTTATAATACTTACAACGAGGCAGCGCTTCGCTAATTAGTGGGTATTATGCCCGAGCATAATTTCTATTATATAGAATTTGAGAGAGAAAGTCGAGTTTTGTACGATTTGTAAACTGAAGCCGAAAGCTCCTATTTATAGTGCTGATCCGCCACCTTGTCGCGCCCCGCGACAGATGAAGGCTAGCCTTCGCGGCCCGCAAGGGTGTATAGAGTAGGTTGTAGCTTTGCTGACTTAAAGACTAGCCTCGACACGCATCACGACATGTGGCGGCATGGGGTGCGGTTTGGTGGCCAGCTGTCGCGGCCCGGGACAGACTTCCCTGTCTGTGTCGCGCCCCGCGAGCGACTTGTGATTTTTGTTTTATTTGGTTTTTAATGAAATAAAGGTATTTCGGGGCCGTTTTTCGTATACGGGGTGTATTTTAGGACGTGTAGGGGTGTTTTAAGGATTTTAGAAGAGTTATTAATAAATATTTCAAAATATTATATTATCTCCTATACGAATTGTTTAAATTTATATTCAGTTTAATTTTATAATTATTTTTTAATTAATACTAATTATCTATAATTAAGTAGGATAGAGGGGAAAAAACTAAAAAATAGATGGCTTCAATGAATGACATGTGTCCTCTTATTGGTTTCTTTTATTATATAGCATAGCATATCATAACATAGCATAGCATAGCATAGTATAGTATAGGCCCATACGGTAACTAAACTACACATATAGTCCTATATGAGACTTATACTACACCTATAGACCTACGTGAGACCTATACTACATCCATAGGCCTATACGAGACCTATAAGCCTATACGTGACCTATACAAGACTTATACTACACCATATGATACGATACGATACTACACCTATAGGCCTATACGAGACGACGCTACACATATATGCATAGACATGACTTATACTACACTATACGATACAACAGGATACAATATTATATTACACGTATGAGCCTATACGAGAATTATACTACACTATATGATACGATACTACATCCATAGACCTATACGAGACCTATATTATACTGTACGATAGAATACTTAACAATGTTTTTTACTACACTATACTATAAGATACGATACGATACAATATTATATTACACGTACAGGCCTGTACGAGATTTACACTACACTATACGATATGATACTACATCCATAGGCCAATACGAGACCTATATTATACTATACGATAGAATACTTAACAATGTTTTTTACTACAATATACGATACGATACGATAGGATACAATATTATATTACACGTATAGGTTTATACGAGATTTATACCACACTATATGATATGATACTACATCCAGTGGCATCTTTGAGAATTCATGTACCATGTTCGAACTCGAAAAATGTGCCCTTATGCCTTAACAATAAACAATGCAATTACAAAAATGGCAAAATCGTAGTATTCGATAAACAATGCAATAAGAAAAAAATGAGAAAATTATAGTATTCGAATGAGTTACATTACATACCATAATAACTAATACACTAATAGCTAACCAATGATTCGTGCATCCCTCCTTGCATTCTTCATAGCAAAATGGTGGATCAACTCTTCACAATTTATATTATCTAAGACTTCGTTTTCAATTATTGATGAGTTTAATTAACCTAGTGGGCTAAATTCTAAAGTCTAAACTATAAAAAAATAATTTGTAAATGAGCCTTAATTGAAATTGGTATGGGTCTAGTATTTCGAAAAAATTAACATATATATATATATATATATATATATATATATATATAGGGAGAGTTCAAATGAGAACGCTAAATATTATGAGAACCGTGAGAACGAATAAAAAAACCATGAGAACTTGGTAAAAAACAATTCAAATTCAAAATTTCTTTTTACACTTATCATTATTATTCTAATAAATGTTAGAAGTTAAATTTACACATTTAAATTTATGTGAATTCGTAAATAAAGAAAATTTACACATGTGTAAGTTTGCCATTTACACATGTGTAAATTTGTTATATTTACCCATGTGTAAAAAAAATAATAAAAGTGATTTTAGGAGTAGAAATGAATTATTTGATGTTGTAAATTCTTTTTTTAATGTTCTATTTTAATTTCAATGAGGGTTGTATTAAAAAAAATGGTTTTGATTGGTGTTCTCATCCGTTCTCACGGTTCTCGCAATATTTAGCGTTCTCAAGATAACCCTCCCCATATATATATATATAGGAGAAGGATCCGTTAGGAACCACCCTTTATTGCGAGAAGCAGTGTGAACACAAACAGTAATATCTAAAAAAATCTAAAAAACACTCAAAAAAATTTTTTACTATTTTTTTTTTGTAAAAATCGCTATATTTCGTTGATAAAAAAAATCGGGTATCAGTAATCCATGCACATGTGCATATGTATCATTTCTTTGACAAATTCCGTAATTCATTACAAATATTAGTCAATTGCACTTTTATTTACACTACCACGTGTAATACACTACTTTTTACGTTAACAATATTAGAAATGCACATGAGCATCTATATGTATCAACATGAAATAAGGTGTTTTGGTATACTACTTTGAATACATTTTCTCTTTCATCTATCATTACATCCATAATACACAAACATGCACATGTGCATATGTATCATTTCTTTGACAAATTCCATAACTCATTACAAATATTAGACAATTGCACTTTCATTTACACTACCATATGTAATACACTACTTTTTACATTACCAATATTAGAAATGCACGTGTACTTCTATATGTATCAACATGTAATAAGGTGTTTTGATACGCTACTTTGAATACACTTTCCCTTTCATCTATCATACCGTCCATAATACACTATCATTACCTCCTACCATCCATAACACAATATCATTACCTCCGACCATCCATAATAAAATACCATTACCAATATTTTCACTTTATTACATGTATATCAACACCATTTATACCATCCAATCATCATATTACATCATAAAGTAATAACTTTAGCCAAACCATCAACCACTAGATGTAACTAACCAAAAAACATGTATATCCTTCTCCATTCAAAATCACAAACTTTTTGTACCAAAACATGTTATATCATGGTTATACCTAATGATGCACATGTGCATTTTGAATATTGGTAATGTAAAAAGTAGTGTATTACGGATGGTATTGTAAATTAAAGTGCAATTGTCTATTACTGATAACGTATTACGGAATTTGTTGAAGTAATGATACATATGCACATGTGCATGGATAACTGTTACTCGAAAAAAAAGTTTTTTTTTGTGACTAAATATAGCGATTTTTTTAAATATTAAAAGAAATTTGCGTGCTTTTTTTATTTTTTTTATTTTATTTTGTGTTCACATTGGTTCTCGCTGTTCTCGCAATAAGGGTGGTTCTCAAATGAACCTTACCCTATATATATATATATATATATATATATATATATATATATATATATATATATATATATATATATATATATATATATAGGGGAGGGTTATCTTGAGAACGCTAAATATTACGAGAACCGTGAGAACGAATGAAAAAACCAATCAAAACCAATTCTTTTAATACAAACCTCATTGTAATTATGATACAACATCAAAAAAATAATTTCCAACATCAAATAATTCATTTCTCTTTTCAAAATCACTCTTTTTAGATTTTT
The DNA here is from genome assembly GCA_030545235.1 of Helianthus tuberosus. NCBI lineage: Eukaryota > Viridiplantae > Streptophyta > Magnoliopsida > Asterales > Asteraceae > Helianthus > Helianthus tuberosus. Next base: position 22,479,281 of record CM060370.1, on the reverse strand, counting down.
ACACATGTGTAAATATAACAGATTTACACATGTGTAAATGGCAAATTTACACATGTGTAAATTTTCTTTATTTACGAATTCACTTAAATTTAAACATGTAAATTCAATTTCTGACATTGTATTCGAATAATAATGATAAGTGTAGAAAAATTTTTTTAATTTGATTCGTTTTTGACCAAGTTCTCGCGGTACTGGAGGTAGTTTTCATTTTAGCACTCCCCTATATATATGTCTTTAATATTTTAATCCAAAAGGATAGTTTAGTAAAATTACTTTTTTGTCTTTTTGTCTTTATTATTTTTTTATTATTTTTTTGTTTTATTATATTACTTTTATTTTTTAAAAAGAATTTTTTTATTAAAAACATGTTTAAATTCAAATTTTTTTAACAAGACAATTTTTTGTGCGCCGGTTTTTGCATGCCGTTTTTACGCCCGGCTTTTTCACGCATCGTTTTTTAACGGGTCTTTTTTGCACGCCGTTTTTTACGCTCGGCTTTTTCAAGCGTCTTTTTTTTAACGCGCCGTTTTTTACGACCCGTTTTAACGCGGCGTTTTTTACGTCCTGTTTTTTTCGCGGCATTTTTATGCGCCACATTCACGCCCCTTGTTTAGGCGCCGTTTTATCACACGGTTTTTTACGTTTTACAATTTACGTAGAAAAAGTTTTATTACGTTAAAAAGTTTACGTTTTACGTTAAACTTTTTACGTTTTACGTTATACTTATTACATTTTACGTTTTATGTTAATCTATTTACGTTTTACGTTAAACTTTTTACGTTTTACGTTAAACTTTTTACGTTTTACGTTAAAAAAAATAGGTTTTACGTTAAAAACTTTACGTTTTATGTTAAAAAGTTTACGGTTTACAATAAAAAGTTTACGGTTTACATTAAAGTTTTACGTTAAAATTTTTACGTTTTATGTTTTACGTTTTACGTTTTAATTTTTACGTTTTACAATTTGCGTAAGTTTTACGTTTTACCTTAAACTTTTTACGTTTTTACAATTTACATAAAAAAGTTTTACGTATTACGTTTTTACACGAAAATGTTTTACGTTTTACGTAAACTTTTTAAAGTTTTACGTTTTACGTTAAATTTTTTACGTTTTAATTTTTACGTTTTACAATTTGCGTAAGTTTTAGGTTTTTACGTTTTACGTAAAAATTTTAAAGTTTTACGTTTTACGTTAAAATTTTTACGTTTTAATTTTTAGGTTTTACAATTTGCGTAAGTTTTACGGGTTTAAATTTTTTTACGGCAAAAACTTTTTTACGCCAAACATATTTTTACGAAAAAAAAAACATTTTTTTACGGAAATTTTTTTTTACGGCAAACATTTTTTTCCAGGCCCGTTTAAAAACCTTTTTTATTCCCGGCCCCGATATGTGAATAAACAATATCATAAACATTTTAACCGGCAGATCCAAATTTACTAACATCTCACAAATCACAAAACAAACAATTATCAAATTCAATTAAACAAACACCACTCCCAAATGGGTTTCCAACAAAGATCAAAATTATATGAACTTGAAACCAAGTAATTTAGAAAACCCATAAAAAACTTGGTCTAGTTCTTTTACATTTGAATCAAAATTTCAAAATATGTAAAAGATTAAAAGTTAAAAACCACCAAGAACACTAGCTTACTTACCAATTGAATAATCCAAACTCTTACAGGCTTCAGAAGAACACCTTCACCATCTCCACTGGTCATCTTCACTCCAGCCATTGTATCACTGCAGGTCATCTTCACTCCGCTGGTCATCTTCACTCCGGTCACTTTATTTTGGTGAGGGGGTCGACCATCGTTAATCGAAAATTGACAGGACCTAAATTAATTTCGGATTTGATATTAATAATATCATATTATGGAGTCTCCTTCGAATCTTCCACCAAATAATTTCATAAAGCTAAAATTCTTACCATTTGACTTATTAATTAACTCATAAAGAAGATCAGCAGCCACCCCACCAATCATATTATTAACCCAACAATTTCAGTTGCAGAAGATCATCAATTCAAAATGGGTATTTGTATGGGAAAACAATCCAATGTTGCCCATGCTCACCATCACCGTATCACCGCCGGCCATTCATCAACATCACCATCCTTCTCAGCTCCGGTCATCTTCTCCGATGGCCATGGTTCACCACCGACGACCGTCATTCTCCGACCATCCTTCTCAGCTCCGACGACCACCATCAACCTGCTCTACCACCTCCGCCTCCACACCACCGTCTTCCACCGCCTTTGCCACCACCGTTAACCCCACCGCGTCACCCCCACCGCTGCTGTTTCTTTGTTGTGGGTGTTTGATGAAGAAAAACTTGACATCAGATGGTATTAATCACCACCGATCAAAACATTGTTCTTGATTTGGGTATGAGAGAAGAGAGAGGTTTTGATTTTAGAGAGAGAATGGTACAATTTTGGGGTTTTGAATATTAGAGAGAGAAGGGTTTCAATGTCTGGTGGCATTAATGAAAGAGAGATAGTGAGAGATCTGATATTTGGGGAAAAAGACCAAAACACCCTTTTAGTTGGCATAATCTGATTGGTTGAGAGTGGTTCTCGCGGTTCTTACAACTGGAGGTGGTTTCTATTTTAGCGGCTCCATATATATATATATATACTAGTCGTTTACCCGCACGATGCGGTGGGAGACATATCACTTAGGTTGGTGAGTTTAGGGCTATGTACTGGGATGTAGCTTCCAATGTGAGTTTAGGGCTATATCACTTAGGCGGTGAACGTTAAAGATGTCCTTCATGGAGTGTGAGTTATAAGCTAACAAGTATGATCTAAGCATAAATAATGTAAAAAGAAAACTCGAATAAAGATGAAGGATAAATATACCTCCTCAACATAAGATTGGCAAAGCTATAATGATAGATGGTGGTTATGTGACTGCCGATAACACTGGTGTAAACTCCTTGTTGAGTTATGTCAATTGGAAGTAAGCATTTAAGGCCAGTTTGATAATCTCCCAATAAACAATGAACTCTTAGCAAACCAACCATGCTGAAGTAGCCCAAGACCTTCAAGACATTACTTCCACCAGTATAATCATATCCATCAGTTGCTGTGAACTGTTCAAGGCCTTCTTTTTCCTTGTCCAGAATCTGAATGATAGAAGACTTTTCCATCAATGTTTGCAAAAAGTTGAGTACACCATACACATTCCAGGCCTGTCAAAAACATTATTTATTTATTTATTTATTTATTTATTTATCAAGTCAGTCAGTCAGGCAACATAATAACAATAAAAGAATTATACCTGATCGTGTTGCCTGAGTAAAGCAATCTCCTGCTCGGTTTTGTTTTTTTTATTTTGGCCCGGTACTGACAAAAGGACTGATACTGATACACAAACTCATCCACCATGTCCCATACCCACTGGTTAGGCAACTACATATTCACCACGCCATGCAACACCACCTGCAGAAGAGAGAAAATGATACTTGATTTTGTATTTTCAAGGAAGGAAGGAAAAAGTGAAGGGAAGGTGCCTGCCTGAAAGAGAGTGCAGTAGTTATCCCAAGAATCAATCCTTTGGTTAAGAGTGGGAGACAAGCGAGCATAGAGGTGGCGATACCACATCTCGCGGTAGAGCAAGCAGAATACATGGTCGTTGTCAACGAACTGAGCAACCGCTTCAACGGAGGGCCAGGGGGTATCCTTGAACATACAGTCGCTTAGGGTATAGAAGGATGTTTCATACATCTGGTGGATCTCGTAAACGTTCTTCTCCCGGATATGACGGTACAGGCTTTTTGGGAAGAGTCTTTAAACGAAGGGATTTCTTTCTTTCTTCTAGCTCCTTTGAGGCTTTTTGGGAAACATGTTTACTACTCTGATATCATTTGCTAATGCTTCCATGAAATGATCCTTGTTGTAAAGGTAAGGAAAACTCTTAAACTAAGCACTGAAAAACATAAAAATCCGAATTTCAGTATTTAGGAACATGCCCTTTTGAAATTATTAATTAATGAAAGTGTATAATGGACCTGATTCTCTTGCTGCTTATGGGTGACTGAATCTCGGGAATCACAAGTGTAGCATTGAGGAGCCGAGCAATAACAATAGCATCACATATCTACCAAAGGGTAACCTTTTATGATCAAACAAACAAAAAGATGGATATCGTGTTGAACTTGATGGTTCTGAAAAATAGACTCACTGAACTCCTAATCTCGTGAAAGCCTCCGCGTATCCATACGAAAATGAATCTATCTGTCAGAATCAAACCTGCGAAAATTTAGAAGGCGACTATCAAACCTGTGATACCCTAGATAGTGGTTGTTTTTGCTAACCAGGAGCCACAGACCACCACCATCTCATAGTTGCTAATCACTAATTCTTTAGTTATAGTTCATCGATCTTAAAAACACACAACCGCAACACCAAACATTATGTCTGGTTTTTTATAAATGGTTAATGCATTTTGATAAAAATCTACTCTCACCATCATAAACCCATGTGGTCGTGGTCTCGCAGCCAGAGTTCGCCTCCGCCACCGACAATCGCTACCATGACCTGGAACCACATCAGCCAGCCACCTTAAAACCCTAAAAATACAAAATGATCCAATCTTTATCACTGAAATCAAGAACCCCAAAAAGGTATCAAGAACCAAAGAAAAAAGGAAAAAAAAAAAAGAATACTCACGGCATAAAGATCTGTGCTGAAAACTAGTTTTGGTGCATCAATCTTCAAAATAGATAAAAAGAAAACCAACCCCATTTCCGCCTGATGTGGCGGCTAGGGCTCTGTCGGCCCCCTGTCTCCTCTACTTGCGTCTCCATCCCTGACCATGTTAATCATCTGAGGGAAGGTATCTCGAACAGCCACTAGAGCAGTGGCTTATGGTGAAGCACGAAGACATAGAAGATCCCAGATCCAGAATCGGAGAAAGAATCAAATCTGGCTTACAAATAAACACGAACACGAACACAAATTCCATTTGAACAACAATTAACTTCAATCATGAGCCAAAGAAAAAAAATAAGATATAAATTCATCATTAATCGAAGCTGAAACAATAAATTAACAATAAATAATGTATAAAACTGAAACAAAATTGGAAAACACAGAAACCCAACAAACAATAATCCCAACATTGGTCAAATTCAACAAAAACGGACAAGAAATCACACCTAATGCGAAGAAGAAGGTGAAAAATGCATATAAGAGGTTCCCTACAATCGCAGAAAGAGGATGGCTGAAGAAATCTTTGACTTTCTCATCTAAATAAACTGATTCAAGAATGCTTCAAGTTGTTTTTTGTTGTTGGTTTCTCAAAGAAGAGAGAGAAACAAAAGGGCTTTTCAAATTCCAGATCTTGAGAGAGAGAGAGAGAGGAGACACACGTGATTTAAATTTCAAAATATGTACTTTGAAATTTGAATGAAAATTTTGACCCGCCCAATATTTCAGGAACTTTGGCCTGCCCAAAGATTTCAGGATGTTTGAAATAATTCATTTGTGCTTTATTGTATTGTACAATATGTTTTAAGGGTTTGTACATGTTGAAAAAGTGGCAAATGACCAAAACTGTCCCTCGATATGCATTATATATATAGTATAGATATATAGGGAGAAGATCATGAGAAAACTACCTCTAAATGAGAAAACTAGAAAACTAACGACAAAAGCCTAAAAGAAAGCTAAGAACATACCAATTTTTTTTTTCCAATTTTTTATGAAAAAATCGCTTTTTTTTATATATAAAAAAATTTCAAAAAAAAAATTGTTGTACTACACATGTGCACTATATCTGTAATAGTGCACATGTGCAATACAAAAAAAAATTTCCATTCATAAAAACTCGTGATTTTTTTATAAAAATTTGTAAAAAAAAAATTGGTATGTTTTTTAGGCTTTTTTAGTTTTTTTTTTGTTTTCTCATTTAAACTAGTTTTCTCATGATCCATCCCCTATATATATATATAGGGGACCGCTAAAATGAAAACCACCTACAGTTGTAAGAACCGCGAGAACCAATTCCTAACCATTAGATCAAGAAGATGGATGGATGAGATTAAAAGTAACTAAAATGAATATTAAATACATTTTGTCTTATTATGTCTTTAATATTTTAATCCAAAATGGTAGTTTAGTAAAATTACACTTTTTTGTCTTTTTGTCTTTATTATTTTTTATTACTTTTTTGTTTTATTATATTACTTTTTATATTTTAGAAAGAATTTTTTTATTAAAAGCATTTTTAAATTCAAATTTTTTTAACAAGACATATTTCTTTGCACGCCGGTTTTTGCACGCCGGGCTTTTTCAAGCGTCGTTTTTACGCCGGGCTTTTTCAAGCGTCGTTTTTTTAACGCGCCGTTTTTTCAAGCGCCGTTTTTTACATGTTTTTTTAACGCGCCGTTTTTTACACTTTTTACGTTTTACGTTAAACTTTTTAAACTTCTTACGAATAAGTTTTACGTTAAACTTTTTACATTTTACGTAAAACTTTTTACATTTTACGTTTTACGTTAAACTTTGCACGTTTTACGTTTTACGTAAAACTTTTTACGTTTTACGTTTTTACGTTTTACGTTTTTACGTTTTACGTTAAAAAGTTTACGGTTTAACTTTTTTTTTAACAAAAACTTTTTTACGCAAAAACGAACGCACCCAGAAATCGCAAACTCGGGAGGTGTCTCAGATATATTGTTATCATCATCGATTAGGAGGGAAAAATAAAAAACCAACAACATCAAAACAAAGTGTATCTAAAAAACAGGGTTTGGCTCAGATTATCCGATAATCAGAAGGCTGCAAAAGTGGGGTTGCTGGTTCAAAAAACCTACCTTCCGCCGTCCTTACCACGTCATCGTCATCAAAATCTACGTTTTTTTTCCCATCATCGCCGCCCAATCCAACGGATCAAAACCCACAGAATCAAGAATACAATTCAAACCCCCAAACATACCAAAAATACCCATCAGAATCAAGAACACAACTCAACCCCCAATCGGGCACCATCGGCACAACCGGGCACCATCGGCACCACCGTCACCGACCACTGCCGCCACACCACCAAACCCCCACTCTACCCCCAATCGGGCACCATCAAACCCACCGTCACCCACCACTGCCGCCACACCACCAAACCCACCGCCGCCGCCACTAACCCCCAACGTTATAAACAACCAACACCATCACTGAGTCCAGGACGACTCAAGCCTGCTTAACAAAACCAAAAAGAATATAAAAAAACTTGAATTAAAAAAAAAACAAGATCTCTATTAAAACATTTATCATCAGTTATTGCCTTCAATATCAAAATGACAGCTAATCAGCTTCTGTCTCGTTGCTTCAAACTAGGGTTTTTATTTTCAACAAATTAAAAAAAAACAAATCATTCTGACTAAATCTGATAATAACATCATAATTCCCAATCAACAACAAAACCTTTAGATAAATCATACAAGATATTGCATCAAAAAGATCAACGGTGCAGGGAGTTCTTAATCCAGATGAAGAACAATAAACAGATTAAACAAATCGAATACCTTGTTGAATCGGGAGACCTGATCACCGCCACCGTCTCTCTCTCTCTCTCTCTCTCTTCGCTTGACGTCGGAAGCTCACCGCCACCGTAGCGGCGGCGGCGGTCGTTGCCGATTCCTCTCGCGTTTTGACCTGATCAGAAATGAGAGGGAGACACTGCGTGCTCGGAAACAAAGAGGGAGGAGGTGGTTGTAGGGTGGTGTTGTCGGTGACCGGGGAGAAGGAGGATAGTGGTGTGTGATGGAGAAGTCGCCGGTGAACGGAAACCAGGGAGCTCGGTGGGTTTTTGGGGGGTTTGTCGAAGGTGCTGGGCGTCGGAGTACCGGCTGACATCCGGCTCCGGTCGCCGGTGAGATGAGGGAGGAAGCAGAGGTGTAGGTGTTTGGAATTTGAAGTTCTTGTCGGTGTGTGTGTGTGTGTGTGTGTGTGTGTGTGTGTGTGTGTGTGTGTGTGTGTGTTTGGTTCAAAAATGAGAGAGACAAAGAGGTGGAGAGATGGGTTTCAAAAATGAGATATGGGGTTTAAAAAGGTGGAGAGAGATAGAGTCTGACAATAATAAATGAGGAGAGAGATAGGGAAATGACATTTGGGGTAAATGACCAAAATACCCTTTTAGTTGGCATAATCTGATTGGTTGAGAGTAGTTCTCGCGGTTCTTACAACGGGAGGTGGTTTATATTTTAACGGCTCCCTATATATATATATATATATATATATATATAAACGGGTTCAGGAGAGAACGGTGAGAACGGATCCTGGCCCAACACGTGGCAGGGGGTCCTAATTGTTATGCGGGGGTACGATTGTCCTTTTATACGTTCCCTCCTTATTCGCGTTATAAATCTCTTTCAAATTAAAACTCCAAAGATTTATTGTTAGTTGTTACCTCCTTTACAAGCCGTCTCAGATCTATGGCGTTTAACGTGGATTCTGTTCAACAAAGTAAAATTCGTTGGCGTCTTCTATTTTTCGTTCCAGCAAATCATGCAACAGATATGGCGTTTTGTTCTTTTATCATTGTTCTATGGCGTTTGTTTGTATTATTATTTTTATAATGTGTTGTATGATTTTCAATAGCGTTATTCAATTATGCAATTTAATCACGTTTAAATTGATATTTAATCTATTATTAAGCAATGCAGTTGGAGTTTTCGATGTTAATTTTAATTGTCGTTTACGTTCTAGTGTATTTCTTATGTTTTTATGATCATTGGCGTTTTTCGTCTATTTGATTAGTTTTGAATTTTATTTAGTAGTATTTGTGAATATCAGTTACTACTATTTTGTTATTTTGTGTAAACATTAGTTTTGTTAATTTTGATGTTTTTATTATGATAATATATTTTGTTAATTATTTCTGTTATTAAGTGTTTTTAATTATTCATCTCATTGCTTTTTTATCATGTCGTTTTTAAATTATGTGTTTATTATGTCTTGTTTATTATTCAACTATTGGCGTTTTAATGTATAATGTTATTTTGAGACATCACTCTGTTTTTCTGATTTTTCTTTTCCTCCCTGTGTTTTCTCAAACGAAGCCTCTTCCTCGAGTCAAAGGCAGTGCCCCAAAACTGGATTACCATTTATCATTCCTGACGTCAGTGAAGAATTAAAGCCCAGAAAGGACATGATATTCTCAAGCCTTGATGATTGTTATTCAATGTATGTTAAGTATGCCAAGGAGTGTGGGTTTTCAGTCAGGAAAGGGACTATAAAGACAAACTCTAAAGGTGTCTTACATATTAAGTATTTCTTGTGTATGAGAGCTGGGGTATATAAGGACAAGAAGGTTGATACGTTGAACCCCAATCAAAAGGAGCGCGTAGTGCGATCTAACTTTTCAAAGAGGACTAATTGTGGTGCACTGTTATGTGTAGAATTTGGGGATGGATTTTGGAAGGTGTATAAGTTTGTCGAAGAGCACAATCATGAACTTGTTGAACGTCCTGATAAGCATTTTCTTCCATCTGAACGACACCTCACTCAGCTCTAGAAGCACGTTATACACAGCATGTCTAAGCTGAATTTGGGTCTTGTCAAGGCGTTTAATGTTATGAAGACTTGTTTTGCCAGTTTTGAAGACGTGGGCGCAAGCAAAGTTGAATTTAAGAACTATAAGAGGCAAATTAACTTGTTCATAGGGGAATATGACGTTGATATGGTTGTGAAACATTTGAATGAAAAAAACATTCCTAGCCTAATTTCTCGTATGATTACATCACAGACGACGAGAATCGTTTGAAGGGTATTTTTTGGTGTGACGATCAAGCCAAACGTAATTACCACGTGTTTGGTGATGTGATTTCGTTTGACGCCACGTATCGCTCCAACAAGTAATTTTTTATAACTCAACTTCTTTGTTTTTTGGCGTTTTATTAATTTACATGCAATGGCGTTTTTATATTTTACATGCAATGGCGTTTTATTAGCTTACATGCAATAGCGTTTTACTAGTTTACATGCAATGGCGTTTTATTATTGTTTCATTTCTCATGGCGTTTTCATATGCAGATACTCTATGGTGTTTGTGCCATTCACTGGTATAGACAATTATCACTGCAATGTTACATTTGGTGCAGCATTGTTGGCGTCTGAAACTCCTGATACGTATATTTGGTTGTTAAGAGTTTTTCTAAAAGCTGTTGGTTCTCAACCAAAAGTTGTTGTCACTGACCAAGATCCATCGATGAAAAAGGCTATTTCTGCTGTATTTGTTGACACGAGACATCGGTTATGCATGTGGCATGTGATGCATAAACTTTCTCTGAAGGTTGTTATGCTTTTTTTACCTTTGGCATTTTAGCATTCAATGCGTTTTAAGATACATGGCGTTTTGTTCCTTGTTTCTGTTTTTTAATAAAGTTTTGTCTTTTGTTTTTTTTATTTTATTCATGGCGTTTTCGTGTTATTTATAGGTTGGTGTTAGGCAATGCAATTCAACTAATTTTAAAGAACGTATCTATGGTGTTGTGTGGACGGATATTCTCACACCTGAAGAGTTTGAATCAGAATGGGAAACGGTTATTGCAGAATTCAATTTAGAAGATAATGTCTGGCTATCTGATATTTTTGCACTTAAGGAATCTTGGATCCCTGCATACTATAGAATGGAGCATATGTCTGGTCTTATGCGAACGACATCTAGGTCGGAGAGTGAGAATCATTTTTTTGGTCAAGTGTGCAATTCGAAAGCTACTCTTGTTGAGTTCATGATGCATTATGAGACTGCAATAGAAGTACAGCGTCACACGCATCGTAAAAATGATCATGAATCTCGATACAAAAGACCCCAGTTGAAGAGTTGTTACAAATTGTTGGAAGGGCAAGCTGTTGATATATACACAAAAAGTATTTTTTGTGACGTTCAAGCTGAGCTTATTGGAGTTGCGGATTGCATAAATCAACGTTACGAAGATCAGCCTGATGGGTTTGTTAAGTTTTATGTAAATGACTTCCAACAGCTTTGTACATCCTTATTTGAGGTAAATAATGGCGTTTTGGTTTTTATGGCGTTTTCTGTTAATGGCGTTTTATCATATGCAATGTTTTGTTTTTTTTAGACAAACATTCTATGCATGGCGTTATAGAGATATTGTTTTTGGCGTTTTTCAGGTAATGTTCCGTAAGTCTGATTGCACATGCAGTTGCTCATGCAGACGTTTTGAACAGTTTGGTTTGCTATGTAGACATATATTCTATGTTTTGAGACTTATGGACATTAGGGAATTTCCAAAACAATACATTCTTAATAGATGGCGCAAAGAGGCCTCCCCAAACTGCTCTCCTGAATTCTCAATTAGTCGTGAATATATGATCGAGCTTGATCCTGATGTGCAAAGTATGATGCGAGATATTATTTATTCAACCGAATACACTTTGAACCGTTTATCTGGTAATAAAGAGGAGCTATCCTTATTCAAGGATCATGTTCAATCTTATATGAAGAAGGTTCAAGATATGCAGATTGTTGCTCCTCCCGCTAGTTCTAAGGATAGATTTGCCGAGATAACTGGTCAATATACAAACAACAAGAATCCAATAAGAGTCCCTGTAGGTTATAAATCCAAAGGTTCTGGTTCTCGGAAGCGCCTGAAATCTAAACAGGAGATAGCAATCGACAAAAAGAAATCAAAGTCGAAACCCGGTGCCAAAGAAAGACAGTGTCAGAACTGCAAAGCCTATGGACACTACGCATCAATATGCAAACAGGTCGTAATTAAAAGAAGATCGACAAGGTCTTCGAGAGCTAGTGAAGAGTAGTTTGGCGTTTTGTATTTGTCATTCTTATAGAACACATACAGATTGTCTTTGAGAGCCAATGTAGAGTAGTTTGGCGTTTTTTTATTTCAATGCTATAGAACACAGAGATTTCTCAGTTTGGTTGTTTTTTTTTTTTTTTTTTTGCATCTTTTTCTTTTTTTCTATCTCTTTGTTCATAACATGCTACTTCAAAGTTAAATAACAAACAATATAAGATCGGGCAAGGCAATCAAACGCCAAAAAAAAGCAATAACGCCACTAAATTGTACTTCCATAAACTTCTATTATTGGTCGTGCTAAACTCAATAATGTTTTGCTGAACGAAATGGATAACATTGTTAATCCTCAGTCAAGAAAGATGTGTAACAATGTTATCCATCTCCTTTAGCTAAACTTTATAGAGAACAAAAAACAGAATCCATGAAATGGCTCTTTTGAAGTTTTGTGGTTTTGTATGTTTTGGTGTTTATATTGAGAAAATAGTGTATATCAAAGAAACATGGATTTGAATCTTTGATATTTCGGTTTTTTGGCGCTTATAAGATGAATGGTATAGAGGAAAATATAGGTTTTTGTGATTTTGGTGTGGATTTTAGTAATTTTGAGAGTTTGTTTATATAGGAAGTTTTTGGCTCGTATTTTAGGCGCGATATTTATTGCAGTAAATGCTAGTAATAAAGTTCCGTCGTTTTAGTACTGTTTGTTCAGCTTTATCGGTTAAAAACAAAGTTTTGCGTTTTATATCTATGGCGTTATATTATGATAAAGTGTGCTATAGGAGGGATTTAAATAGCGTGAGTTTGGCGTTTTATCTTAAGTCAAAAGACCCTTTTTACCCTTAATGAAACGCGCCAGATTAATAAAAGTTATTTTATTTACGAAAATGCCACCGCGTCATCTAGTCCATAGATTGTTTTGATCTGACGATCCATAAGCGTTCTCTCCGTTCTCATACTTTTGAGCGTTTTCTCTAAATCCTGATCCTATATATATAGGGGAAGGTTCAAATAAAACCACTAGTTATTGTGAAAACTCGAAAACTAATTAAAAAAGCCAAAAAAACATACCAATTTTTTTTTTTTTTTTGCATACCAATTTTCGCAAGTTTTTATATATAAAAAAAAATTCAAAAAAAAAATATATGTAGTGCACATGTGTAATAATACACATGTGTAGTGTACTACACATGTGTATTATTACACATGTGTACTACAAAAAAAAATTTGTGAAAAAAAAGTTTTTTTATATAAAAAACCTCCGATTTTTATAAAAAAAATTGAAAAAAAAATTTTTGGTGTGTTTTTTAGGCTTTTTTTAGTTAGTTTTCGAGTTTTCACAATAAAAGTGGTTTTCATTTGAACCATCCCATATATATATGATTAGGTTCAAGAGTGAACACTAGTCTGACTTCCGAACTGAGTGAACTAATCCTGGCCATACACGTGTGTAGATCAATGGCCAGGATTTGATGTTGAAATACACTAGTGTATTTTACGATTTGATGATTAGATCTAGGCCATACACGTGTGTAGATCAATGGTCAAGATTTGTTCACTCAGTTCGCAAGTACACTAGTGTTCACTCTAGAACCCCACCCTATATATATATATATATATATATATAGGGAGAGGATCATGAGAAAACTACATATAAATGAGAAAACTATAAAACTAACTAAAAAAAGCTAAAAAAAATACCCAATTTTTTTTACAATTTTCTATAAAAAAAAATCGCTAGTTTTTATATATGAAAGAAAATTTCCAAAAAAAAAAATTTGTTGTATTGCACATGTGTGTTATATGTGCATTATATGTGTACTACACATATGCACTATATTCGTAATAGTGCACATGTGCAATACAACAAAAAAAATTCTTTTTTTTTTTTTTGAAAATTTTTTTCCATGCGTAAAAACCTGTGATTTTTTTATAAAAATTAAAAAAATGGTATGTTTTTTTAGGCTTTTTTAGTTAGTTTTTTGGTTTTCTCATTTAAACTAGTTTTCTCATAATCCATCCCCTATATATATATATATATATATATATATATATATATATATATATATAGAGAGAGAGAGAGAGAGAGAAAGTGTAAAATACGTTACGGCTTAACGTACATCACGTACGATAACGTGCGTGATTTTGTTCTATAGCATGCGTGATTAATGTTTTCAATATGCGTGATTATTGTTTTCAACATGCGTGATTTTGGATTTTTGAGTTATAACGTGCGTGATTTTAAAATGAACGTGCATAATTATCTGTCGTACGTGATGTACGTTAAGCCGTAATGTACGTTAACCTTCCTCTTTCTCTCTCTCTCTCTCTCTCTCTCTATATATATATATATAGTGGAAGGTTCATTTGAGAAGAAATTTAATGTGAGAAAAAAAGAAGAAAGGGCATATTAGTAAAATGCTATTTCATTTATAACTCATATCATTAATTTTTCTCTCTTTAATTAATTAGTCAACTAATCATTAATTATCCTACATATAATCTACAAAACCTACACATATCAAAATTTTCCAACATATACCCTACACATTATACAATTTTATCCTACACAGTCGAAATTTATCCTACACACTACGAAATATATACTACACAATTCGTAATTTATCCTAAACAAGTAGTAATTTATTCTACACTTTAGAGAAAGAGGGATATTATACTCTTATAGAATTATCAACTTGAGTCATGTCTCATTTATTTAAAAGACACACCCTTTATTTCATTTTACTAACACCCTTTCATTTTATATGTATTATTATATAATACGAAAAACTAACTACATGCTTTTTTGTAACCATCATGTCCACAGAACACAAACACACCGTTTAAGTTTTCTTATTGATAACAAGGCACCATCGCATCTACATGCCTTTTCAAATTGTTTCAAGATAAAAGCTGCCACCGTTTCACATAATTAATAGCACCGGCCCATCGCATATATCATACAACACCGCATATCAAATCAAATAATAAACATAAACAACAATTATCAAAACTCTAAACAACTGGAAGTCGTTAAAAACAAACGTCCATTAAAACTTTTCAAAAACCGTCATGACAGTTTACAAAAAGATGAATTACTCACATTGCTATTTTAGGTATTTTCTGGTGAATTCCTGGTTATAATCTATTAAATTTACACAATGCACACGCGTTAGTATAATAACCCAATTTACATTAGTAATTTCCCCAAGACAGAACTCCAACGACTGAGTCAGGTAGAGCTTTGACATGCGTTACGGAGCTCTAGATCAATCGGGCAGCGTAACTAATACGTAACAGAGGGTTATAATACTTACAACGAGGCAGCGCTTCGCTAATTAGTGGGTATTATGCCCGAGCATAATTTCTATTATATAGAATTTGAGAGAGAAAGTCGAGTTTTGAACGATTTGTAAACTGAAGCCGAAAGCTCCTATTTATAGTGCTGATCCGCCACCTTGTCGCGCCCCGCGACAGATGAAGGCTGGCCTTCGCGGCCCGCAAGGGTGTATAGAGTAGGTTGTAGCTTTGCTGACTTAAAGACTAGCCTCGACACGCATCACGACATGTGGCGGTATGGGGTGCGGTCTGGTGGCCAGCTGTCGCGGCCCGGGACAGACTTCCCTGTCTGTGTCGCGCCCCGCGAGCGACTTGTGATTTTTGTTTTATTTGGTTTTTAATGAAATAAAGGTATTTCGGGGCCGTTTTTCGTATACGGGGTGTATTTTAGGACGTGTAGGGGTGTTTTAAGGATTTTAGAAGAGTTATTAATAAATATTTCAAAATATTATATTATCTCCTATACGAATTGTTTAAATTTATATTCAGTTTAATTTTATAATTATTTTTTAATTAATACTAATTATCTATAATTAAGTAGGATAGAGGGGAAAAAACTAAAAAATAGATGACTTCAATGAATGACATGTGTCCTCTTATTGGTTTCTTTTATTATATAGCATAGCATATCATAACATAGCATAGCATAGCATAGTATAGTATAGGCCCATACGGTAACTAAACAACATATATAGTCCTATATGAGACTTATACTACACCTATAGACCTACGTGAGACCTATACTACATCCATAGGCCTATACGAGACCTATAAGCCTATACGGGACCTATACAAGACTTATACTACACCATATGATACGATACAATACTACAC
This sequence comes from Helianthus tuberosus, assembly GCA_030545235.1. Classification (NCBI taxonomy): domain Eukaryota; kingdom Viridiplantae; phylum Streptophyta; class Magnoliopsida; order Asterales; family Asteraceae; genus Helianthus; species Helianthus tuberosus. The sequence goes on along the minus strand of CM060370.1, from coordinate 22,463,326 downwards.
CTATAGGCCTATACGAGACGACGCTACACATATATGCATAGACATGACTTATACTACACTATACGATACAACAGGATACAATATTATATTACACGTATGAGCCTATACGAGAATTATACTGCACTATATGATACGATACTACATCCATAGACCTATACGAGACCTATATTATACTGTACGATAGAATACTTAACAATGTTTTTTACTACACTATACTATAAGATACGATACGATACAATATTATATTACACGTACAGGCCTGTACGAGATTTACACTACACTATACGATATGATACTACATCCATAGGCCAATACGAGACCTATATTATACTATACGATAGAATACTTAACAATGTTTTTTACTACAATATACGATACGATACGATACAATATTATATTACACGTATAGGTTTATACGAGATTTATACCACACTATATGATATGATACTACATCCAGTGGCATCTTTGAGAATTCATGTACCATGTTCGAACTCGAAAAATGTGCCCTTATGCCTTAACAATAAACAATGCAATTACTAAAATGGCAAAATCGTAGTATTCGATAAACAATGCAATAAGAAAAAAAATGAGAAAATTATAGTATTCGAATGAGTTACATTACATACCATAATAACTAATACACTAATAGCTAACCAATGATTCGTGCAGCCCTCCTTGCATTCTTCATAGCAAAATGGTGGATCAACTCTTCACAATTTATATTATCTAAGACTTCGTTTTCAATTATTGATGAGTTTAATTAACCTAGTGGGCTAAATTCTAAAGTCTAAACTATAAAAAAATAATTTGTAAATGAGCCTTAATTGAAATTGGTATGGGTCTAGTATTTCGAAAAAATTAACATATATATATATATAGGGAGGGTTCAAATGAGAACGCTAAATATTATGAGAACCGTGAGAACGAATAAAAAAACCATGAGAACTTGGTCAAAAACAATTCAAATTCAAAATTTCTTTTTACACTTATCATTATTATTCTAATAAATGTTAGAAGTTAAATTTACACATTTAAATTTATGTGAATTCGTAAATAAAGAAAATTTACACATGTGTAAGTTTGCCATTTACACATGTGTAAATTTGTTATATTTACCCATGTGTAAAAAATCTAATAAAAGTGATTTTAGGAGTAGAAATGAATTATTTGATGTTGTAAAATTTTTTTTTGATGTTCTATTTTAATTTCAATGAGGGTTGTATTAAAAAAAATGGTTTTGATTGGTGTTCTCATCCGTTCTCACGGTTCTCGCAATATTTAGCGTTCTCAAGATAACTCTCCCCATATATATATATATAGGAGAAGGATATGTTAGGAACCACCCTTTATTGCGAGAACCAGTGTGAACACAAACAGTAATATCTAAAAAAATCTAAAAAACACTCAAAAAATTTTTTTACTATTTTTTTTTGTAAAAATCGCTATATTTCGTTGTTAAAAAAAATTTCAAAAAAAAAATCGGGTATTAGTAATCCATGCACATGTGCATATGTATCATTTCTTTGACAAATTCCGTAATTCATTACAAATATTAGTCAATTGCACTTTTATTTACACTACCACGTGTAATACACTACTTTTTACGTCAACAATATTAGAAATGCACATGTGCATCTATATGTATCAACATGAAATAAGGTGTTTTGGTATACTACTTTGAATACATTTTCTCTTTCATCTATCATTACATCCATAATACACAAACATGCACATGTGCATATGTATCATTTCTTTGACAAATTCCATAACTCATTACAAATATTAGACAATTGCACTTTCATTTACACTACCATATGTAATACACTACTTTTTACATTACCAATATTAGAAATGCACATGTGCTTCTATATGTATCAACATGTAATAAGGTGTTTTGATACGCTACTTTGAATACACTTTCCCTTTCATCTATCATACCGTCCATAATACACTATCATTACCTCCTACCATCCATAATACAATATCATTACCTCCTACCATCCATAATACAATACCATTACCAATATTTTCACTTTATTACATGTATATCAACACCATTTATACCATCCAATCATCATATTACATCATAAAGTAATAACTTTAGCCAAACCATCAACCACTAGATGTAACTAACCCAAAAACATGTATATCCTTCTCCATTCAAAATCACAAACTTTTTGTACCAAAACATGTTATATCATGGTTATACCTAATGATGCACATGTGCATTTTGAATATTGGTAATGTAAAAAGTAGTGTATTACGGATGGTATTGTAAATTAAAGTGCAATTGTCTATTACTGATAACGTATTACGGAATTTGTTGAAGTAATGATACATATGCACATGTGCATGGATAAAAGTTTTTTTTTTTTGACTAAATATAGCGATTTTTTTTAAATATTAAAAGAAATTTGCGTGCTTTTTTGATTTTTTTTATTTTATTTTGTGTTCACATTGGTTCTCGCTGTTTTCGCAATAAGGGTGGTTCTCAAATGAACCTTACCCTATATATATATATAGGGGAGGGTTATCTTGAGAACGCTAAATATTACGAGAACCGTGAGAACGAATGAAAAAACCAATCAAAACCAATTCTTTTAATACAAACCTCATTGTAATTATGATACAACATCAAATAATTATTTCTCTTTTCAAAATCACTCTTTTTAGATTTTTACACATGTGTAAATATAACAGATTTACACATGTGTAAATGGCAAATTTACACATGTGTAAATTTTCTTTATTTACGAATTCACTTAAATTTAAACATGTAAATTCAATTTCTAACATTGTATTCGAATAATAATGATAAGTGTAGAAAAAAAATTTCAATTTGATTCGTTTTTGACCAAGTTCTCGCGGTTTTTTCATTTGTTCTCACGGTTCTAACAATATTTAGCGTTCTCATTTAAACCCTCCCATATATATATATATATATATATATATATATATATATATATATATATATATATATATATATATATATATATATATATATATATATATGGAGCCGCTAAAATAGAAACCACCTCCAGTTGTAAGAACTGCGAGAACCACTCTCAACCAATCACATTATGCCAACATAAAGGGCATATTGGTCATTTACCCATATGTCAAGTCCCCACTCTCTCTCTCCATTTAATGCTTGTCTCTCTCCTCATCCCCTCTCTCTCTATTTAATGCTTCTCTCTTCTCATTTTAATTTACTTTCATCTGTCTCGCGGTTCATACAACTGGAGGTAGTTTTCATTTTAGCACTCCCCTATATATATGTCTTTAATATTTTAATCCAAAAGGATAGTTTAGTAAAATTACTTTTTTTGTCTTTTTGTCTTTATTATTTTTTTGTTTTATTATATTACTTTTATTTTTTAAAAAGAATTTTTTTATTAAAAACATGTTTAAATTCAATTTTTTTTAACAAGACAATTTTTTGCGCGCCGGTTTTTGCACGCCGTTTTTACGCCCGGCTTTTTCACGCATCGTTTTTTAACGGGTCTTTTTTGCACGCCGTTTTTTACGCTCGGCTTTTTCAAGCGTCTTTTTTTTAACGCGCCGTCTTTTACGACCCGTTTTAACGCGGCGTTTTTTACGTCCCGTTTTTTTCGCGGCATTTTTATGCGCCACATTCACGCCCCTTGTTTAGGCGCCGTTTTATCACACGGTTTTTTACGTTTTACAATTTACGTAGAAAAAGTTTTATTACGTTAAAAAGTTTACGTTTTACGTTAAACTTTTTAAACTTTTTACGTTTTACGTTATACTTATTACATTTTACGTTTTATGTTAATCTATTTACGTTTTACGTTAAACTTTTTACGTTTTACGTTAAACTTTTTACGTTTTACGTTAAACTTTTTACGTTTTACGTTAAAAAAAATAGGTTTTACGTTAAAAACTTTACGTTTTATGTTAAAAAGTTTACGGTTTACAATAAAAAGTTTACGGTTTACATTAAAGTTTTACGTTAAAATTTTTACGTTTTATGTTTTACGTTTTACGTTTTAATTTTTACGTTTTACAATTTGCGTAAGTTTTACGTTTTACCTTAAACTTTTTACGTTTTTACAATTTACATAAAAAAGTTTTACGTATTACGTTTTTACACGAAAATGTTTTACGTTTTACGTAAACTTTTTAAAGTTTTACGTTTTACGTTAAATTTTTTACGTTTTAATTTTTACGTTTTACAATTTGCGTAAGTTTTTGGGTTTTACGTTTTACGTAAAAATTTTAAAGTTTTACGTTAAAATTTTTACGTTTTAATTTTTAGGTTTTACAATTTGCGTAAGTTTTACGGGTTTAAATTTTTTTACGGCAAAAACTTTTTTACGCCAAACATATTTTTACGGAAAAAAAAAACATTTTTTTACGGAAATTTTTTTTTACGCCAAACATTTTTTTACAGGCCCGTTTAAAAACTTTTTTTTATTCCCGGCCCCGATATGTGAATAAACAATATCATAAACATTTTAAACGGCAGATCCAAATTTACTAACATCTCACAAATCACAAAACAAACAATTATCAAATTCAATTAAACAAACACCACTCCCAAATGGGTTTCCAACAAAGATCAAAATTATATGAACTTGAAACCAAGTAATTTAGAAAACCCATAAAAAACTTGGTCTAGTTCTTTTACATTTGAATCAAAATTTCAAAATATGTAAAAGATTAATAGTTAAAAACCACCAAGAACACTAGCTTACTTACCAATTGAATAATCCAAACTCTTACAGGCTTCAGAAGAACACCTTCACCATCTCCACTGGTCATCTTCACTCCAGCCATTGTATCACTGCAGGTCATCTTCACTCCGCTGGTCATCTTCACTCCGGTCACTTTATTTTGGTGAGGGGGTCGACCATCGTTAATCGAAAATTGACAGGACCTAAATTAATTTCGGATTTGATATTAATAATATCATATTATGGAGTCTCCTTCGAATCTTCCACCAAATAATTTCATAAAGCTAAAATTCCTACCATTTGATTTATTAATTAACTCATAAAGAAGATCAGCAGCCACCCCACCAATCATATTATTAACCCAACAATTTCAGTTGCAGAAGATCATCAATACAAAATGGGTATTTGTATGGGAAAACAATCCAATGTTGCCCATGCTCACCATCACCGTATCACTGCCGACCATTCATCAACATCACCATCCTTCTCAGCTCCGGTCATCTTCTCCGATGGCCATCGTTCACCACTGACGACCGTCATTCTCCGACCATCCTTCTCAGCTCCGGCGACCACCATCAACCTGCTCTACCACCTCCGCCTCCACACCACCGTCTTCCACCGCCTTTGCCACCACCGTTAACCCCACCGCGTCACCCCCACCGCTGCTGTTTCTTTGTTGTGGGTGTTTGATGAAGAAAAACTTGACATCAGATGGTATTAATCACCACCGATCAAAACATTGTTCTTGATTTGGGTATGAGAGAAGAGAGAGGTTTTGATTTTAGAGAGAGAATGGTACAATTTTGGGGTTTTGAATATTAGAGAGAGAAGGGTTTCAATGTCTGGTGGCATTAATGAAAGAGAGATAGTGAGAGATCTGATATTTGGGGAAAAAGACCAAAACACCCTTTTAGTTGGCATAATCTGATTGGTTGAGAGTGGTTCTCGCGGTTCTTACAACTGGAGGTGGTTTCTATTTTAGCGGCTCCCTATATATATATATACTAGTCGTTTACCCGCGCGATGCGGTGGGAGACATATCACTTAGGTTGGTGAGTTTAGGGCTATGTACTGGGATGTAGCTTCCAATGTGAGTTTAGGGCTATATCACTTAGGTGGTGAACGTTAAAGATGTCCTTCATGGAGTGTGAGTTATAAGCTAACAAGTATGATCTGTCCTTCATGGAGTGTGAGTTATAAGCTAACAAGTATGATCTAAGCATAAATAATGTAAAAAGAAAACTCGAATAAAGATGAAGGATAAATATACCTCCTCAACATAAGATTGGCAAAGCTATAATGATAGATGGTGGTTATGTGACTGCCGATAACACTGGTGTAAACTCCTTGTTGAGTTATGTCAATTGGAAGTAAGCATTTAAGGCCAGTTTGATAATCTCCCAATAAACAATGAACTCTTAGCAAACCAACCATGCTGAAGTAGCCCAAGACCTTCAAGACATTACTTCCACCAGTATAATCATATCCATCAGTTGCTGTGAACTGTTCAAGGCCTTCTTTTTCCTTGTCCAGAATCTGAATGATAGAAGACTTTTCCATCAATGTTTGCAAAAAGTTGAGTACACCATACACATTCCAGGCCTGTCAAAAACATTATTTATTTATTTATTTATTTATTTATTTATCAAGTCAGTCAGTCAGGCAACATAATAACAATAAAAGAATTATACCTGATCGTGTTGCCTGAGTAAAGCAATCTCCTGCTCGGTTTTGTTTTTTTTATTTTGGCCCGGTACTGACAAAAGGACTGATACTGATACACAAACTCATCCACCATGTCCCATACCCACTGGTTAGGCAACTACATATTCACCACGCCATGCAACACCACCTGCAGAAGAGAGAAAATGATACTTGATTTTGTATTTTCAAGGAAGGAAGGAAAAAGTGAAGGGAAGGTGCCTGCCTGAAAGAGAGTGCAGTAGTTATCCCAAGAATCAATCCTTTGGTTAAGAGTGGGAGACAAGCGAGCATAGAGGTGGCGATACCACATCTCGTGGTAGAGCAAGCAGAATACATGGTCGTTGTCAACGAACTGAGCAACCGCTTCAACGGAGGGCCAGGGGGTATCCTTGAACATACAGTCGCTTAGGGTATAGAAGGATGTTTCATACATCTGGTGGATCTCGTAAACGTTCTTCTCCCGGATATGACGGTACAGGCTTTTTGGGAAGAGTCTTTAAACGAAGGGATTTCTTTCTTTCTTCTAGCTCCTTTGAGGCTTTTTGGGAAACATGTTTACTACTCTGATATCATTTGCTAATGCTTCCATGAAATGATCCTTGTTGTAAAGGTAAGGAAAACTCTTAAACTAAGCACTGAAAAACATAAAAATCCGAATTTCAGTATTTAGGAACATGCCCTTTTGAAATTATTAATTAATGAAAGTGTATAATGGACCTGATTCTCTTGCTGCTTATGGGTGACTGAATCTCGGGAATCACAAGTGTAGCATTGAGGAGCCGAGCAATAACAATAGCATCACATATCTACCAAAGGGTAACCTTTTATGATCAAACAAACAAAAAGATGGATATCGTGTTGAACTTGATGGTTCTGAAAAATAGACTCACTGAACTCCTAATCTCGTGAAAGCCTCCGCGTATCCATACGAAAATGAATCTATCTGTCAGAATCAAACCTGCGAAAATTTAGAAGGCGACTATCAAACCTGTGATACCCTAGATAGTGGTTGTTTTTGCTAACCAGGAGCCACAGACCACCACCATCTCATAGTTGCTAATCACTAATTCTTTAGTTATAGTTCATCGATCTTAAAAACACACAACCGCAACACCAAACATTATGTCTGGTTTTTTATAAATGGTTAATGCATTTTGATAAAAATCTACTCTCACCATCATAAACCCATGTGGCCGTGGTCTCGCAGCCAGAGTTCGCCTCCGCCACCGACAATCGCTACCATGACCTGGAACCACATCAGCCAGCCACCTTAAAACCCTAAAAATACAAAATAATCCAATCTTTATCATTGAAATCAAGAACCCCAAAAAGGTATCAAGAACCAAAGAAAAAAGGAAAAAAAAAAAAGAATACTCACGGCATAAAGATCTGTGCTGAAAACTAGTTTTGGTGCATCAATCTTCAAAATAGATAAAAAGAAAACCAACCCCATTTCTGCCTGATGTGGCGGCTAGGGCTCTGTCGGCCCCCTGTCTCCTCTACTTGCGTCTCCATCCCTGACCATGTTAATCATCTGAGGGAAGGTATCTCGAACAGCCACTAGAGCAGTGGCTTATGGTGAAGCACGAAGACATAGAAGATCCCAGATCCAGAATCAGAGAAAGAATCAAATCTGGCTTACAAATAAACAGGAACACAAATTCCATTTGAACAACAATTAACTTCAATCATGAGCCAAAGAAAAAAAATAAGATATAAATTCATCATTAATCGAAACTGAAACAATAAATTAACAAAAAATAATGTATAAAACTGAAACAAAATTGGAAAACACAGAAACCCAACAAACAATAATCCCAACATTGGTCAGATTCAACAAAAACGGACAAGAAATCACACCTAATGCGAAGAAGAAGGTGAAAAATGCATATAAGAGGTTCCCTACAATCGCAGAAAGAGGATGGCTGAAGAAATCTTTGACTTTCTCATCTAAATAAACTGATTCAAGAATGCTTCAGTTGTTTTTTGTTGTTGGTTTCTCAAAGAAGAGAGAGAAACAAAAGGGCTTTTCAAATTCCAGATCTTGAGAGAGAGAGAGAGAGAGAGAGAGGAGACACACGTGATTTAAATTTCAAAATATGTACTTTGAAATTTGAATGAAAATTTTGACCCGCCCAATATTTCAGGAACTTTGGCCTGCCCAAAGATTTCAGGATGTTTGAAATAATTCATTTGTGCTTTATTGTATTGTACAATATGTTTTAAGGGTTTGTACATGTTGAAAAAGTGGCAAATGACCAAAACTGTCCCTCGATATGCATTATATATATAGTATAGATATATAGGGAGAAGATCATGAGAAAACTACCTCTAAATGAGAAAACTAGAAAACTAACGACAAAAGCCTAAAAAAAAGCTAAGAACATACCAATTTTTTTTTTTTTACAATTTTTTATGAAAAAATCGCTTTTTTTTATATATAAAAAAATTTCAAAAAAAAAATTGTTGTACTACACATGTGCACTATATCTGTAATAGTGCACATGTGCAATACAAAAAAAAAATTCCATTCATAAAAACTCGCGATTTTTTTATAAAAATTTGTAAAAAAAAAATTGGTATGTTTTTTAGGCTTTTTTAGTTATTTTTTTTTTTTTCGTTTTCTCATTTAAACTAGTTTTCTCATGATCCATCCCCTATATATATATATATATATATATATATAGGGGACCGCTAAAATGAAAACCACCTATAGTTGTAAGAACCGCGAGAACCAATTCCTAACCATTAGATCAAGAAGATGGATGGTTGAGATTAAAAGTAACTAAAATGAATATTAAATACATTTTGTCTTATTATGTCTTTAATATTTTAATCCAAAATGGTAGTTTAGTAAAATTACACTTTTTTGTCTTTATTATTTTTTATTACTTTTTTGTTTTATTATATTACTTTTTATTTTTTAAAAAGAATTTTTTTATTAAAAGCATTTTTAAATTCAAATTTTTTTAACAAGACATATTTCTTTGCACGCCGGTTTTTGCACGCCGGGCTTTTTCAAGCGTCGTTTTTACGCCGGGCTTTTTCAAGCGTCGTTTTTTTAACGCGCCGTTTTTTACGTGCCGTTTTTTCAAGCGCCGTTTTTTACATGTTTTTTTAACGCGCCGTTTTTTACACTTTTTACGTTTTACGTTTTACGTTAAACTTTTTAAACTTCTTACGAATAAGTTTTACGTTAAACTTTTTACATTTTACGTAAAACTTTTTACATTTTACGTTTTACGTTAAACTTTGCACGTTTTACGTTTTACGTAAAACTTTTTACGTTTTACGTTTTTACGTTTTACGTTAAAAAGTTTACGGTTTAACTTTTTTTTAACAAAAACTTTTTTACGCAAAAACGAACGCACCCAGAAATCGCAAACTCGGGAGGTGTCTCAGATATATTGTTATCATCATCGATTAGGAGGGAAAAATAAAAAACCAACAACATCAAAACAAAGTGTATCTAAAAAACAGGGTTTGGCTCAGATTATCCGATAATCAGAAGGCTGCAAAAGTGGGGTTGCTGGTTCAAAAAACCTACCTTCCGCCGTCCTTGCCGCGCCATCCTCATCAAAATCTACGTTTTTTTCCCATCATTGCCGCCCAATCCAACGGATCAAAACCCACAGAATCAAGAATACAATCAAACCCCCAAACATACCAAAAATACCCATCAGAATCAAGAACACAACTCAACCCCCGATCGGGCACCATCGGCACAACCGGGCACCATCGGCACCACCGTCACCGACCACTGCCGCCACACCACCAAACCCCCACTCTACCCCCAATCGGGCACCATCAAACCCACCGTCACCCACCACTGCCGCCACACCACCAAACCCACCGCCGCCGCCACTAACCCCCAACGTTATAAACAATCAACACCATCACTGAGTCTAGGACGACTCAAGCCTGCTTAACAAAACCAAAAAGAATATAAAAAAACTTGAATTAAAAAAAAACAAGATCTCTATTAAAACAATTATCATCAGTTATTGCCTTCAATATCAAAATGACAGCTAATCAGCTTCTGTCTCGTTGCTTCAAACTAGGGTTTTTATTTTCAACAAATTAAAAAAAAAAACAAATCATTCTGACTAAATCTGATAATAACATCATAATTCCCAATCAACAACAAAACCTTTAGATAAATCATACAAGATATTGCATCAAAAAGATCAACGGTGCAGGGAGTTCTTAATCCAGATGAAGAACAATAAACAGATTAAACAAATCGAATACCTTGTTGAATCGGGAGACCTGATCACCGCCACCGTCTCTCTCTCTCTCTCTCTTCGCTTGATGTCGGAAGCTCACCGCCACCGCCACCGTAGCGGCGGCGGCGGTCGTTGCCGATTCCTCTCGCGTTTTGACCTGATCAGAAATGAGAGGGAGACACTGCGTGCTTGGAAACAAAGAGGGAGGAGGTGGTTGTAGGGTGGTGTTGTCGGTGACCGGGGAGAAGGAGGATAGTGGTGTGTGATGGAGAAGTCGCCGGTGAACGAAAACGAGGGAGCTCGGTGGGTTTTTGGGGGGTTTGTCGAAGGTGCTGGGCGTCGGAGTACCGGCTGACATCCGGCTCCGGTCGCCGGTGAGATGAGGGAGGAAGCAGAGGTGTAGGTGTTTGGAATTTGAAGTTCTTGTCGGTGTGTGTGTGTGTGTGTGTGTGTGTGTGTGTGTGTGTGTGTGTGTGTGTGTGTGTGTGTTTGGTTCAAAAATGAGAGAGACAAAGAGGTGGAGAGATGGGTTTCAAAAATGAGATATGGGGTTTAAAAAGGTGGAGAGAGATAGAGTCTGACAATAATAAATGAGGAGAGAGATAGGGAAACGACATTTGGGGTAAATGACCAAAATACCCTTTTAGTTGGCATAATCTGATTGGTTGAGAGTAGTTCTCACGGTTCTTACAACTGGAGGTGGTTTATATTTTAGCAGCTCCCTATATATATATATATATAAACGGGTTCAGGAGAGAACGGTGAGAACGGATCCTGGCCCAACACGTGGCAGGGGGTCCTAATTGTTATGCGGGGGTACGATTGTCCTTTTATACGTTCCCTCCTTATTCGCGTTATAAATCTCTTTCAAATTAAAACTCCAAAGATTTATTGTTAGCTGTTACCTCCTTTGCAAGCCGTCTCAGATCTATGGCGTTTAACGTGGATTCTGTTCAACAAAGTAAAATTCGTTGGCGTCTTCTATTTTTCGTTCCAGCAAATCATGCAACAGATATGGCGTTTTGTTCTTTTATCATTGTTCTATGGCGTTTTTTTGTATTATTATTTTTATAATGTGTTGTATGATTTTCAATAGCGTTATTCAATTATGCAATTTAATCGCGTTTAAATTGATATTTAATCTATTATTAAGCAATGCCGTTGGAGTTTTCGATGTTAATTTTAATTGTCGTTTACGTTCTAGTGTATTTCTTATGTTTTTACGATCATTGGCGTTTTTCGTCTATTTGATTAGTTTTGAATTTTATTTAGTAGTATTTGTGAATATCAGTTACTACTATTTTGTTATTTTGTGTAAACATTAGTTTTGTTAATTTTGATGTTTTTATTATGATAATATATTTTGTTAATTATTTCTGTTATTAAGTGTTTTTAATTATTCATCTCATTGCTTTTTTATCATGTCGTTTTTAAATTATGTGTTTATTATGTCTTGTTTATTATTCAACTATTGGCGTTTTAATGTATAATGTTATTTTGAGACATCACTCTGTTTTTCTGATTTTTCTTTTCCTCCCTGTGTTTTCTCAAACGAAGCCTCTTCCTCGAGTCAAAGGCAGTGCCCCAAAACTGGATTACCATTTATTATTCCTGACGTCAGTGAAGAATTAAAGCCCAGAAAGGACATGATATTCTCAAGCCTTGATGATTGTTATTCAATGTATGTTAAGTATGCCAAGGAGTGTGGGTTTTCAGTCAGGAAAGGGACTACAAAGACAAACTCTAAAGGTGTCTTACATATTAAGTATTTCTTGTGTATGAGAGCTGGGGTATATAAGGACAAGAAGGTTGATACGTTGAACCCCAATCAAAAGGAGCGCGTAGTGCGATCTAACTTTTCAAAGAGGACTGATTGTGGTGCACTGTTATGTGTAGAATTTGGGGATGGATTTTGGAAGGTGTATAAGTTTGTCGAAGAGCACAATCATGAACTTGTTGAACGTCCTGATAAGCATTTTCTTCCATCTGAACGACACCTCACTCAGCTCCAGAAGCACGTTATACACAGCATGTCTAAGCTGAATTTGGGTCTTGTCAAGGCGTTTAATGTTATGAAGACTTGTTTTGGCAGTTTTGAAGACGTGGGCGCAAGCAAAGTTGAATTTAAGAACTATAAGAGGCAAATTAACTTGTTCATAGGGGAATATGACGTTGATTTGGTTGTGAAACATTTGAATGAAAAAAACATTCCTAGCCTAATTTCTCGTATGATTACATCACAGACGACGAGAATCGTTTGAAGGGTATTTTTTGGTGTGACGATCAAGCCAAACGTAATTACCACGTGTTTGGTGATGTGATTTCGTTTGACGCCACGTATCGCTCCAACAAGTAATTTTTTATAACTCAACTTCTTTGTTTTTTGGCGTTTTATTAATTTACATGCAATGGCATTTTTATATTTTACATGCAATGGCGTTTTATTAGCTTACATGCAATAGCGTTTTACTAGTTTACATGCAATGGCGTTTTATTATTGTTTCATTTCTCATGGCGTTTTCATATGCAGATACTCTATGGTGTTTGTGCCGTTCACTGGTATAGACAATTATCACTGCAATGTTACATTTGGTGCAGCATTGTTGGCGTCTGAAACTGCTGATACGTATATTTGGTTGTTAAGAGTTTTTCTAAAAGCTGTTGGTTCTCAACCAAAAGTTGTTGTCACTGACCAAGATCCATCGATGAAAAAGGCTATTTCTGCTGTATTTGTTGACACGAGACATCGGTTATGCATGTGGCATGTGATGCATAAACTTTCTCTGAAGGTTGTTATGCTTTTTTTACCTTTGGCGTTTTAGCATTCAATGCGTTTTAAGATACATGGCGTTTTGTTCCTTGTTTCTGTTTTTTAATAAAGTTTTGTCTTTTGTTTTTTTTATTTTATTCATGGCGTTTTCGTGTTATTTATAGGTTGGTGTTAGGCTATGCAATTCAACTAATTTTAAAGAACGTATCTATGGTGTTGTGTGGACGGATATTCTCACACCTGAAGAGTTTGAATCAGAATGGGTAGCGGTTATTGCAGAATTCAATTTAGAAGATAATGTCTGGCTATCTGATATTTTTGCACTTAAGGAATCTTGGATCCCTGCATACTATAGAATGGAGCATATGTCTGGTCTTATGCGAACGACATCTAGGTCGGAGAGTGAGAATCATTTTTTTGGTCAAGTGTGCAATTCGAAAGCTACTCTTGTTGAGTTCATGATGCATTATGAGACTGCAATAGAAGCACAGCGTCACACGCATCGTAAAAATGATCATGAATCTCGATACAAAAGACCCCAGTTGAAGAGTTGTTACAAATTGTTGGAAGGGCAAGCTGTTGATATATACACAAAAAGTATTTTTTGTGACGTTCAAGCTGAGCTTATTGGAGTTGCGGATTGCATAAATCAACGTTACGAAGATCAGCCTGATGGGTTTGTTAAGTTTTATGTAAATGACTTCCAACAGCTTTGTACATCCTTATTTGAGGTAAATAATGGCGTTTTGGTTTTTATGGCGTTTTCTGTTAATGGCGTTTTATCATATGCAATGTTTTGTTTTTTTTTAGACAAACATTCTATGCATGGCGTTATAGAGATATTGTTTTTGGCGTTTTCAGGTAATGTTCCGTAAGTCTGATTGCACATGCAGTTGCTCATGCAGACGTTTTGAACAGTTTGGTTTGCTATGTAGACATATATTCTATGTTTTGAGACTTATGGACATTAGGGAATTTCCAAAACAATACATTCTTAATAGATGGCGCAAAGAGGCCTCCCCAAACTGCTCTCCTGAATTCTCAATTAGTCGTGAATATATGACCGAGCTTGATCCTGATGTGCAAAGTATGATGCGAGATATTATTTATTCAACCGAATACACTTTGAACCGTTTATCTGGTAATAAAGAGGAGCTATCCTTATTCAAGGATCATGTTCAATCTTATATGAAGAAGGTTCAAGATATGCAGATTGTTGCTCCTCCCGCTAGTTCTAAGGATAGATTTGCCAAGATAACTGGTCAATATACAAACAACAAGAATCCAATAAGAGTCCCTGTAGGTTATAAATCCAAAGGTTCTGGTTCTCGGAAGCGCCTGAAATCTAAACAGGAGATAGCAATCGACAAAAAGAAATCAAAGTCGAAACCCGGTGCCAAAGAAAGACAGTGTCAGAACTGCAAAGCCTATGGACACTACGCATCAATATGCAAACAGGTCGTAATTAAAAGAAGATCGACAAGGTCTTCGAGAGCTAGTGAAGAGTAGTTTGGCGTTTTGTATTTGTCATTCTTATAGAACACATACAGATTGTCTTTGAGAGCCAATGTAGAGTAGTTTGACGTTTTTTTTATTTCAATGCTATAGAACACAGAGATTTCTCAGTTTGGTTGTTTTTTTTTTTTTTTTGTTTTTTTTTTGCATCTTTTTCTTTTTTTCTATCTCTTTGTTCATAACATGCTACTTCGAAGTTAAATAACAAACAATATAAGATCGGGCAAGGTAATCAAACGCCAAAAAAAAGCAATAACGCCACTAAATTGTACTTCCATAAACTTCTATTATTGGTCGTGCTAAACTCAATAATGGTTTGCTGAACGAAATGGATAACATTGTTAATCCTCAGTCAAGAAAGATGTGTAACAATGTTATCCATCTCCTTTAGCTAAACTTTATAGAGAACAAAAAACAGAATCCATGAAATGGCTCTTTTGAAGTTTTGTGGTTTTGTATGTT
Organism: Helianthus tuberosus; assembly: GCA_030545235.1. Taxonomy (NCBI): domain Eukaryota; kingdom Viridiplantae; phylum Streptophyta; class Magnoliopsida; order Asterales; family Asteraceae; genus Helianthus; species Helianthus tuberosus. The sequence goes on along the minus strand of CM060370.1, from coordinate 22,447,952 downwards.
TTGGCGTTTATATTGAGAAAATAGTGTATATCAAAGAAACATGGATTTGAATCTTTGATATTTCGGTTTTTTGGCGCTTATAAGATGAATGGTATAGAGAAAAATATAGGTTTTTGTGATTTTGGTGTGGATTTTAGTAATTTTGAGAGTTTGTTTATATAGGAAGTTTTTGGCGCGTATTTTAGGCGCGATATTTATTGCAGTAAATGCTAGTAATAAAGTTCCGTCGTTTTAGTACTGTTTGTTCAGCTTTATCGGTTAAAAATAAAGTTTTGCGTTTTATATCTATGGCGTTATATTATGATAAAGTGTGCTATAGGAGGGATTTAAATAGCGTGAGTTTGGCGTTTTATCTTAAGTCAAAAGACCCTTTTTACCCTTAATGAAACGCGCCAGATTAATAAAAGTTATTTTATTTACGAAAATGTCACCGCGTCATCTAGTCCATAGATTGTTTTGATCTGACGATCCATAAGCGTTCTCTCCGTTCTCATACTTTAGAGCGTTTTCTCTAAATCCTGACCCTATATATATATATATATATATATATATATATATATATATATATAGGGGAAGGTTCAAATAAAACCACTAGTTATTGTGAAAACTCGAAAACTAATTAAAAAAGCCAAAAAAACATACCAATTTTTTTTTTTTTGCATACCAATTTTCGCAAGTTTTTATATATAAAAAAAATTTCAAAAAAAAAAATATTTGTAGTGCACATGTGTAATAATACACATGTGTTGTACACTACACATGTGTATTATTACACATGTGTACTACAAAAAAAAATTTGTGAAAAAAAAAGTTTTTTTATATAAAAAACCTCCGATTTTTATAAAAAAAATTGAAAAAAAAAATTTTGGTGTGTTTTTTAGGCTTTTTTTAGTTAGTTTTCGAGTTTTCACAATAAAAGTGGTTTTCATTTGAACCATCTCATATATATATGATTAGGTTCATGAGTGAACACTAGTCTGACTTCCGAACTGAGTGAACTAATCCTGGCCATACATGTGTGTAGATCAATGGCCAGGATTTGATGTTGAAATACACTAGTGTATTTTACGATTTGATGATTAGATCTAGGCCATACACGTGTGTAGATCAATGGTCAGCATTTGTTCACTCAGTTCGCAAGTACACTAGTATTCACTTTAGAACCCCACCCTATATATATATATATATATAGGGAGAGGATCATGAGAAAACTACATATAAATGAGAAAACTATAAAACTAACTAAAAAAACTTAAAAAAAGCTAAAAAAAATACCCAACTTTTTTTACAATTTTTTATAAAAAAAATCGCTAGTTTTTATATATGAAAGAAAATTTAAAAAAAAAAAAATTTGTTGTATTGCACATGTGTGTTATATGTGCATTATATGTGTACTACACATGTGCACTATATTCGTAATAGTGCACATGTGCAATACAACAAAAAAAAATCTTATTTTTTTTTTTTGAATTTTTTTTTCCATGCGTAAAAACCTGCGATTTTTTTATAAAAATTAAAAAAATGGTATGTTTTTTTAGGCTTTTTAGTTAGTTTTTTGGTTTTCTCATTTAAACTAGTTTTCTCATAATCCATCCCCTATATATATATATATATAGAGAGAGAGAGAGAGAGAGAGAGAGAGTAAGTGTAAAATACGTTACGGCTTAACGTACATCACGTACGATAACGTGCGTGATTTTGTTCTATAGCATGCGTGATTAATGTTTTCAATATGCGTGATTATTGTTTTCAACATGCGTGATTTTGGATTTTTGAGTTATAACGTGCGTGATTTTAAAATGAACGTGCATAATTATCTGTCGTACGTGATGTACGTTAAGCCGTAATGTACGTTAACCTTCCTCTTTCTCTCTCTCTCTCTCTCTATATATATATATATATAGTGGAAGGTTCATTTGAGAAGAAATTTAATGTGAGAAAAAAAAGAAGAAAGGGCATATTAGTAAAATGTTATTTCATTTATAACTCATATCATTAATTTTTCTCTCTTTAATTAATTAGTCAACTAATCATTAATTATCCTACATATAATCTACAAAACCTACACATATCAAAATTTTCCAACATATACCCTACACATTATACAATTTTATCCTACACAGTCGAAATTTATTCTACACAAGTAGTAATTTATTCTACACTTTAGAGAAAGAGGGATATTATACTCTTATACAATTATCAACTTGAGTCATGTCTCATTTATTTAAAAGACACACCCTTTATTTCATTTTACTAACACCCTTTCATTTTATATGTATTATTATATAATACGAAAAACTAACTACATGCTTTTTTGTAACCATCATGTCCACAGAACACAAACACACCGTTTAAGTTTTCTTTTTGATAACAAGGCACCATCGCATCTACATGCCTTTTCAAATTGTTTCAAGATAAAAGCTGCCACCGTTTCACATAATTAATAGCACCGGCCCATCGCATATATCATACAACACCGCATATCAAATCAAATAATAAACATAAACAACAATTATCAAAACTCTAAACAACTGGAAGTCGTTAAAAACAAACGTCCATTAAAACTTTTCAAAAACCGTCATGACAGTTGAGAATCAAAGAGACGCGTCTCCTCTCCGACCACTATTTCCCCATCGTCCACCTTTTCACACCCTATATAGCCCTCACCGATCGATCTAAACATTTACAATTATTTATTAGTAAGTTTAGACGGTTACGGAAAAGGAATGGAGCCACAAAACACCAACGTTTTTTATATGGCGGTGGCATGGTGGTGGGGCGACGGTTACGGAGAAGTAGGTTAGAGACGGATGGGATCGACGGTGGTGGCCGTGATGGATGTTGAAGATTTTAGCGTGAGATAGAGGAAACAAGAGATTCGTTGTTACAAAAAAATGTGCGGCGGTGGTTCGGTGATGGTGATGTTGTGGCGGTGGTTCGGTGGTGCTGTTGTGGAGACGGTGGTGCTGTTGTGGTAGCGACGGCTTGATGGTTGGGATGGCCATTTTTGTGGTATGTTTGTTGAGGGTGAGTGTACAACTGTACATTATCCTATACTATAATAGTATAAGAAATCTGAGAATACCAGTTTTTTTTGTTTTTGGAAGAGTGAAGATAAAAGAGTTTTGATTCTGAAAGATTGAATTTGGATGGTATAATGTGGTGGTATTTGTTTAAAGTTTTGCTTTATTCACTGTTTTACCATTTATCATTTACCATTCTTCAAATATATGTATTCAAAATCCTGTTACAATTTCATATATGCAAAGCCATATTTAATTAAAGTGGTATAACACTATTTCTTCTATCCTTTAGAAAATGGCAATGAGACTCTTTTGCGGTTGAAAATTGTAAGCTGTACGTGTTTCTAATGTACAATTTGTATGTAGTATTTTAAATAATCGTGTTTCATGCTACATACAACTTATGGTTTTAATAATGTTTCAAATAAAAAGTTTATGTATATGTTTTATAGTTCTTTTCTATAATGGCTGATATGAAAAATGACATTTATAGATATTAATATATGTACCTAACCAGAAATGAGTTTATTAAAAATTGCAATGCACGTACGCATTTATGAAAACATAAACAAATCAACCTTGAAATTGGGATAATTTGAAACCAACTTCATCCACAGAATAATTTAAAATATGGTAAATTAAAGTCAATCTTTTACGTAAGCAAGTATCGTTTTGATTTTGACTGGTTTTAATTTTTTATTAGTTAGGTAAAACAACATTGGTTAATTTGGTTGTGCCTAGAGGTCTAAATTAGATTGTGTGTTTTAGAATTAGCCTATTCCTAACACTTTATGTATTTTAAAGTAAAATCCTTAAACACTTTATGTATTTTAAAGTAAAATAGTTGAGTGTGGTATTATAGAATGGGGATAAAGTAAATGAAAAAAACTGTTCCCTTAAAATTAAGATTTTGCATTTCATATAGTGATACTAAAATTAAGATATTTGCATAAAAGTAATCAATATCCCGCTGTAACGCGCGGGTTAGCGTCAAGTTGTATATATATATATATATATATCAAACAAGAGTAACGTGACAAAAATGGGCGGCGGTTGCGGACTTGCCGTGGTGATGCTATGGTGTCGGTGGTGGTTTTGTTATGTGTGGGTCTTTGAAGAAACGGCCAAGAGAGTTTGAAGGGAGTTTGAAATTTTGAAAAGTGGAGATGTAAACTTTTTGATTATGAATGGTGATATTTTAATGGTACGTGTCGATCTATATAACCACAAATCTGAAGTCACATGCATTCATCAATCATCATCGTCCAGTGACTCATGTATTGGTTTTATTTTTCTTTCTTTGTAATTTACTTTAGAAACTCTATAAAATAATACACTTGGGACCACTAAAATTTATTAATTAAAAGAGTTATTAATTAATCGATAAATTAATAATTATTAATTTATATATTAATTAATATTTTATTAATTTATAGTAGAATACTTAGTTTACAAACACCTTTCAAGCTTCCACTTAATTATTGTATACAATGCATGTATATCAAATGAACGGCCCAATTTGAAATAAACCTTCAATCTCCCACCTTATTATGCTTCTTGTGTTCAATGTATCACTTTATGGACATTAAAAATATTTTCTATATAAATACAAGATCAAAATAGGTTAACACAAACAAATCATACACACAACATGGCTTCCCATCTTAAAGGTGTGAAAAAAACAACAATGACAGACGAGATTCGAAGAGCATTAAGCAAGCACAACAAGGTGTGAAAAGATGTTCTGACTCACCCAGAAGAAAATGTAGTTGCACAGTTGTTGACTGATGAAGAAATTATTGAAAGCGTTATTGGAATTAATAAAGATGATATCGATGAAGAAGATGATGAAAGTTCTACAATGGAGCCCCCTTCGCGAAACGAAGCTATTAAAGCGGCAATCACATTGAACAATTTCTTATTGAGCTATGAGAAAACAACACCAGAAGTTCTTACCATGCTAAGGAAAATTAGAGACGAGATTCAAGGAGAAATTGATTTCAACAAAAAACAAAAGACAATTGAGTCATTTTTCAAGAAACCTTCATAAATCATTCATGTAATATGCTATATATAAAGAATTATTAATTTATATTTTATATGAGGTCTAAAGAAATTATCAAAAATGTATTATCTTATAATTTTAGCGAATTATTAATTTAGCACCCTATCCCCGAGTCGGGACCGGCAAAAAATATTATCTTAGAGAGTTTATTAAATAATCGAGTATTAATTTATCGAGTTTCTACTGTATATATGTTGTTTATGTTACCTCACATGAATTTTAAATATTTTATCATATATAGATTAAAACAACTGCAGCATATATTTATACGATGAGAATTGATGTAAATTTTTTTGGGCTTTTGGGTTTTCTATACTCTTGGGTGTGTCTATACCATAACAAACCAATGTTATCCTTTCGCCTTCGTTATTTTTTCAACGTTTTAACATTTATTTTTTGTTCGGTTTAACAGTCTTGCCATAAGGTACGAGTCCTAAAAATTGACACTAATATATTAATATAGAATGGGTTGAGATATAGTATAAGTATGACTTATAGAAAAAAAAACGAATTCCAGTATATCAAATATATTAATATTCGCTCTTTTTTGGTTTTAATTCTTTTTGATCATAAAGTGTTGCATACTTTGTTCTTTTTGTAATTGAAAAAAAGAAAGAATTCTGGTATATCAAATATATATGTTATATCCGTTCTGTTTTGGTTTCTAATTTTTTCGATCATAAAGTGTTGCATACTTTGTTCTTTTTGTAATTGATAAAAAAAAAAGAATTCAGGTATATCAAATATATTAATGTTCGTTCTTTTTTGGTTTCTAATTCTTTTCGATCATAAGGTGTTTGCATACTTTGTTCTTTTATTATGTTCAAAGCAAAACTTAGTGTTTTTTGTTGGCTGCTTATTTTCCGAAATCATTGATGACTTTGTTTTAGTTTTTTTATGTCTTTTTCTAGAAAGAACCAATTCAAAAGCTTTATAACTCTTACATTTTGTTTTATAAAACAAAAGTAAATAATATAATAGATGCATTAGGGATAACCTTCTATTCATATACTAAGTCATACTCACGTCGACGTATTGTTCATTTTTCAAGAAGTTTTAACATTTCTTAATTATTTTTGTTATAAACTTAATAATTTTTACACCTCATACAATGATATAAAGATTATTAATAACCAATGTCCCGCCGCAACGCGCGGGTTAACGTCAACTCGTTAAATACAAATATTAAATGAAGTAAAATGAAGCATTCTTATTGGTTGAAACTTCTTCTTTTTTCTTCTTACAAAAAAATTATTCTCATTTGAACCTTTCGCTATAGCTATATATATATATATATATATATATATATAGGTTCAAACGTGAACAAAATCTCAAGAGTGAACTGCGTGAACAGATCTGGACCGTTGATTAATATGATCTTGATGATTTAAATGGGTGGCATGATTGTAATTAATAGGTTAACTTTTATTGTTTTATTAAAATCAAAAGGGTAAAAGGGTAAATAGATTTATTACTTATTTAAAATCTGGAAACAATATTATTTCCATAATGAGAGATTAAATCCCGTAATTATCTATAATTTTGTTTATGAAATCTTTTGATATCTCATTTATAACAAAATCACTCTCCCTTTCTCTCTATATTCCAATAACGTCGGCAGAGAAAACCCCAAGAATAGCGTCAGACATTTTTTAATCGCCGGATAAATCAGTGTCTTCTTCAACAATCAAAGGTACACATTGAAATTCTTCATCTTTATATGCTTAAGAAACTAGTCGTATGTTCAGTTCTTTTTATTAATGAAGTAAGAACACCAATCGAAATTAGGGTCTTGAATGTTTTGTTATGAGAGTTGTTTAGTTACAAATCTTATGTATAATGGTATGATTTTTAGAAGGATTTAATCGATTATGAATTAGATTACGTTGAAGGAGGTAATCAGAATTAGGGCTTGAATGTTGTGATGTTGTTCTTTTTTTATTAGATTGTTGGTATGTTGGGTTGTTTTAGATAACATATAATCGATCCGTACACCTATGCACGTTTTTGGCAATTCGGTTGATGATGTTGTTTAATCCGTGATGTACACCTGTGTACATAGTGGTAAACTAGGATGATATATGTTCTGTTTGTTTAATATGTTGTATAAAAGGAATGATTAAACACAATGAGGGGTTGTGCCATGTTTTTAAATGATTTTAGAATCGTTTATTGGTTGAGTTATATAGGAGTAGGTGTACACATGTGTACTGGATCACCAAAATTGTGTAATTTTTTGAATGTGAATTTCAGGGGAATATGTACACATGTGTCTGTATACTATAAGATGAATTGAGAAAGTGATCTGTTATGCCTCTTATGTGTCTTGCTTCCTTGGTATGTGTTATTTTTTGTTTTCTTAATAATATTACCTTTATGTACAATATCGTAATAGTAATATGTTTAAAATTGATAACAACTGAAAGTTTGGAAGAAAAAGAATATATGCACAAAACAGTATGTTCGATTGTTTTGTTTTTATAATAAAGGAGATGACATACAACGTGTGTTTAAAAGAATTTAAAACATAGTTATTATCTCAAACAGATAAGATAGAGGAGTGGTTTTGGTTTGTGTACGAAACACAAGGGGTCGCAGGTTCTTCTATGTTGTAGAGATATTTAGATTGAAGTTGATACGATGTACACATGTGTATTCTGGTTTTGCAATGTGTTTTAATGCGATGTACACATGTGTATTCTGATTTTAACGCAATGTACACATGTGTATAACTTCTGTTTTATGATATCTCAGAATTTTTTGTGTATTGAATGTGTAAGGTTGTTGATGTACACTTGTGAATTATGCAAAGTATTAGTTGCTGAGTTTTTTTTGTGCTAATATAGGAGATGTCGTTAACGAGAAAAGTGGAGATGGAAGGTCGATAAGGATGATTCACGTATGAGGTCGATAAGGATGATACACATATGTTTGTTTGCTTGGTCGATAAGGATGATTCAGCATACAACGTGCGAATAGTTGTAAAAGATTATGTTTTTTGTTTTTCGATTATGTTGGGTTTATTGTTTTTACGAAACTGGAACTTGTAATTATATGTTTTTTTGTTTGGTTTGGAAAACATTATGGAACTTGTAATTTGTTAAATATAAAATAGTTTTACAGGTATTGTTTCTATGTATGTATTATGTAGCTAATTACACATATGAACGATGTTGAGTACACATGTGTACTGTTCTATTTATATCCAAGTACACATGTGTATACCGTTGAAATATGAAGGTTACGTGGATCTTAAAAATCAAAATTTGAATTCTGGTGATAAAATTTGAAATAAAAATTAAAATTGAAATCTGGTGATTTGTTGTTTGTTTTCATAATTATCTTATTAATAAATAAAACATAATGTGGATAATGAATTTAAAATAGGAAAAATGTAACTTAATTCAATTATTAAAATAATGATTTAAATCTAATTTTTTATATAATTAGAATCCTACCCTTAACAACTAAAAATGAAATCAAGGCTCCAGATCTGTTCACGCAGTTCACTCTTGGGAGGTTGTTCACGCTGGAACCCTACCATATATATATATATATATATATATATAAAGAGAGAGAGAGAGAGAGAAAGTGTAATGTACATTACGGCTTAACGTACATTACGTACGACAACATGCGTAATTTTACACTATAACATGAGTGATTTTACACAAAGTTTCCAGGAAATTCACGACTCAATCTGGGTTCCAATTCGGTTCAAGTTTCTTTTCGTTTCAGTTCAAATTGGCCATTGTTCGGTTAATTTCATCGAAATGTGGTCAAATTCATCATTGATTTAGAAAAGTTTCTGCAAAAACGTCGACATGAAATAAAAAACAGTAGAACAGAGGATGAACACGACAAAGCTTTTGCTTCAGACCATAGAACAGAGGATGCAGGAACATGACCAAACTTTGATTCGATTGGAGTCAGAGGGCATTAACAGTGGTTTCAGATCGTAGAAAAGTGGTTCCGTTTTTTGATCTAGGAGTAGAGAATGCCGACTAACGTGCGTGATTTCATATGTCCAACATGCGTGATTTGTTTTTCTGAGATTTATAACGTGCGTGATTTTCCATTGAACGTGCGTAATTTCGTGACGTACCGGTCGTACGTTAAGCGATAATGTACGTTAACTGGCCTCTCTCTCTCTCTCTCTCTATATATATATATATATATAGGTAGAGGATCCTGTAAAAAGTGCTCAAAGTGTGAGAAGTGTAAGAAGTGTATTATAACACTATATATAATACTATATAACACCATATAAACACCGTATAACAATATGTAACACCATATAATACCATATAACACTTTGTAACACTATACATCATTATATAACAAATATAACACTATAGGTTGTCTGATAGCATGTCTATGATAGATGTATAGTGTTATATTTGTTATATAATGATATATAGTGTTACATAGTGTTATATGGTATTATATGGTGTTACATATTGTTATACGGTGTTTATATGGTGTTATATAGTATTATATATAGTGTTATAATACACTTCTCACACTTTAGGCCCTTTTTACACTATCCTTACCCTATATATATATATATATATATATCAGATTTTTTTAAAACCATATGTCCTGCGAAATCACGGGCCCTATGCGGAAGTGCTCCCCGCACACCGTCTAAGCCTCCCCTGACAACATCCATAGTCCTATACGAGACATATATTATACTATACGATAGAATACTTAACAATGTTTTTTATTTATCTATTTTTAAAAATTACTTATTATAAAATTTTGCTAAAATGATAAATAATCTATAGCAATGTTTTAAAAAAAAAAAAAAAAAAAACCTTTTATATACGCTGTGTATAGGTCTATACGCAGCATATATAAAGGGACAAATTCCCATATCATATCAGAGATTCTCTTGGGTATTGAAAAGGTGGTTATACGTCGCGTATAGACCTATACACAGCGTATATAAAGCTAAGATTTGGCATGTAAATAGGCATTTTGGTGTGCAAATATGTGCACCCATAATTAAACATGAACCTAATTGGTCTAATACATCTATACTATTGGATTTAGCCCGTGTACACTAGGTTTAATAGATGGTTCATGTGCGTACAAGACTTTGTCTTCTTTTTGTGATTCTAACATATGGTAGATTTAGCCTATCACAATTCAATACTGAACATCTATATAAGACATAAGATACTTGTTATCGAGCTTGTAAACGAGTTATAGTGATCTCATTCACAGATTCCAATGTCGGGCCAGACGAGATAGATCTAAGCCTTGGCATATCTTCTTCAGCAAAAAATGCAGGTTGTTTAGGTGGAGGCAAAGTATTCTCATTACCTAACCTGAGAACCACCAAAGACATAGTTGGCCTATCTTCTGCATGATGTTGCACACATAACAAACCAATATGTATTGTTCGCAGCACTTGAGACTCGACACATGAGGCTCCCAAAGATGGACACATTAGCTCAAGTGATTTTCCTTCTTTGTACAGTCTCCATGCCTAGGTAATGTCAAAAACAAGAAATTTTTATTTAAATGGGCGAGCTAATAGTAAGAAAATATTTTTTGATGTATAAAAGAATCCAAAAACATTGCTTTCAATCCACCGATCTCCCAAGTCAAAAGAAAAGTCCATAAACGAAAACTTACATGTCCAATAAGGGTATGGTCGTGTTCGTCTTGAGAGAATATTCGGTTTTTCCTCCCACACACGATTTCAAGCATCAAAACTCCAAAGCTATAGACATCTGATTTTACTGAGAAATGCCCGTGTAGTGCATACTCCGGAGGAATATAACCACTTAAAAGAAGTTTGAAATGAGCATTTTAAATGAAAATAATGCAATCAAATCAGAAATTTTTATTCTTACTAGGTTCCAACCACTCTGTTGGTATTGGCTTCAGTCTCATGTCCACTAAACCTTCTTGCAAGACCAAAGTCTGATATCTTTGGGTTCCAATCCTTATCCAACAAAATATTGCTAGCTTTCAAATCTCTATGTACGATTCTTAGGCGTGAATCATGATGCAAATAAAGAAGCCCTCGAGCAATCCCATGGATAATACGAAAACGATGAGGCCAATCAAGCGTTGGACTTTGAGATGCATCTGCCAAAATGTTAGTTACTAAATTAGGTGGAAAATAATAGATTGCACTATGTATGGCTAGTGAAAATTTGTGTGTCTAACTGAATATAAACGAATCAAGACTTTTGTTCGCCATGTATTCATATATCAGCATTCTTTCCTTTCCCTGAATGCAATACCCAAGAAGCTTTACAAGATTTCTATGCTGCAGTCTGGCAATGAATTTAACTTCGTTCTTGAACTCATCTAGCCCTTGTGTTGAAGTTTCTGACAGTTGTTTCACTGCTATTTCTTGTCCATCTTCCAACACGCCCTAAAGATTCTGATTATGTTAAATGTAATCTTCCCTAAATTTTAATGTAACTCGGATATATATTTTAATAATATTACCATGTAAACCGGACCAAACCCCCCTTCACCGAGCTTATTATCGGGAGAGAAGTTGTTAGTAGACTTAGCAATGATGGACAGGCTATAAGACGACAACCCTGTATCTTCCTTACGAGTATCACCGGTATAGTTCTCATCATGTTCTGGCACTGGACCTACAAGTTTGAATGAGTGATCACCTAATACAGTGAGTGTGTTTTACTTGAATTCTAGTTTTAACCCCTCCGCCCAAAAAAGGATTGAATGAGTGATCACCTAATACTGTCTTGTGAGATCTTTTCTTCTTTCTTCGTGCAAAATAAAGTGCTAGTATCAGACATACGAGGATCAAACAAAGCGGAATTGACACGACTAACATGATCCTTTGTTTCTTGTTGTTAGTATCGTGTATCCGGGCTGTACCAAATGAATATATAGTTTTAAACACAACCGTCTTGTTATTATTTAATATGAATATATAGTTATAAACACAACCGTCTTGTTATTATTTAATATTAGATAAAGAATGAGCATTTTGTAAGAAGTTTTGCATATAAATTAAGCCTTACTTGTTAGCTCAGAGGCATGCATTCTAATGTAGAGTGCTTGAGCTGCACCATCTGCGCGCATATCCATTAGATCATTAAACCATAGCAAGCACCCACTTCCACCATTTCTGATATCTGAATTAGCATACGCCATGCACGAGCAATTCCTCTTGCAGGCCACTTCACATTCGGCAAGTGTCATGCTCTGATTGTACCATGAGTGATTTGTGTCAGGGAATTGTACACCTGAAATATTCAGAAAACTATTTCCATGCCCACATGGAAACGGTTCTATCCGCCGACACCCACTCGACCAATCTGTCATGCTCCATTGATCAAGGCGGCGTGGTTCAAAACCTTCCAGGCAATTACAAGCAGGGGAATTGTTAACGTTACACTCTCCATTGGGGCCGCAGATGGAATAAGCTGCACAGTTCTCAATTGTTGCAGACGAAAATACTCCCCAACTTTGTGTGCGATTGATCCAGTTCCAGTTTACAATTGTTCCATCTGGCTTCAATTGCATCCTGAACAAAATTGAGTTGTTCACAAGTTTATATTCAAAGTATCTGCCTGTCTCGTTAAATACAAACTCTACTGAATTCTCGCCGAAATCAGGCATTCTATTAAACGTAACACCATTCCATGGCCCAAATCTTAACGTTGAATTCAATTGCGTCTGAAACAGTTGTGGATACCCATTTGGAGCCACCTGGAGAACAAACTGACCTGCAGACGGGTCATCTTCGCTCTTCCATGATGTCAAGTGCCTGTCTTTTCCTGTCACCAAGTCTATACCGATTCTCATTCCCGGGAGAATAGTGTCTCCAGGATGATCAAAACTTTCCCAGATCGAAATCCCTTGATCACGTAAAACAAGATTCCCGGTATCCAGTAACTGTGCCACCAAACTAACAGATCCAGATGAATTTGTTGACCAGATAACCGTGTTGTTCCCATTAAACAGTTGCAATGCACCTTGGTTAACTCTGAGCTCACCAGATGTATTGGCTAGTGGAGTTTCTTTGTTAGCAACCCACACCACCGTGCAAGTAGATATCTTGTTGTACCATATTCCAACATACCGATTCTTCGAAGTGCCGAGGCTGAAGAACCCCAACTCGAAATTTTCACCAGATGAAACAATTGTTTCTCCATCTTTGATGATTTGATTGACTGTTATGGTGTCCACTGCTGCAGAAGTTATCAAGATTGAGGTTAGAACACCATAGTATAAAAACAATAAGTATAGCTTCTTCATCTGAGCTTGCTCCTCGGGATTATGTGGGTCTAAGCCATTTAAGTATCGGACAAAAGAAGCACATGGTAGAAGTAAATGGTCCAAGTAAACGTAGTTGATCGACATACTGTTTTCTCCACCACCCGATTTGATACAATGGGACCAAGTCATCATCAAGCAATCTCTGATACGACCTGTCAAACAAGTATATTATGGTTAAAGCTTGAAGGCCCCATGCAGTGAAATTAAAAAAAAAGGAAAATTCTTATGAGTTGCCTTGGCCTGAGTATGACCCGTATGCCAAAAATTCCAGATGTAACATTTGTGAATGTTATGTTGTATGATTAAGTCATGATTATGCTATCTCCAGATGTGACATTTGTGAATGTTATGTTGTATGATTAAGTCATGATTATGCCATCAGAAAAAAAAAAAAAAAAAAAAAAAAAAAAAAAAAAAAAAAAAAAACTAACACATATCTTGATTTAAAATGTTATTTTGTATGGCCAAGTCATATTCCTAGCAGAAGCTAGCGATGTGTGTATTACAGAATTAAAAAGTTTGTGTAAAATATATACAAGTTATAATAAAAGAGAATTAAAAGGAAAATGGGGTGTATTAGTAATTTTAAATCTTTTAAAAATCTAATATATAAAAATGTCATACAAAGGTAAAGGTACATAGAAAAGTAAAAAAAAATAAATAAATAAAGAAATGGGTGAAAGGAGGAAGAGTTGCACATCATACTTTAAAGTTTGTAAATGAGTAAAATATCAGTTTGGCATATGTGGTTTAGTGAGTTTAGCCATTTTAGCTTAAAACTGAATCTTTTAACATATTGGACTCTAGATTGCATTTTGTAATAGTTTGTGTAAAAAAAAAACACATCTTGTTTTAGCCTGAAAGGATTAAACTCGCTAAATCATATGAGCCAAAATAGTAATTTACAGAGAAAAATAGTGCATTTGAATTGAAGTTGAAAGATCAATAAAAAGTATATTAAAAATATCATATTAAACATGTTAAACCATAGAAATTAACCCAACAATCACACTTGCACTCACAAAATAAATTTAACAATTAATAGAGTAACCATTACCATTCAAAAAAATAATAATTTGACAATTAATATATATCTAATTATGATCATTTAAGGTCATTTAGGGACAATAATTATGGGATTAATTTTACTTAATTAACGCTAAATAGGGACATTAATGGTCGATTATGTTAACATTTTTAAACAATATTTGTTTACACCTAAATATCACATAATTTTGTACTTACAAGGATTTAAACTCGGATCACTTTTGTGTGTGATGATATGTGGTGGAGGGGGAGGGGAGAATACCATATCACTAGACCACTAGGTAATAGGTGGTTGATTAGGCTCCTTGAAGGTCACTGAACACTACAAGAAAGCTTTGTGTGACGAACCCTTTAGCAACAAAATTATTTTGCAGCAGTATCAACGTATAGCGACAAACATGGTTGCTAAAAGTTTTTCACCAAACTAAATTTCTTTGCTGGTTGATAAAAGTGTTGATACAGTTTTGTGTGGATGTGGCTTGGTTCGTAACACAAAGCACGAAGAAGAGCCATGAACCGTCATCACCATGACATCACCACGATAATGTCATGATGATGTCATGGCCTTTGACCAAAATGCATGCAACAATGAAATATAATAAATTTGCAAGGCATGTACACGTAAATTGCATGCTTTCTGGGCCATTTGCCTTATTGGGCCGGAATCCAACGTAGAACATGCATAATGGATTTCACAAGGATCAAGGCAACGAAGAATGCCTTAATGTTTTGCATGTGCTCACCTAACGAATAACCATTCTTCGTATGTATGGTTTTTCACTGTTATGGGATTCCATGAAGATCCCACATGTTTCGTGAGTTCAGGTTCTTCGTGGGCTTTTGCTCATGGGCCCAATGTATCCTTCGTAAGGTTGCAGATTTGTAGGTATATAAACAGATCTTGTAACTCAGTTAGGGTTGAGAGCATATCAGAGAGAGAGAGTGTTTTATTGTTAAACTTTATACTTTGTAACTCTTCTGGATCTATACAAGTTACGTATCTTTAAACGTTGAATCTTGTTCTTGTATTTTGTGTTCTTAGCTTGGTTGCATACCCACTTGGATTCCGCACTTGCGGGTGTGTTTCGGTAACAAGGAAGTAGGTTAACTTGATCCTCCGAGTGGACTTACAAGAAGTTTTTCATCAGACTAAATTTCTTTGCTATATGTTTATGGAAACATGTGTAGCCACGAAATTTCGTTTGGATAGAAATAAAAACATATCTTTTTCATATATATGAAACCCAAATGATACGAAAACTGAAAAGAAAAGATATAAGATGGTAACAAAACAAAAAAAAGATGACATAAATATGATTTTTGTTAACATGTCACGATTAAATATTAGGGTTGTCCAAAAAGCTTACGGCTCGGAGCTCGCTCGTATTTTGATATGGCTCGGTTTGAAACTTAGGGTTGTCCAAAAAAGCTCACTTGATATGGCTCGGTTTGAAACTTAGCCGAGCCGGCTCGGCTTGGTTAGAAAGTGAGCTTAGAGGCTAGGCTTGTAAAGAACCGGATTGGCTCGGTTTGGCTCACTTGGTAGCTCAGATCAGCTTAGCTCGAATTATTTTACTTTTAACTTGTAAGATTACCCGCGCTACGCAGCGGGGTTTTGGTCGATATCTATGTTGGTTCCGTATAGAAACCTAAAGAAATATGCTTGAAAGAATATAAAACATGTTTTTATCTACTGAAAACCATAAAAATAAAATTTTAAATTTATTGTAGATGGATATATAAACTCTATCTTAAATATAACTTTAAAGAAAAAGGAACCTTAAACTAAAATACTAAATATAAACAAAGTTAAAAATAATAAAGTCCAAAAAAATCAAGAAAGAAACAAAAAAAGCAAATAGAATGAAAACACTATTCACACAACTTGCTAATTATAATTTACGTCAAAACGTAGACCAAATTAAATTTATACTAACACGTGCATAAAAATAAGCACATAAGAAAACATTTACGACGCATTCCAGCGGTGTCGGGACGTAAAGTGACTCGAATTTATACCGTCTAGTGAAAACGTATTAGATTTGACCCAACTCGTTTCCAAACAAAATTTACGTCAAAACGTAGAACAACTGAAAACATACATAAAAATAAGCAAGAAAATGTATTATGTTTAATCCGACTCATTTTCAGAAAAAAAAAATTGCGTTAAAATGTAGAACAACTGAAAAACGTATATAATAATAAGTATAAAAACATATTATATTTGACACAACTCATTTTTAAGAAAAATTTACTTCTAAACGTAAATTAATTTGAATTTATACCAACAAATACATAAAAATAAACACGTAAAACTCAATTACAAAGTTTTTAGAAAGTTAACGGATTGTAAGTTTTAACACTAAAAATTGAAAAGTACAAAAACGAAAAAGACAAAAAAAAAAAAAATACAAAAGTTGAAAAAAGACAAAAGCAAAACAAAAAAAGTCAAAAGACAAAAAAAAAGTAAATTACTATACATGCCCTTTATAAATGTAGGATATAGAATATTTTATATTTTTATATGTATTATAATATATTAAAAAAACTGATTATTATTTACATGTAGTTAGAAGTGTGATTTAATACATATGACATATTTGAAGGTTAATTACTATGCTAATAAACTTATATTGTATTTTATTTAAATATTAAATTATTAGTACTATGTCACCAAGTTTATCTAGTTGCAAATATTAATTTATTGGTTGTGTTGATAATAGTATTTATAAATTTTGATTAAACAAAAGCCCTAAATATAGGATTTATTTATTTTATATGGTTTTTTGATGTTTTAGTTGTTTAGTGTTTTTTTTTTTTCGTCGGGGTGACTTTTGTTTTGGAATATCTTTTTTTATCACTCATGCGGAGTAAAACAGGATCAAGCAAACGCAACCCGTGAGTAGATATTTTCTTTCCCCTTTTATCACCTAAACCTTATGGGTTGTATCATATGTCCTTTATTTCATATGTTTCTTAACATCAACATGCAAATCAAAGTATCGTTATGTGTTACGTTTATTTGTGTCTTATGTTTCATATACTTGTACCTAATTGTTACGCGCTTTGTGTCATATACTGGTTCGTCATGGCTATGGGTTGAACTTGGCATCGCCACCGTTTCGATCCGCCCTTTAGGGCATGAATCTCATATTGTTTCGTTATCATTGTTTCATTGTGTCATATTTTGTTATCATATGTGGTTGTGATGAATTGTTGGAAATTGTGGTATTGTTTGATTTGTTGATGATTATGGATATCACATAAATACTTAAAGTTGCATGTTACTATTTTTTAAATGAATAAACTAAAACATTTACTCTCTAAAACTAAGATCTATATATTCACCAACTTATTGTTGACCCAAATTATTTTACGCATGACACAAGTACACAAGTATGAGTGGATTGAAGGTTGAAGACACATAGGATGTGTCTTAGTTAATTTAATGGATTGTGTTCATAACTTATAACTTTTGGATATTGTATAAATTATTTTTGGATATTTTTATGTTATGTGCGACAATTAATTTGGATGCTAAATATTCAAACTTATAATAGTTGTCATGAGCTATGGACAATCATCTCACTCCGACAAATATTCCGCTACGGGTCGGGGTGTGACATGGCTTGGTTCAGCTCGTGAACAACCCTACTAAATATCGTTTCCTATTGATCGAAGAATTAATTTTGATTTATTAACAACACATAAAAGAAACTAGTCCAATGTGATTTCAAGTCCCAACCCTAAGACTGACTCGTAACTTTTCCATCGATTTTCGGCAAGAAACCACAGCCATCACTTGTTGCTCGTACGATGCATCCCTTTTTTGCGTCGTTTCCATCCATTTAGGGCGTAATCGTTCTCTCTATTTACAGATTTCCAGCAAGAAACGAAACTCATCAATGATTTTTGTTCGCTTTAGGGTTATTAAAGGTTTGTTACGCGATTACAGTGAGTTCAGTTGTAAGATGGTGACAATGTTGGTGCCCACCGGTCCCGGTGGCCCCTAATAACTGTTCTACACTATTTCTATTACCAATCAACCAAAACCAAATGAATGGCTGAACCTTCAACCAATCTCTTCGTATCAGGCACATCTCTTTCTTTAGTCACAAATTTCATTTTGATGAGCTTATCTGCATCATTTATTCATCGTCTATATCTATATAAATGTGTATTGTATCAGCCATAGCAGGTTAATCGGTTTAGATAGTTCCATGTTCTATTAAGCGGTGTGGTTTTACAATTATGAACTACTTAAATGTGATATAAATTTGCATAGTATTGATTTGTTATGCAGGTGAGCTTGCTATAGATGGGGATGGTTACGATGTAAACTATATTTATCCTAAAAGTCGTGAGAACAGATCCTAGCACGTACATAAAGTAGCACTTTTGAATTATATTAACACATGTACATTAAACAAGATACCTGATTTTAGCACATATGTAAATTACTAGAAGAAAACGAGCGCGTTGCGGCGAAGTCAAAAATACAATGAGGGAACATAATTGTAAGGACTCTCAAAATTTTCCTAAAAATACCCGTAAGTATAAACCCGGACCCCTGAAACACTAAACCATATTTAAAACTAAGAAAAACAAAAATCTGGGTTCCAGGCGGGCCGCGTAAAAGACAAGGTATGTCTTACGCGGGCCGCGTCAATGTTAAGTTGACCGGATAAGTGTTCCGGATCCACGTATCAACCACCTGGCCAACCTATGCATGACCATGCAAACCTACTCGTAGACTGGGCGGCCACGCGGGCCGCGTAAGGTTGAGCTGAGGTTTTACGCGGGCCGCGACAGACCTTAAATTCACCTATAAATAGCCCTTCACTTGCACAGTCTGTTGGTGTCGATTATAACTTTCAAAAACGAAGTCAGGCTACACTAAAGTCGAAATTTCATAGTTAATTAGTCGGGTGCTGCTCCTGTCACACCCCGATATTTCCACGTTTCACCGGTGGGCCCTGTAGGGGAGTATCATGACGTAGTTGATATCATCATAGTCAAACAACCCAATATTTAAATGCACAGCGGAAGCAAAAGATAAATATATTACAATCCGAATATAAAGTAATATCAAGTATTACAACGGAAAGTAAAGGATCCACAGGCGGATCTTAAAACATAAACATTGTTCAACAGACTTTAGACTCCTAGAACTTGCAAGATTCCTTATTAGCGCCCTGAGCTTCCATCCAATTACGTTCAGTACCTGTCACTTAACCTTTTTTTTTGGAAAATACGTCAGTTTTCACTGGTAAATACACTCAACTGACTCATTTGAAAAGAGTTTAAGAAAATTAATTTAGATGCACCAGGCACAAAATATTTTGACACTTTGATTAAAATGCACAGAGGCAAAATTAATCTTTTATAACTTGCGACAATTATATTTATAATCTTGTATACAGATTTACATGTTCGTTGTACATTCAGGGCTCGATGTAGAAACCGAGTCAAGATTAACAGACACACCACAAGTATAAGCCCACAAGAGAGTGAGATACCGTTTCCCTTTAAGCAACTTTCAGTGTATGCCTACACCCCGTGCTTAAGGCGTGGCCATTTTATAATCCAATGATGTCAAGGATATCCGGGACATGGTCATTAACCCCTAAAGGCTTTTATTTCAAACAATACAGATTAAAGCGGGTTACCTCAATAATTTAATCAAAATACGACTAAACATTCAATACCCGACCAAGCGGTATTATTATAATACCGTATCCCAAGCCCGTATAGGGAAAATAACTTAAGAGTATTTACCTGAGCTAAATATAAATTCAATCCTAGCCGTATATCAATTCAGCAAGCACAAGTACTTCTACTGGGGCTCTTAATCTGGAACGAAGGTTTTTAATAACCTATTAGATTTCTAACGGGTCTTTAATTAAGCCTATGCTTAGACCGGTTAGTTTTAAAGAGGAAGATACGGTTCAAACGCATGATAAGGCGAAGACCAGTTTAGAATGTGGTTTTGACCCGACAAGCTGGTATTCGTGTTTAATATGGGTAACTTAAACACATTCTGGATTTTGGGACCAAAAAGATATGGTTTGACCCGTTTCGGCTAATTTATGCAAACTAGTCACATAAGCCGATTCGAACGCGACAAGCGCGTACGAGTAACCATAAGAGTCATATACAGTTTTCCTAAGTTAATATGCCTTAAATATGTTGTGATATCAGTAGGATACCTTCCATTATGCCCAAAACGAGTTTAATCTCAATATAAGTCCCGAAGGGGTATTTTGGTCATTTACCTAAGGCATATATACTACCTGTCATACAACTAACTAAACGTCGTGACCATAAGGTATAACCTCGGAAGGTTATTCCCTATATACTATGGTCACCTAATGTGTTTGTTCGGATCCTAATGATCAACCAAACGGGTCGGGTTCGAAAGCATAAGCGATTGTTTAGATCGCTTACCTTACGACCCTATATAAGCACTAAACTAAAAGTGACGAGCTAAGCATGTTAAAACATGCTTAACTAAGTTTAGAAAAATAGGTTTGGTATCAAAACAAACGGTTTTGATACCTAAGAGTAGTTTGGTTACAAAATACGCAAGAATACGCATTTTGGCCGAAACTACGACTCGTCACTGAGTCTAGATAACGTGGTAATCAGTAGGTATAGTCACTAGGGACTATAACCATCGTGATCACGCTCACGTTATGAAGTTCAAACGAACTTCGCATTGACCATAAACTGGTCAATGCAGAAAGTCAAACAAAGTTTGACTTTAATGCTAAAACGAATGAAAAGAACGAAAGGACACTTACAAAGGGTCCCCGAAAGCTTTGATCTCCAAGTAATCTCAGGTAGGAAGTGTATGAACACAACCACTTAGAGAAAAACTCAGATTTCATGTGGGTTTGGAGTTGTGAACCAAGGGGTATTTATAGGATTCTTTGAACCGTTAGGATCGTTCCTCGAATACCGTGCTTTGATCTTGTCCCTACACTTGTTGCAAACTTGTGGTAACTCAAAATGGCCCCCCAACATCAGGGATTAACATGTGGCATTGGCCTTTGGGGTGTTTAGAAGCTGTTTGCAATTGATTAAACAACTTTTGCTAGTCTGAAAGGGCCTCGCGTGACGCCAAGGGGGCTAGGTGTCACGCTAAGGTCCTTCTGATCAGCAAACAGTTTCCAAAGCTTCCATTTCAGTTCCCGATGTGTATTAAGGCCATTTCCGGCATGTTTAAGGCACGTTAAACCATTTTCAAGGCCCTAAAATGATGCCTAAACATTGTGGACATGAAACATGCTCAAAAATATCCCAGATGTCGGTTCGTTTGGTCGTACGATCGCGATGTTTGCTTAATTACGACGACATGCGCATAAGCGCGAAAAACGATCCAAATTGCGTGACGAATGGATTTTTCTAATGCCAAACACTAAAATAAAATATTTTAGTGCTTACATACATTTTTGGGTGTCCGGGGATATTCAGAATGTAAGATATGCGCGTAAACGCAAACTTGTGCGCTTTTTGACACTTTTAGTCCCTGCATGACTTAAAAGTTTATTTTTGCGCACCAAACACCTCTAAGCCTATATCTAAGCTATAATAGGGGTAATTATGGTATGTTTATCTCATGGTCATATTCCGGAAGGTCCGATAACATACGAATCAGTATACTTTAGCAGTTTGACGCTTTAGGTCCTTCTAATGCGCAAACTTGCGTAACTCATCATTTAATAGCATTGAAGCCTCATTTAATTCATATTAGACATTCTTGAAAGTATTATTAAACATCAGAATGCTTCAGGCTCGATAAAAGGTCATTCAGAGGTATAATTAAACATATTGACACTTTTAGTCCCTTATACTTGCAAAGTTGCGCGTAACTTCACTTTTGGGCATAAAAGCCTTGGGTGGCCAATGATTGGCAATCCCGAGAGTATAATCAAATATCATGAGGCTCTCGGTTTGTTAAAAGGTCACTCAGAGGTAAGAATTAACATGTTGACGCTTTTAACCCTTTTCTGCGCGAACTTTCAATTAATTACATAAACGGCTACACTTGATTAACAAGTGGCTCATTTGTGAATATAAAACCATAAAAGGTTATTTAGAAACTTATTTTAGGTATGATAATACTTCCAGTTCTTTCATAATCAGAGTTTTCGATTTTTCGAAAAATTAGTCCCTTAAATTCAACGTTTGACTTCATTAGGGTTTATTACACGTGTCAATACTTCATTGGACGTGATTTTTCGAGGTGTTACAGCTTCGATACCGGGTATTAACTCGATCGCTGCTACGATTCAATGTCCGATCGATTAAACTATCCAATGGATGTTTAAGTGCTGCCCACATTAGGGTTTATGCTTTGTCATTCGTCATTAATTCGATGGATGTTTAAGTATCGCACTTTGTCATTCGTAGTGAAGGTTTAATCTCGTGAGTTATCGTAAATGTTGTATTAGTTACTAACCGAGTTCGTGTGCATGTTATTAAATTTAGGTCAAAAGGCTAATCAGTAGGCTAGACTCTGCTCAATTAAATCTGCATTGTGAGTCATTCTCTTTTTATTAAATTATTTTCCAAATCATGTTTATTTTCAAAGTGATAATTACAGTGATTAAGTTTATGTAATCACCAAATTACAGCCGGTATGTGGGGTTTTGTATACATTACTTGATAATCTTTGCCATTAGACAAACGGGTGGCCAATGGTGATATGACCATAGTCACAGATCCGGTCGAGTGACAAATACTGTTGGTAGTTGGTTGATATCTGAAACATTGTAATCTCTCTAAATACTGTAAATTATAACAAATGTGTCATTTTTTTTGTTAAAAGAATGATTCACCAGTATTTCCCGCTGACAAAACCTTTTTCAAACATGTTTCAGGTGATTTGTTGTGATCCAAGGAAAAGTGCCGTGAAGCACTACAAGCTTAAGGAAGTGGCTCATAATAAAATAAGAAACATGTTTTGTAAAATAAAGATTTCTCCATGAAATCTTATGATTGTAAATTACCGGGGTTTTATCCCAAGTTGTGAAATAAAATAAATCGGGAAATTTCAACTTTAAAAAGATCCTGAAGAAAACTTCCGCTGTTAAACTCAATTAAATAAATACCACGGGATTTTCTGTCCCGCGGCTCCTGAAACGGGTCAAACCAGGTCGGGGGCCGTGATAGAAAAAGGTGGTATCAGAGCCACTGATTTAAGCCTATTAAGTATTTAGAAAATACTTAATTTTACTAATTGCTATTCTGTGATTATGTGTCTTATTAATTGATTATTTGTTAGTTACAGTATGGGTAAGCAAAAGCTTTCAAACATCTATCTTAAATTAGATAGGTCATCCAACGAGAAGGGAAGTTCATCCCAAACAAAATCCTCAAAATACCTAACAGATCCTGATAAAGGAATCTTTGTTCGTAAAGCACACTATGAGGAACCACTTTCTCCTGATAAAAGAAGTTTGATTATTAGGAAAAGTTAGGAGAAAATAAAGAAATCCCGAGAAAAGAAAGTTAAACTGGAAACCCAGGAATTAATCAGTAAATCACCATGGGAAGACAAGTTAGATGAAAAATGGGCAGATCTTTACATGCTAGCCACTGTAGCAGTAAATGCAAATCTTTAAATATTCAGGTTTTAGTACCCTTATCACCTACAAAACTAGAAACCTTATCCAGTAAATAAATAAGTTTACAATTAAATCTCAGTGTGTTTAATTTTTAGTTATCTTTTGTGTTACATTAATCACACGGTATGCAATAAAATTTAAAGGTTATTCATAAAATTTTGTTATAAAATTTTAACTTAGCATTTTGTGTATTTTGCATATATGTTAAAACAGCATGAACGAATTGTCTGAAGCTCTTCAAGACTTAAATCTCTATCCAGTAAAAATAGAGGTTTCCAGAGATTTCAATAGGTATATACCAGACATAGAAGAACCTATGGAATTCAATGCTCCACCTCTGGAAAAGCCAAAACCTAAGAAAAGAAAGAGATTCGTATGGGGGAGGCATGTACGTAGGAGAAAGCCAGCTAAGAGACTTCCTAAAATAGAAAATCCCTTAGATAAAGGGAAGGGGATTGAAGTTAGGGAAGATTTTAGGAAAATTGAAATGGAATTTGGAGAAGATTCTAGACAGAAGGAAATAGAGATTGGAGGAGGTTTTAGGCAAACCCAGATGGAAATCGGGGAAAGCTCTAGACAAGTTGATCAGTTACCATTTCAGGATGAATTGGATCGCGCATTGGCAAGCTGTGATATAGTCAGGCCTGTCAATAATAATAATTTTTACTCTAATCCTATCGAAAATCAACTGCCTATAAATCTGGAACCAGCAATCCTAGAACCAATAATCCACACCCAACCTCTAGGAATGGATGAGTGGTGGACAAATGATTGGCAGTTCCAAAACCTTATCAACAGTCCTTATTCCTTTTTTCCCCAGTTCGATCCAGAACCTCTACCAAATCCACCGATGAGTAATGAGAATATGGCTGAACTCCGCCATTTTGGTGAAGAACTGATGGATGTTGGGAATAGGATCCGAGAGATAGGAGGACAAATTTCATGGAAATATGATGAACGGGAACATCGTTATTAAAGATGCAAGTTGACGAGGGAGAAGTGGGTAGTGAATCTGTGTTTGTATAATAACAGTAATATTAATAAAAAAATCAGTATGTGTAAAATAAACAATAAAACGGTTGTAAGATAAAAATGTATATGGAAGCATTATATAATCTATAATATAAAAGTTACAATTTTGGTTGTATATTTGTTTACATGTGCGATTAATTGTTATATTGGATTGTTTCTTATTCTATATTAACTATTTAAATTAATTATCAGATGGCAAACATTGGTAATGAACCAGTAAATGAAGTAAATCAATCTGAGCAAATTCAGGAAGAGCAATTGTTAAATAGGCAAGATATCGAGGATATCGTTGCACAAGGAATAGCCAATGCTATTCCAGCAATCGTTGCTGCTGTCCAGAAACTTGTTAAACCTCAATCAATCATTCCTAGTAAACGTACACAAGGCGACAATTTTAGTAATAGTATAAACGGAGGAGGCAATCATATTAATAATAACAATAATGATCTGCAAGCCCCAATTTTCAAGAAATTGAAAGCTGCAACACCTGGTTGCACTTACAAAGAATTTCTTGCCTGTAAACCAGCTGAGTTTGCAGGTAACGAAGGGGCTATTGCAGCACTGCATTGGTTAGAGAAAACTGAGGCAGTGATCACTATAAGTAAATGTGCTGAGGAAGATCAAGTTATGTATGCGTCAAATCTTTTTAAAGAAGGGGCGCTAGAATGGTGGAACACAGTATTACAAGCTAAAAGAAGGATTGAGGCATATGCCATGAAATGGGATGAATTTAAGAATCTTGTAGAAAGAAAATTCTGTCCCGAGTATGAAAAAGATCAAATGGCAAATAAATTCCTAAATCATCGAATGCTGGGTGTAGATTGTCGCGGTTATACTTCGACATTCTTCGAATATGCTAGAGTGGTACCTACACTGGCTTCGCCAGAGCCGGTACTCATTTCTCGCTATATTTGAGGATTAATTAGCGAAATCCGTAATATCGTTAAAGCTGCGAGACCTCGCACTATTGACGATGCAGTAGAATTAGCTAATACCCTCACTGACGAACTGGTACGCACAAGAGATGAAAATAGGAAAAAGGAACTGGCTCAGAAAATTACCCAAGGATTTCGGGTGGGTAATAATAGCAACTTCAAGAGAAGAGGAACAGGGCAATCTTCAACTTCGCCGTTTTGCAGAAATTGCAGAAAGAAACATTATGGAAGATGTAATGTGACTTGTAACTTTTGCAAAGCCATAGGACATCGTGAAGAAGATTGCAGAAGGAAAACAAGGATCTGCTATAACTGTGGAGAAAATGGGCATTTCAAAACAAAATGTCCTAAATTGGTCAAACCAGCAGACAACAAAGCCAAAACAGCCGATGGAGCTACCAAGAAGAATGTTCGTGCATTCCAATTAACTACTCAAGAAGCAGAACTCATTCCAGATGTGATAGCTGGTACGTTCCTAGTTCACAGCATTTACGCAAAAATATTATTTGACTCTGGTGTAAACCAAAGTTTTATTAATACTTCATTCTGCCAAGCTCTTAATTTACCTTTAACCAACCTTAGGCAGATTTTTACAGTCGAGACGGCAGATGGGAATTCAGTTAAAATAGATAAGGTTTTGCGGGAAGGAAATATAGAACTTTTAGGTCATAAATTCTCTGCAAACCTGTTACCTATAAAATTAGCTGAATTTGATGTTATGTTAGGAATGGATTGGTTAATAGCTAACCATGCTCGAATCATTTGTGATAACAATTCTATAGAAATTCAGGCACCTAACGGAGAAGTAATCAGGATTACAGGAGATAAACCGCATAAACCCATGAAGTTCATATCAGTAATGAAAGTTGCTAGTTATGAACGAAAACAAGGAATAGTATATATGATTTCAGTAATCATTAGTACTAAGGGTAAAGAACTTAAGGAAATTCCTGTAGTCTTAGAATACCCAGATATATTTCCAGAAGAGTCACCTGGATTACCACCAAAAGGGAAGTAGAATTTAGGATTTATCTAATTCCTGGAACTACACCGATAGCCAAGGCACCTTATCGGTTAGCTCCTACCTAAATGTTAGAACTGAAAAAGCAATTAGATGAATTACTAATCAAAGGATTCATACAACCTAGCTCATCCCCTTGGGGAGCGCCAGTGTTGTTCGTAAAGAAGAAGGATGGTTCAATGAGAATGTGTATTGATTATAGAGAATTGAATAAGGTTACAATTAAGAATCGATACCCATTACCTAGGATTAATGATCTATTCGATCAACTTCAAGGAGCTAGATATTTCTCTAAGATTGACTTACGTTCCGGATATCATCAATTGAAAGTACAAGAGGAAGACATACCTAAAACTGCTTTCAGAACTAGGTATGGTCATTACGAGTTTATAGTCATGCCCTTTGGGTTAACGAATGCTCCTGCCGCATTTATGGACATGATGAATAGAATCTGTAAACCGTATTTGGATAAATTTGTAATTGTTTTTATCGACGATATACTTATTTATTCCAAAAGTCAGACAGAACATTGTGAGCACTTGCATGCACTCTTAACTTTGTTAAGAAAAGAAAAGCTTTATGCCAAATTCTCTAAGTGTGAATTTTGGCTACAGGAAGTGCAATTCTTAGGACACATGGTGAATCATGAAGGTATTCATGTAGATCCTACTAAGATAGAGGCAATTACCAAATGGAGGGTTCCACAAACCGCAATGGAAATTAGAAGTTTTATAGGTTTAGCTGGATATTATAGACGGGTTATTAAGGATTTTTCCAAGATAGCTGTACCATTAACTAAGCTAACCTGTAAAGCAGTTAAGTTTGAATGGGTACCTAAACAAGAAGAAGCCTTCAAAATTTTGAAGCAGAAATTAACAAATACTCCAATCCTAGCTTTACCAGAAGGGACTGAAGATTTTGAAGTATGTTGTGATGCTTCAAAACTAGGATTAGGATGTGTGCTAATGCAACGCAAGAAAGTAATTGCATATGCTTCAAGGCAATTGAAAAAGCACGAAGAAAATTATACGACTCATGATTTAGAATTAGGAGCCGTAATTTTTGCCCTTAAGATTTGGAGGCATTATCTGTACGGAAGTAAATTACAGTCTATACAGATCATAAAAGTTTAAGGTATATATTTGGGCAAAAAGAGTTAAACATGAGGCAAAGGAGATGGATGGAAATCCTAAGTGACTACGACTGTAATATTCAGTATCACGAAGGAAAGGCAAATGTAGTTGCAGATGCCTTAAGTCGTAAATACCATGAGAAACAACGACGGGTCTGTGCTTTTAGATTAAATCTACAGTTAGATTTAATGGAACAACTGAAGCATTTTCAAGAAACAGCAATCAAGGATGATGCTGAAGGAATGAAAGGAAGAATAAAAGAATTAGAACAAGGATCTGATGGAATTTGGAGATTCCACCAAAGAAGAATTTGGGTACCTAAGCAAGGAGAATTAAGAAATAAGATTTTAGAAGAAGCTCATAAATCTAGGTATGCCATACACCCAGGAAACAATAAGATGTACCAAGATTTAAAGAATAACTTTTGGTGGATAGGAATGAAAAAAGATATAGCTCGATATGTTTCTAAGTGTCTTACTAGGCAGAAAATCAGAAACCTTCAGGTCTACTACAACAATTAGAAATGCTTGTATGGAAATGGGAACTTATAACAATGGATTTTGTTACTAAGTTGCCCAAAACCAGAAAAGGTAATGATGCAATTTGGGTAATTGTGGATCGATTAACCAAATCAGCTCATTTTCTACCTATGAAAGAAACCTTTAGCATGGAAAGATTGGCAAAATTGTATGTAGATAAAGTTGTATCCCTACATGGAGTTCCACTCTCTATTGTATCAGATAGAGATAGTCGTTTCACTTCGCACTTTTGGACAAGTTTCCAAAAATCCATGGGAACTAAACTGAACTTAAGCACTGCATATCATCCTCAAACAGACGGACAAAGTGAAAGGACGATACAAACTCTGGAAGACATGCTCCGAGCATGTGTAATAGATTTTGGTGGAAACTGGGATGATCACTTGCCATTAATTGAATTCTCCTATAACAATAGTTATCATTCAAGTATTGAAACTGCCCCATTTGAAGCTCTGTACAGAAGAAAGTGCAGAACTCCAGTTTGTTGGGCAGAAATAGGAGAAAGTCAATTATCAGGTCCCAAAATAGTGCAAGAAACCACCGACAAAGTTTCTCAAATCAAGGAAAGACTAAAGACTGCTCGAGATCGTCAAAAGAGTTATGCAGATAATCGACTTAAGCCACTTGAATTTCAAATTGGAGACAAAGTACTATTGAAAGTTTCACCTTGGAAAGGAGTAGTTCGATTTGGTAAGAAAGGAAAGTTAAGTCCAAGATACATAGGACCATTTCCAGTTATCCAACATATAGGACTAGTTGCTTATCGTTTACAATTACCAGAAGAGTTAGCTGGAGTACATGACGTATTTCATGTATCCAACCTCAAGAAATGCTTATCAGATGAGTCTTTGGTAGTACCTCTCCAAGATATAAAGATAAACGAAAAGTTAAAATTTGTCGAGAAACCTCTTCAAATTGAAGATAGAAAGGTGAAATTTCTCAAACACAAACGGTTAGTACTTGTCAAAGTCAAGTGGGATTCAAAGAGAGGACCTGAGTACACATGGGAACTAGAATCGGAGATGAAGCGAAAGTATCCTCACTTATTCCAATAAATCCCGAGGACGAGATTCTAAATAAGGTGGGGAGAATGTAAGGACTCTCAAAATTTTCCTAAAAATACCCGTAAGTATAAACCCGGACCCCTGAAACCCTAAACCATATTTAAAACTAAGAAAAACAAAAATATGGGTTCCAGGCGGGCCGCGTAAAAGACAAGGTATGTCTTACGCGGGCCGCGTCAATGTTAAGTTGATCGGATAAGTGTTCCGGATCCACGTATCAACCACCTGGCCAACCTATGCATGACCACGCAAACCTACTCATAGACTGGGCGGCCACGCGGGCCGCGTAAGGTTGAGCTGAGGTTTTACGCGGGCCGCGACAGACCTTAAATTCACCTATAAATAGCCCTTCACTTGCACAGTCTGTTGGTGTTGATTATAACTTTCAAAAACGAAGTCAGGCTACACTAAAGTCGAAATTTCATAGTTAATTAGTCGGGTGCTGCTCCGATACCGGGTATTAACTCGATCGCTGCTACGATTCAATGTCCGATCGATTAAACTATCCAATGGATGTTTAAATGCTGCCCACATTAGGGTTTATGCTTTGTCATTAGTCGTTAATTTGATGGATGTTTAAGTATCGCACTTTGTCATTCGTAGTGAAGGTTTAATCTCGTGAGTTATCGTAAATGTTGTATTAGTTACTAACCGAGTTCGTGTGCATGTTATTAAATTTAGGTCAAAAGGCTAATCAGTAGGCTAGACTCTGCTCAATTAAATCTACAATATGAGTCATTCTCTTTTTATTAAATTATTTTTCAAATCATGTTTATTTTCAAAGTTATAATTACAGTGATTAAGTTTATGTAATCACCAAATTACAGCCGGTATGTGGGGTTTTGTATACATTACTTGATAATCTTTGCCATTGGACAAACGAGTGGCCAATGGTGATATGACCATAGTCACAGATCCGGTCGAGTGACAAATACTGTGGGTAGTTGGTTGATATCTGAAACATTGTAATCTCTCTTAATACTGTAAATTATAACAAACGTGTCATTTTTTTTGTTAAAAGAATGATTCACCAGTATTTCCCGCTGACAAAACCTTTTTCAAACATGTTTCAGGTGATTTGTTGTGATCCAAGGAAAAGTGTCGTGAATCACTACAAGCTTAAGGAAGTGGCTCATAATAAAACAAGAAACATGTTTTGTAAAATAAAGATTTCTCCGTGAAATCTTATGATTGTAAATTACCGGGGTTTTATCCCGAGTTGTGAAATAAAATAAATTGGGAAATTTCAGCTTTAAAAAGATCCTGAAGAAAACTTCCGCTGTTAAACTCAATTAAATAAATACCACGGGATTTTCTGTCCCGAGGCTCCTGAAACGGGTCAAACCAGGTCGGGGGCCGTGACAATAATTCAAGCTTGGTTTAAAAAAGCGCGAAGCACACAAAAGCGATGAGGTCTAAAAGCGAGACGCAAAGCGCAAAAGTGGTGAGTTATTCGTATGCAAGGCGCAAAGTGATTATACAATTTATTTTATATCTCGTAGGTTTTTAGCATCCCCTACCTATGATTTAGCTAAAATTAATTTTTATATATGTTTTAAAATGAAAAAAAATAAATGTACAACATAAAAAGGTTGTTGTACAACACTCAGATGCACAAAAACAAACCATGTTTTAAGGGCGGGCGCCTCACCTGCGCCTCATGTCAATTTTAACCCTAAAAGCGGGCCTCTCCTACGCCCGAGACAACTCACACACACTATGATGGATGATGGTGGTGGATGTGGGTTGTGATGGTGGTGGTGGGTGGGTGAAGTGTGAGAGACGTGGTTTGCTAAGGGATGGTGTCACACCCCGACCGCGTTAAAACATCAAACCGCGGCTGAAACGTCGGGGAGTGTTGTAACAGAATTATTGTTTCACAACCATGGCATTTAAAGTTATGTTTTATTTATCAAACAAGAGAGTTACATTGTCTTAAACAGAAGAAACAAGAGTACATAACATGATTAAACTAGTTCTAGCTTTGTTTTATGTCACTAAGGCACAGGTTTGCCTAAGTGTAACTTGACCATCCCATGCAACAGCTCCTGAAACACATGTGAAAATAGGTACGTCAGCATAAAAATGCCTATGAGATACATAGGTTTTGTGAAAATAGGATTCATGACTTAGGTTTAAAGAAATGTTTAATAAAAGTTAGTCATGAATCTTGTTAAATGTTTTCTTTTATAAGTCATACGAAAATATGATAAGAAATCAGATTATATAAAAGAAAGGTGTATGGTTAATTAAATAACCAAGTTGTATAAAAAAACTGTTTTGTAAAACAATGTTCTTGTGAAAAATATGATATTTATGTAAATTGTTACTACCTCCGTCCCATTAAAAGTGTCCTATTTTGAATTGTCAAAGTCTTTATTTATAAACTTTGACCTTAAATAATTTTGTTTGTGTTAGATAATACTTGATGAAAGTTATATGATTTGAGTGTGTTTTACAAGTGTTTTTATCGGGTTACTTTTTATCAAGTTTTATAAAACACAAAAAATATATAATTAAAGTCAAAGTTTATAAATAAAGACTTTGAAAATTCAAAATATGACACTTTTAATGGGACGGAGGGAGTATATGTCTAAATTGAAATGATTTAAATAACGCTGCGATATGTAATATCATAAAAGCACTTATATATAGGAAGTACCAGCGGCGTATCCACCATGCTTTTATTATATTACACATGCCTCATTACTTAAATCACTTACTCAAACAAACCACCAAATTGTCTTGTTTAAACCAATTGTCAAATGTTTATGTGTAAATAATTATCTATTGTCAAAATGTAAATCATGTAATGTGTAAACCAATGTCAAAATTCTTATGTCAAATGTAAACCATGTAATGTGAAAACAAATGTTAAACTGTTTATGTCAAATGTAAATCATGTAATGTGTATTCAACTGTCATGTATGGTAAGTGAAATATATCAACTAAACCATAGGTAAAATGTACAAAACAAAGTATTGAAGTAAAACATAGTTCAAATCAAAGTTATGTTTTGTAAAATAAATGCATGCTCTACTGATACAAACCCCTAAACAGATTAAAGGTTTATCTGAGTTATGTGTATCGAATTCGGTCATTCCTTCCATCCAAAAAAACCTAGGATTTCAGGAACGGGTGTTGTGAATTCCTATGGTACCACTACCTACTAACGAACGGCATGATCAATGTTAATGAATGTATTTTTGTCCCATTTAAACAAACCAAATGTCATACCAAAATGTAAGCATGGGATGTAAAACAAATGTACTAAGTATGCATAAATGGACATACTTAGCATGTGTTGTAAAACAAATGTACTAAGTATGCAACAATGGACATACATAGCATGTGATGTAAAACAAATGTACTAAGTATGCAACAATGGACATAGATAGCATGTGATGTAAAACAAACGTACTAAGTATGCAACAATGAACATACATAGCATTGAATGTAATGTAAAACAATGCACTAGGTATGCACTAAATGGACATGCATAGCGTAAAATGTAATGTAAAACGATGTACTAAGTATGCACTAAATGGACATACATAGCAAAAACATAATGAAGTCATGTACTATAAGTGTACTAATGAACATAACAAGCATATGATATGACAATACGGAAAGCATGAAAGTAACAAGTAGGCACATGTGTTTCACCCCAAAATGTTTGAATAACAGTAAAAGAGGGGTCTATGTACTCACTTGAGATTGCTCAATAGTCTTTGGATAACCACCACGCAATGCTAGAAAGATCACGGAATCAAACGGCACCTAATATAGGTAACTATGTTAATAAACGGACCTAAATCGGAGGATCGGATAGAATGAAGTTTCGTAAACCAAATGAGTGTAGGAACTTATGTAATATGGTTTAACAAAGCCTACATTCTAAAATGGAACCTATCCTAAGTGCTTTCGGCCCATTACGACTCGTTTAGGTAGCTTATGCTACGTAACGCGTCGTTCGCGTAAAACGCGTTTGGACCGCCTAACTTGTCCTATGATAAGTAAAATATGCCTTAATATGTCTAATAATGTTGCCTAATCAGTTTAGATGTCAAAAATTAGGTTACATATGCTTAAAATGAATTTATGCGCAAAAAGGGCATTTTGGTCATTTTCCTAAGGCATATAAACTACCTATCATATAACTAACTAAACGTAGTGACCGTAAGGTATAACCTCGGAAGGTTATTCCCTATACAACTATGGTCACCTAATGTGTTTGGTCGGATCCTAATGATCGACCAAACGGGTCGAGTTCGAAAGTCTAAGCGATTGTTTAGATCGCTTATCTTACGACCCTATATAAGCACTAAACCTAAAGTGACGAGTTAAACATGTTAAAACGTGTTTAACGAAGTTTGAAAACAGGTTTGATATCAAAACAAACGGTTTTGATTGCTAAAAGTAGTTTGGTTGCAGAATACGCAAGAATACGCATTTTGACAAAAACTACGAATCGTCACTATGCCTAGATAACGTGGTAATCAGTAGGTATAGTCATAAAGGACTATGACAGTCGTGATTACGCTCACGTTACGAAGTTCAAACGAACTTCATGTTGACCATAAACTGGTCAAAGCTGAAAGTCAAACAATGTTTGACTTTCACGCTTAAAACGCGTAAAAGAACGAAAGAATACTTACAACGGGGTCCAAGAAATGGATGTTTGATCTAATTATTCTCAGGTATGAAGTGCAAAACACCCCAAATTAGAGAATGAATCAGATCAAGTGTGAGTTGTAAGTGAAGAGGATGGGGGTTTATATAGATTTTGGAGAACCGTTAGGATCGTTTCTTGAAATCTGAGCTTCAATCTAAGCCGTACACATGTACCCCTTGATTTCTAAAACCATGGGCACCCCTGAATGAGCCCATAGATTGCCCAAAACCATTTGCACACATGGGGAACAGCTGGATCAAGCTGGAAACAAGTTTCTAATATCTGGCAGGGTCTTACAGACCGTATGGTATAGTGCTTACGGTCCGTATGCAGTCTGCAGGTCAGAACCTTTCACAAAATGTCAGTTTTGGTCCCTGTGTGCGTATTGACGTGTTTTGGCACTTCTAACACCCGTCAAACCCATTTTTAAGCTCCATAAGGATGTTAAAACATAGGGAACCTGAAATGTGCTAAAAAATATCTCGGATGTCAGTTCGTTCGGCCGTACGGTTACGTTGTTCGGTTAATTACGATGGAAGTCGTAACGGACGCGAAAACGATCAAAATTGCGAAACGAATGAAGTTTTAGCATACCAATCACTAAAATAAAATATTTCAATGATTACAAAAATTTTTGGATGTCCGGATGTATTCAGAACGTAAGTTATGCGCGAAAATGCAAACTTATGCACTTTTTGACGCTTTTAGTCCCTGAATGACCAAAAAGTTTATTTTAGCACACCGAACCACTCAAAGCTTATTTCTAAGCTATATAAAGGATATTTAGGATATGTTTCACTTATGATCATAATCCGGAATGTCCGTTACAGTACGAATCGGCATACTTTCGAAGTTTGTCGAATTTAGTCCCGGTAAACGAATAAACTTGATTTTGCCATACCAAAGCCTTCAAAACTTATTTCTAAGTTATGTAAAGGTTATTTAAGGTATGTTAAGCAAAAATTGATGTTCCGGAGTATTTTTCGTGTTAAACCGATTACGTTTACGCATCGGTTTGCGTATAACTCTCCAGAAAGTGATATAGAGTTTGAATTTGAACAAAAACCAAAACATGCAAAATGTCAAACATAAATAAACGAACGTTGGGGTCCAATAACATTGTTTAATTGATAACTGAACTGTTTACAATGATTACAAGCACAGGTGTCACAGTCTCCCCTACTTGTGGAAATTTCGTCCCGAAATTTGTTTAGAGGAAACTCGTGGGAAAAGATGTGGATATTTCGCTTTCATTTAATATTCACGTTCCCAAGTAAATTCTGGTCCACGTTTATATTCCCAGCGAACTTTGACAAGTGGAATGCGCTTGTGTTTGAGCCACTTGACTTCACGTTCCATGATTTCCACTGGTTTCTCAACAAAATGCATTGTGTTATCCACACGAATTTCGTCGAGCGGTATGTGGAGGTTCTCATCAGCTAGACACTTCTTGAGATTGGACACGTGAAAGGTTGGATGAACATTTCCAAGTTTAGGAGGTAACTCAAGTCTGTAGGCTACCTTACAGATTCTTTCGACGATCTTGAATGGTCCAACATATCTAGGTGCAAGTTTTCCTGTCTTTCCAAATCTGATCACACCTTTCCAAGGTGAGACCTTAAGTAATACACGATCATTGACTTGAAATTCCAAGGGCTTACGTCGTCGGTTTGCGTAACTCTTTTGACGACTTTTAGTTGTCTGAAGGTTAT
The DNA here is from genome assembly GCA_030545235.1 of Helianthus tuberosus. Lineage (NCBI taxonomy): Eukaryota > Viridiplantae > Streptophyta > Magnoliopsida > Asterales > Asteraceae > Helianthus > Helianthus tuberosus. The sequence continues at coordinate 22,411,791 of CM060370.1, read as the reverse complement.
CGCGAACTTTCTTAACCTTATCTGTTGTCTCTAGAATGAGGTCAGGTCCAGTAAGCTGAGCCTCACCGATCTCATTTCAGCAGACTGGTGAACGATATTTTTGACCATAGAGACCCTCGAAAGGAGCCATGTTGATGCTGGAGTGATAACTGCTGTTGTAGGAGAATTCAATCAACGAAAGATACGAATCCCAACTACCACCAAAATCAATCACACAAGCTCTAAGCATATCCTCCAGAGTCTGGATTGTTCTTTCAGTTTGGCCATCTAATTGTGGATGATAAGCTTTGCTCAGATTAAGTTGGGTCCCCATAGCTGATTACATGGTTCTCCAAAAACAAGATGAGAATCGAGCATCTCTGTCAGAAATAATGTTCAAAGGAACACCATGTCGAGATACAATTTCATCCACATAAATTTTAGCAAGCTTGTCAGCAGATAGATCCTCACGGATCGGCAAGAAATGTGCTGACTTTGTAAGACGATCAACAACTACCCAGATGGCATCATGACCTCTCTTAGTGCGTGGAAGTTTGGTAATAAGATCCATTGCAATGTTTTCCCATTTCCAAACAGGAATCTCTGGTTGTTCCAATAAACCAGAAGGATGTTGATGTTCAGCCTTAACCTTAAGACAAGTAAGGCATTTTGATATGTATAAGGCAATGTCTTTCTTCATACCAGGCCACAAGTACTGAGTACGAAGATCTTTATACATTTTGTCTGCACCAGGATGAATAGAATAACGAGACTTATGAGGTTCTTCTATAAGCAAGGTGCGAAGATAGTCTTGACTTGGGACCCACAAACGATCCATGAAATAATACGATCCATCATCTTTCAGTTCAAGATTAGGCTTAATATGAAATGGTAATTCCTTACCCATCAAGTCTTGCGAAACACAAGAACGTTGAGCCTGAGAAATGGGGGTTTGAAAATCAGATCGAACTTTGACTCAGTGAAGCTTGACACGTTCTTTACGACTCAATGCGTCAGCCACGACATTCGCCTTACCAGGATGGTAGCGAATTTCGCAGTCATAGTCGTTTAGAAGTTCAAACCAACGTCGTTGCCTCATGTTGAGTTATTTCTGATTGAAGATATGCTGAAGACTTTTGTGGTCAGTGAAAACCACACATTTTGTACCATACAAATAGTGTCTCCAGATTTTGAGAGCGAAAACAACAGCACCTAACTCAAGATCATGAGTGGTGTAGTTCTTCTCGTGTATCTTCAACTGCCTCGATGCATATGCTATGACTTTGTTCCTTTGCATAAGAACACAGCCAAGACCCAAATTTGATGCATCACAATACACGACAAAATCATCATTGCCCTCAGGCAAAGATAGAATAGGCGCATCCCAAAGCTTCTGCTTCAAGGTCTGAAACGCTTCTTCCTGTTTAGAACCCCATTCAAAGGGTTTTTTCTTCTAAGTTAGAGCAGTTAGAGGAACTGCAATCTTGGAGAAGTTTTCGATGAAGCGGCGGTAATAACCCGCGAGACCAAGAAATGAACGAACTTCAGTAAGAGTATTAGGCGTATCCCAATCCTTAATTGCACTGATCTTGGAGGGATCTACATGAATACCTTGTTCGTTGACGATATGTCCCAAAAATTGAACTTTCTTAAGCCAGAATTCACCCTTGGAGAATTTGGCAAAAAGTTGCTCCTTCTTTAGGAGTTCCAGAGTAAGACGAAGATGCTGCTCATGATCAGCTTGCGTCTTAGAATAAATCAAGATGTCATCAATGAAAACGATGATGAACTTATCCAAATAAGGCTTACAAACCCTATTCATCAAGTCCATGAAAACAGCAGGAGCATTAGTTAGACCGAATGGCATAACTGTGAACTCATAATGCCCATAGCGAGTGCGGAAAACAGTCTTGGGAATATCTTCTTCATGCACACGAAGTTGATGATACCCAGAACGTAGATTAATCTTTGAAAAACAAGTAGCACCCTGTAACTGATCAAAGAGATCATCAATGCGAGGTAGGGGATATCGATTCTTGATGGTAAGCTTATTAAGCTCATGAAAATCGATACACATCCTGAAAGATCCATCCTTCTTCTTGACAAAAAGAAAGGGAGCACCCCAAGGTGAAAAGCTAGGACGAATAAAACCTTTGTTAGAAAGTTCCTGAAGCTTCTTAGACAACTCTTGCATCTCAGACAGTGCAAGACGATATGGAGATCTGGCAATAGGATTTGCACCAGGTACAAGATCAATACGGAACTCGACTTGGCGTGTTGGGGGTAAACCAGGTAACTCTTCAGGAAAAACTTCATGATAATCCCGAACAACAGGGATATCTTGAATAGACTTACCTTTGCCTTTATCTGCTACGACATGTGCCAAGAAGGCCACATTGTTCTTTCGCAGATACTTCCGAACATGAGTACAAGACATGAGCTTGAGACTACTAGCAGGTTTCTCACCATGAACATGTATGATCTCACCTGTCGAGAGCGGAACACGAACAATCTTCTCAAAACAAACTACCTCTGCATGATGCTTGGCTAACCAATCCATACCCACTATAACATCGAAACTCCCAAGTTGCATCGGTGTGAGGTCGATAGGAAAAAGATGGTTGTTAAGGTTCAACTGGCAGTTATGAAGAACAAAATCGACAACAACGGGATCACCACTAGCAACTTCAACTATCAAAGGCTTTCCTAGTTTCGTTCTAGACATGCGAAGCAAAGGCTCGAAAGATAATGACACAAAACTCTTATCGGCACCTGAATCAAAAAGAACAGATGCAGGCTGATTGTTAACAAAGAACGTACCGTTGACCACTTCATTGTCTGCTCACGCCTCGTTAGCATTCATGTTGTAGACTCATCCACGAGCCTGAGCTTGGTTTCAATTCACCAACCTTGGACACTAATTACGGTAGTGGGTCAGATACCCACAGTTGTAGCACGTACCAGGAGGATAATGAGGTCGTCCAGCTTGAGCCTGTTGAGGAGCAGGTGGCTGAGCTTGCTGGGCTGGGTTACGTGTGGCCTGATTGGGAGCAAAGCGACAAACATCGGCAAGATGACCCGACTTCCCACAGTTAGAACATAAACGACACTGAACCTGTGGTTGATGGTGGCTATTGCATCTGTTGCACAATGGTGCATTCCCTGCACACCGTTTCTTTGCTGGCGGTTGTGCAGGTTGGTTGGGAGCTGCCTGATTGACATGGGTAGTGACAGCGAAGTTCTGGGAAGCCTTGCGCTTCCTAGACCATTTCGAAGAACCAGATTCCTTGCCCTTCTTGCTCTTACCCTTCTTGCTTTCACCCTTATCAGACGACTGTTTCTTACCCTTGTCACACTTCCTGTGTAGCTTACCCTTTCGGACCTGCGACTCAGTCAAAGTCGCGGCTAACTCGATTGACTGACGAACTGTGGTAGGGTTACTACCAGTGACGATGTCTTGTACGGAGTCAGGTAAACCATCAATATACCTCTCGATAGCTTTCTTAAGTGGGGTAACCATTGTAGGGCATAACAAACTCAGCTCTTCATACCTATCAGTGTAAGCCCGGTGCTCACCACTATCCTGTTTCAAATCATCAAACTCCCTTTCTAAAGCCCTTAGTTCATGACGAGGACAGAATTCCCTCATCATAAGAGCCCTAAGCTCGGCCCGTGTCTGTGCTAAAGCAACCTCAGCACCACGGTCTCTCATTACTCCATTCCACCATGTAAGAGCCCTCTTCTGAAACACACTGGAAGCAAACTCGACTTTCCGATTATCAGGACACTGAACATGACGAAACGTACTCTCGATGCTCTCGAACCACTGTAGGAGCCCAGTGGCTCCCTCAGAACCCCTAAACTTGAGTGGTTTAGCTGAATTGAAACTCTTGAAATTGCATGGAGCATTTTGGTTATTGTTGGCTTGGTTAACTTGAGCAATAATGTCTGGGAGTACAGCAGCCATATACTGCACCATGATAGCTGCCATTTCGGCATTAGGTAGCGGGTTTTTGCGTCGAGGAGGCATTCTAAAAGAGGAAACATGAGAGAAAATGAGTGAGATGATTAGATGAAAAGCGAGATGATACAAAAATCGACAAAACAAAGATGGTGGTCATTCGTCCGTACCACAAAGCAAACAAACGACTCACAGTGACTAATCAAAGTAAATGGGTCAAGAATAATGTATCGCGAAGACATGCTCGCCTATAAGTGAACACTCACCCCAAGAGTTCCCAGGTAAGAATGTCTGGTCCGATTATGTGGATTTGTACGAACACTCTAGCCTTAGACAGAAAACTCAGGGTACAGGCATTCACTCTTCCAGTTTGCACGTGTTCACACTATTTTGGACCCAAAACTTTGACGAGATTTTGAAAACTTGGAAGGCACAAGGCCAAAAAAATCATTCAAAAACGGACGATTAAATTTTCAAAATCATTCTGAAATTTGAAGGGTTCAAAACCTTATAACAAATCATTTAAAAACAGAAGATTTATTTTCAAAAATCGTTTTGGAAAATCTTGTTCTTGTTTTGGGTAATCACCTAAGGTCGGGGTGAAGTTCATGTTTTACGATCTAAACACAAGATAACTTGTGTTGGGGTCCTAGAAAAGTTATATTCTAGGTCAAAGCATTACTAATAACCTAATTCCCTATAACCATTGGCCCTAATACCAACTCTTCTGTCACACCCCGACCGCGTTAAAACATCAAACCGCAGCGGAAACGTCGGGGGAGTGTTGTAACAGAATTATTGTTTCAGAACCATGGCCTTTAAAGTTAAGTTTTATTTATCAAACAAGAGAGTTACATTGTCTTTAACAGAAGAAACAAGAGTACATAACATGATTAAACTAGTTTTAGCTTTGTTTTATGTCACTAAGGCACAGGTCCGCCTAAGTGTAACTTGACCATCCTATGCAACAACTCCTGAAACACATGTGAAAATAGGTACGTTGGCATAAAAATGCCTGTGAGATACATAGGTTTTGTGAAAATAGGATTCATGACTTAGGTTTAAAGAAATGTTTAATAAAAGTTAGTCATGAATCTTGTGAAGTGTTTTCTTTTATAAATCATACGAAAATTTGATAAGAAATCGGATTATATAAAAGAAAGGTGTATAGTTAATTAAATAACCAAGTAGAATGAGTTGTATAAAACAAACGGTTTTGTAAAACAATGTTCTTGTGAAAAATAAGATATTTATGTAAATTGTTATATGTCTAAATTGAAATGATTTAAATAACGCTACGATATGTAATATCATAAAAGCACTTATATATAGGAACTACCAGCGGCGTATCCACCATGCTTTTATCATATTACAGACGCCTCGTTACTTAAATCACTTACCCAAACAAACCACCAAATTGTCTTGTTTAAACCAATTGTCAAATGTTTATGTGTAAATAATTATCTATTGTCAAAATGTAAATCATGTAATGTGTAAACCAATGTCAAAATGCTTATGTCAAATGTAAACCATGTAATGTGAAAACAAATGTCAAACTGTTTATGTCAAATGTAAATCATGTAATGTGTATCCAACTGTCATGTATGGTAAGTGAAATATATCAACTAAACCATAGGTAAAATGTACAAAACAAAGTATTGAAGTAAAACATAGTTTAAATCAAAGTTAGGTTTTGTAAAATAAATGCATGCTCTACTGATATAAACATCTATGCGGTATTGTAAAAATGCATACATTCAAGCCTTGAGACTGTGGCGATAAACCCCTAAACAAATTAAAGGTTTATCTAAGTTATGTGTATCGAATTCGGTCATTCCTTCCATCTAAACAAACCTAGGATTTCAGGAACGGGAGTTGCCAATTCCTATGGTACCACTACCTACTAACGAACGGCGTGATCAATGTTAATGAATGTATTTTTGTCCCATTTAAACAAACCAAATGTCATACCAAAATGTAAGCATGGGACGTAAAACAAATGTACTAAGTATGCAACAATGGACATACTTAGCATGTGTTGTAAAACAAATGTACTAAGTATGCAACAATGGACATATATAGCATGTGATGTAAAACAAATGTACTAAGTATGCAGCAATGGACATACATAGCATGTGATGTAAAACAAATGTACTAAGTATGCAACAATGAACATACATAGCATAGAATGTAATGTAAAACAATGCACTAGGTATGCACTAAATGGACATACATAGCGTAAAATGTAATGTAAAACGATGCACAAAGTATGCACTAAATGGACATACATAGCAAAAACATAATGAAATCATGTACAATAAGTATACTAATGAACATAACAAGCATATGATATAAAAACATGGAAAGCACGAAAGTAACAAGTAGGCACATGTGTTTCACCCCAAAATGTTTGAATAACAGTAAAAGAGGGGTCTATGTACTCACTTGAGATTTCTCAATAGTCTTTGGATAACCACCAAGCAATGCTAGAAAGATCACGGAATCAAACGGCACCTAATATAGGTAACTATGTTAATAAACGGACCTAAATCGGAGGATCGAATAGAATGAGGTTTCGTAAACCAAATGAGTGTAGGAACTCATGTAATATGGTTTAACAAAGCCTACATTCTAAAACGGAACCTATCCTAAGTGCTTTCGACCCATTACGACTCGTTTAGGTAGCTTATGCTACTTAACGCGTCGTTCGCGTAAAACGCGTTCGGACCGCCTAACTAGTCCTATGATAAGTAAAATATGCCTTAATATGTCTAATAATGTTTCCTAATAAGTTTAGATGTCAAAAATTAGGTTACATATGCTTAAAATGAAATTATGCGCAAAAAGGGCATTTTGGTCATTTTCCTAAGGCATATAAACTACCTATCATATAACTAACTAAACGCAGTGACCATAAGGTTTAACCTCGGAAGGTTATTTCCTATACAACTATGGTCACCTAATGTGTTTGGTCGGATCCTAATGATCGACCAAACGGGTCGAGTTCGAAAGTCTAAGCGATTGTTTAGATCGCTTATCTTACGACCCTATATAAGCACTGAACCTAAAGTGACGAGTTAAACATGTTAAAACATGTTTAATGAAGTTTGAAAACAGGTTTGATATCAAAACAAACGGTTTTGATACCTAAAAGTAGTTTGGTTGCAAAATACGCAAGAATACGCATTTTGACTAAAACTACGACTTGTCACTATGCCTAGATAATGTGGTAATCAGTAGGTATAGTCATAAAGGACTATGACCGTAGTGATTACGCTCACGTTACGAAGTTCAAACGAACTTCATGTTGACCATAAACTGGTCAAAGCTGAAAGTCAAACATTGTTTGACTTTCACGCTTAAAACGCGAAAAAGAACGAAAGAATACTTACAACGGGTCTAAGAAATGGATGTTTGATCTAATTATTCTCAGGTATGAAGTGCAAAACAACCCAACTTAGAGAATGAATCAGATCAAGTGTGACTTGCAAGTGAAGAGGATGGGGGTTTATATAGATTTTGGAGAACCGTTAGGATCGTTTCTTGAAATCCGAGCTTCAATCTAAGCCGTACACATGTACCCCCTGATTTCTAAAACCATGGGCACCCCTGAATGAGCCCATAGATTGCCCAAAACCATTTGCACACATGGGGAACAGCTGGATCAAGCTGGAAACAAGTTTTTGATATCTGGCAAGGGCTTACGTACCGTATGGTATAGTGCTTACGGTCCGTATGCAGTCTGCAGGTCAGCAACTTTCGCAAAATGTCAGTTTTGGTCCCTGTGTGCGTATTGACGTGTTTTGGCACCCGTCAAACCCCTTTTGAAGCTCCATAAGGTTGTTAAAACATAGGGAACTTGAAATGTGCTCAAAAATATCTCGGATGTCGATTCGGTCGGCCGTATGGTTACGTTGTTCGGTTAATTACGACGGAAGTCGTAACTGACGCGAAAACGATCGAAATTGCGAAACGAATGAAGTTTTAGCATACCAATCACTAAAATAAAATATTTCATTGATTATAAAAATTTTTGGATGTCCGGATGTATTCAGAACGTAAGTTATGCGCGGAAATGCAAACTTATGCACTTTTTGACGCTTTTAGTCTCTCAATGACCAAAAAGTTTATTTTAGCACACCGAACCCCTCAAAGCTTATTTCTAAGCTATGTAAAGGATATTTAGGGTATTTTTAACTTATGATCATATTCCAAAATGTCCGTTACAGTACGAATCGGCATACTTTCGCAATTTGTCGAATTTAGTCCCTGTAAGCGAATAAACTTGGTTTTGCCATACCAAAGCCTTCAAAATTTATTTCTAAGTTATGTAAAGGTTATTTAAGGTATGTTAAGCATAAATTGATGTTCTGGAGTATTTTTCGCGTTAAACTGATTACGTTTACGCATCAGTTTGCGTATAACTCTCCAGAAAGTGATATAGAGTTTGAATTTGAACAAAAACCAAAACATGCAAAATGTCAAACATAATTAAACGAACATTGGGGTCAAATAACATTTTTTTATTGATAACTGAACTGTTTACAATGATTACAAGCACAGGTGTCACAGTTGGTTTGCAAATGAGCCAAGCACCCCTATTTATAGCCTGCACAGAAGCCCGGACACGGCCCCGTGTCCACCCGTCTTCTCTTTCTTCATTAAATGCAGTTTGTCTGCATTAGTTGACCACGCCCCCGTGTCCGTTGGGCACGGCCCCGTGTGTAGAAGCGTATCTGTACTATCAAGATTTTCCTAGATTCTGCGAATCTTAGAGTTGACCACGGCCCCGTGTCCGATGGACACGCCCCCGTGGTGGGTGACAGAAGCTTCTACAACTTTGTCTTTTCTGCAGACACTTGGGCACGACCCCGTGCTCATTGAGCATGGGGCGTGTTCAGTCTTCTGTTCTCTTGTTTTTGCTTTGGAAGATGTTGTCGGACGGTCGGGCATGCCACGTTTATTCCTTTTCTTGTATTTATGTTAGATTTAGTTGTCTTTTTGATTCTTTTGTTCATTTGAGCTCATTTAATCCTGAAAATACAAAAGGAAGACAAAAACACACTTTTTCCAACATTAGTACTTAAAAAGGGTTAGTTTTATGCCACATTTGATGTAATTTATATGTTGCATTTGCACGCATCAAATACCCCCACACTTGAATCTTTGCTTGTCCTCAAGCAAAACTCTTTATAATGTGGCTTTACACTCCCAAATGGAATAGGTAGAAGAGAAGGTTTTTTGGCTTGTCATAGAGTGTCCGGATTTCCAAGATTTTTTATTAGGTTTTATTTTTATTTTATTTACAATCCTATTCGTCATGATTTATTTAAAACTTTTCATAAGAGAAATTATTTATTAGGGCATAACATGCCTCTTTAAAATTCCATTTATATACAAGTTCACATACCTCACGGGGGATCACTCAACACTCGGCCGCAGATGTATTTTTGTGAAACACTCGAGAGCGGCATGTAACTTATTTCTAGCATAAGCTTGTCAAGTAATCAATCCTCATCCTTTTTAACTAAAAACCTTTGTAAATATCAAGAGGACTTTTGGGGGAAGGGTTAGGCTTGGGTTAAAGGTAGGTGGTTGGGTTAGTGGCTAGTAGAAAATGGCGAAAGGCGTAAAAGCTTCGGTTTTCGTAAGACTTTTATTTTTATGACTTTTTATTCTAATTAAGCATTTCTTTAAACAAAGTTCTTTTTGATGAACTTGGTTGTTTATATCTTTTAGCTTCATTGTCATCATCAAAATTTTTTATTTTTTTTCTTCCTTTTTTTTTGATAAGGAAGTCATAAGAAAAACTGAGCTTTGTTACTAAAATAAAGGGTTTAAAATTAAAAAAAAGGGTTTTGGTGGGTAAAAGGGTGTTTGTTTTGGGTTAAGATATGAACAGGTTTAGGCTCAAATGGGTTAACTAGGGGGATTTTGGGTAGGTGGTAAAAAAAGGAAAAATAATGGTGTAGAAATAAAAAGGGTTAGTCCTAATGCCTCCATCATTTACTTACTCGGGTTTAAGTTTTTAAGGACCGGGAATGCATCGTCATGGCAAGTTCTAGAGTCGTAAGAACCAAGCGGCTATTCACACAAGAAACGAAAAATGAGCATTTAGTTTAAAGGTGTGTATTTGTATGCTCAATAAAGGCTCAAAACTCACTTTTTGTGGGAATGGGTTTTATGTGATCAAGTATATATAATCAAATTTTAACTAGTTTTGTCATGCCGTTTCAAAATTTTCTTATGTTGGTTTTTTTTATCACGACGCTATCGGTTGTAAATTTGTAAAAATATCACCTTTTTAGAACTTGTAATTCCCAAATTAAAACAGGACAAGTAAAAAAAATGAAAATTTTTGAAAAAAAAATTGGGGTGTAAGGCTTGTAATTAGGACTTGCAAAATTCAAGGTTTTAGCATCCCCCCCCCCCCCCCCACTTAAATTACACATTGTCCTCAATGTGTCCCAAAAATAAGTTTTTAGGTTGATTGAATGTGTAAAAAGATGTGAAAAAGAAAAATTTTATGTTACTCGGCGTCTGGACACGGCCCCGTGGTGTCCGGGCACTCCCCGTGTTCAGATCGCCATTAACAGAAATAAAGTAAAGTAACAGAAGGCTGGACACGGGGGCGTGTTCAGTGAGCACGCCCCGTGTCCAGGTACCTGAACTGGGCATTTTTCTGCAGATGGTTGAGCGCGGGGCGTGTTGGATGAGCACGGTCCCGTGCTGAACTTGCTGTAATGAAGAAAAATCGGCGAGAGGCTCTGTTTTTGTGCATGGGGTGTTGGTGCAAGTTTCCCTTTGTATCCTTCACCATCCCGAGTGTGTTTTATTCCTGAAAATTAAAACTAAACTAGAAAACATAAAAACTTATCTGAACTAAACTAAGGATAGTTTCGCGGAATGCCTCCGTGGTGCGCCACGTTTATAAGTGTCCTTGGCTGGACCCAAAGCCAGTCATATGTTACCCAAGTGGGATGTCTTGCATCCCATGTTGCACCGTCGGAGAGCATCATCCAAACTTGAGTCTATGACCTTCATGTAATTGACCGGGTCATCGTCTTCTACTCTCTTGCCAACTCCAAACTTCATTTCCTTGTCCCCAACCCTTAATGTTAGTGTCCCACCATTCATGTCTACCTAAGATGAGTCGTACTTCGGTATCTTCCTCCATCTCTAGTATGACAAAGTCACCTGGGAAGACAAATTCGCCGACTTTAACCAATAGATTTTCAGCGACACCTTATGGATATTTGACCGACCTATCGGCTAGTTGTATGCTCATTTTTGTAGGGCTTGTTTTCCCTAGGCCGAGTCGGTCGAACATTGATGCGGGCATGAGGTTGATGCTAGCCCCATGGTCGGCTAGTGCATTTCGAATGGGAGATTCCCCAATCGAACAAGGGATTTTGTTGAGTAGCAAGGCGGAGCATTCTTCACTTAAATTAACTAATTGCAATGATTCGATTTTCCTTTTGTGAGTGAGGAAGTCCCTCATAAATTTTGAATATTTAGGCATTTGGTTTAGGACTTCAACAAATGGAATATTGACATGCAATTGTTTTAGTAAATTTACGAATTTTGTGAATTGCTCATCGGTCTTTTGGCGAATTAACCGACCGGGGTATGGAACCGAAGGATTCTTGGGGGCTCTTGATTTGCTTTAGGAGCCGCTTCTTGTTCGGCTGTCGGTGGAGTCGCGGTTTGGCTAGATCGGCTCTTTTTAACTGGGGGTAGCGGAGCCTCCTCGGGACCCACGGTGCGGTTTCTCAATGTAATGAGATGTACTTGTGCCTTTGGGTTGGTTTCGGTATTGCTGGGTAATGCGCCTTGTGGTCTCTCGGACATATTTTGAGCTAGTTGATTCATTTGTTTTTCAATGTTTTGAATACTAGCTTGTTGATTTCTAAAATTCGATTCCAGCTGTTGAAATCGATCCGAGTTTTTCTTTTCGGAGTCGGAGATGAGGCGAGATACAGTATCTTTAAGCCTCTCTCCTCCCCCTTGTTGTTGTTGAGAGAAATTTTGCGACTCGTTTCTTGTTTGTTGAAAGTTTTTTCGTTGGCTTAGATTTTGTTGGTTACTACTATTGCAGGGTTCTCTCCAACCAAGGTTAGGTTGGTTACGCCATCCTTGGTTGTAGGTACCCATTGGAGGACCCGACGGCCTAGGTCTATTATCAATGTAGTTTACCGATTCCGTTTGATTATCCATTTCTTTCATACAACTCCAATTTTCATGTGGCCCACCACACCCCTCGCAAGCCATAACCGAGACCATTTTTTGCCATTTCAAACTTTTTGATTTTTGAAGAGAGGGCCTCGATTTGGGCTTGCAAGGAAGTGCTTTCATCAACCTTATGGGTGCCCGGGGCAATGGATTTGTTGCCTCGGGGAGTGTGCTATTGAAAATTGGTTTGAGCAATTTCCTTAATTTGATTATAAATTTCATTTGGGTGACGATTACCTAAAAGTCCCCCGGAGCTAGAGTCAAGTGTTTGTCTTGTGTGTGGCAACAACCCATTGTAGAAAGTGGATACTTGTTGTCATACTGCTAGACCATGGTGAGGACACTTTCTCAGTAGCTCCTTGAACCTTTCTCAAGTTTCATACAAGGATTCCCCGTCCTCTTGTGAGTATGTATTAATTTCAGTCATTAATTTAGCCGTTTTAGGAGTAGGAAAATACTTATACAAAAACTTTGGGGCCAGTTCATCCCAGGTGTTTACCGAGCCAACAGGGAAGGTATTAAGCCAAGCCTTAGCTCGGTCTTTTAGTGAAAATGGAAACATTCGAAGGCGGATGGCGTCGTTTGATGCTCCATTGATCCGAAACGTTTCACATATTTCTAGGAAGTTAGTGATATGCAGATGGGGATCTTCGTCCGCAAGCCCACGGAAGGTTGCGGAGTTTTGGAGCATTTGTATCAAATGCGGTCGAAGTTCGAAGTTGTTGGCCTCGACGTTCAGTGCATTGATAGCGGCGCCAAGATTACCCACTGTGGGTCGTAGGTAATCCATGAGGGTACGCTGATCCGCCATTGGAAGTGGGTCCCCCGAAACTTTCTCTTGGTTTTTAGCTTTAAGTCTTTTTCGGAGAAAGCGTTCGGGTTCTTCTAGAGGTTCTTTTATGTCTCTACTAGAACTGGAGCTCATACACTACGTAGAAAGTTCAGATGTGGTGCCTGGGTTCCAAGTCCTGCAATAAAAACAGAAAAGAATGTTGGTCAGAAAGTTCACCACGGCCCCGTGCTCAGGTGAACACGGCCCGTGGTCGGAGATACAGTAGTTTTTTTCCAGATCCCTGTTACTGGGGAGCTCGACACGGCCCCATGCTGCACCGACACGGCCTCGTACCCCACTCCCTGTAACTCGGAAAATAAAAACTGCCAGTAACAATGCTGAGCACGGCCCCGTGTCCTACCAGGCACGGTCGTGCTGAGCTCTGCAGAAGCTGAAAAATTAAGAAAAAATCCTAAAAAAACAGAAAAAAAAACAATTAGGCCGTTGATTCTTAACTTTCTTAAAATCCTTGTGTCCCCGGCAACGGCGCCAAAAACTTGATGCGTGTGAAGTGTCGTATAGTTTTTAATGTATATTTTAAGCCCTTTAACACTTTTTAGCCAAGTTTTAAATTTATAAAACACGATATTTACTAACACTAGACACACATATGGGCAAGTGCACCCATCGTGAGCGTAGTATAGTGTTGGTAAGATACCGAGGTCGTCCAAGGACACAAGAGCTTTTAATACCGGTTTATCCTCAACGTCTAATCAAATCAAAAGTTTAGAAAAAGGTTTTAAACAAGAAAAATAAAACTAACTAAAATGCTGAAAAATAAAAATAACAGATAGACAAGATGAATCACTTGGATACGACTCGTATTTAGTGTAACCTTTGATTATTTCCACACTTTTGCACTTTTTATTGTAGTAGGCCCCTCTTTTGAATGTGACGTTACCCTCAACCATATAGTTTGAGTCAGCAAGTATACAATCCTAAAGGGTTGGATTATTGAAAGATAATTAACTAAGTTATTAATGCATAATGTGGTAGGCCCCTCTTTTGAAGGTGACGTTACCCTCGGCTAAGTAGTCTGAGTCAGCAGGGAAACAGTTCTAAGTAGCCGGGTTAATATATTAATAGTAGTTTACACATGAGGGGATCAAGGAGTTCGGACCCCCGCCATCCAATACCAGTGGGTATTGAAGGAGGTCCTACTAAAGTTGACCCAGGTCCTTGCAGGATCTATACACTGAACAAGGCAAGACTCTTACCAAACCGTTCCCTTAATCCCCGACCAGGTAGCCAACATACCTCCATATAGACCGTGGGGATATGAATGGTGAAAATCTTTTATTTTATATAGACAGTAAAATAATGCCAAGACACCACAGACAAACGATAAGGAAGACTCACCTTCAACATAAGAACCTAGTTATTAAAGTCAATAATACATAACCAAATAAAAAGTGCGAAAAGATTAAAAATAAAAAGTATTACACTAAACACTTGTCTTCACCAAGTGATGTAAGAGACTTAGGCAAACATGGCCTTTGATTGTCAAGAACTCTTACGATCAATCTTGGATCCCGAGACGACTCACACACTCTATGTTGGATGACGGATGATGGTGGTGGATGTGGGTTGTGATGGTGGTGGTGGGTGGGTGAAGTGTGAGAGGGGTGGTTTGCCAAGGGATGGTTTGCAAATGAGCCAAGCACCCCTATTTATAGCCTGCACAGAAGCCCGGACATGGCCCCGTGTCCATTGGCCACGTCCCCGTGTCCATTGGCCACGTCCCCGTGTCCACCCGTCTTCTTTTTCTTCATTAAATTCAGTTTTTCTGCATTAGTTTTCCTAGATTCTGCGAATCTTAGAGTTGACCACGGCCCTGTATCCGATGGACACGCCCCAGTGGTGGGTGATAGAAGCTTCTACAACTTTGTCTTTTCTGCAGATACTTGGGCACGCCCCCGTGCTCATTGAGCACGGGGCGTGTTCAGTCTTCTGTTCTTTTGTTTTTGCTTTGGAAGATGCTGTCGGGGGGTCGGGCATGCCACGTTTATTCCTTTTCTTGTATTTATGTTAGATTTAGCTGTCTTTTTGCTTCTTTTGTTCATTTAAGCTCATTTAATCCTGAAAATACAAAAGGAAGACAAAAACACACTTTTTCCAACATTAGTACTAAAAAGGGTTAGTTTTGTGCCACATTTGATGTAATTTATATGTTGCATTTTGCACACATCAAGTTCCCGGAAAAAAATCTGTTTATGACGTTTTAAAAAATGTAATACAAACCGATAATAAGAAAAAAAACGGGAAAGAAAATCTACATTAAGTTTATGCACTCTATGAGATATGAATAAAGATGGTGACGTGCCTGAATTTGTTCTGAAAATCAGGGATGATTCTGATGCTTTAACAAGTCTTCTGATATTTTATCAGAATTTCTGATGATTTATCAGATTTTCTGATATGTTATCAAAATTTCTGATGTTTCATCAGATTGATGATTTTCTTTATCAGAAAAACTGTTGTTTCATTCTTTGATTATCAGAGAAAAAAATTTGTTCCTTGGTTATTGTCAAAACCAATTATTTAGAATTTTTTTGGTAAAAAGATTTCCCAAAAAAAACTTTTATCACAGAATTGACCACAACTCAGCAGATTGCACTTTAAGCCTTCTACATAGGCTCCTTTTTCTATGATCAAACATCCATACCTTATGCATTCATATCCTAAAATCCTCCCTTTTACTCCATTCTCAAAATTTACCATTTTACCCAGTTTTGAAACAAAGTTACTGAGTAAGCTCCTGTCCCTAGTCATGTGCTTGGAGCTTACGGAATTGCAGTACCAGATCTGCTGCACATGATGGTCCTGAAATGGAAAAATTAGAGGGTTTTTGGTACCCAGACTTGCTTGGGTACTCTTTCTGATGAGATTTTAAGCAGATTATTTTCTCTTGATGGTCTTTCATCAGAATATCTATTGCATGCTGGGCCATGAACAGATTTTTCACTTTTCTTTTGGAGTTGTTGTTGAACAAGCTTCAGTATGTCAACACACATACAAGATTCTTTATCAGAATTTTCTGATATTTTTTCTTGTGATGGAATGAGTGGATAATTTTGAAACAATGAGTGAACTGCTTCTGGAATTTTTAAAGATTTTTGTTTGCATTCACTCCTTTTTGCTTTAAAGTTGGGTTTTTCAAAAGAGTATTCAGAACTGCTTGATTTGTATGATTCTGGATCAGATTCTTCAGAAAAATTATCAGAAATCTGATGTGTTGGTTTTACAGAGATGGTGGGTTTAATTTCACTTGTTTTTACATATCCTAAACCCTCTCCTTTGTTCTTTGGTGTGGACTCAATAAAGTTTATGAATTCCTTAGCTTGTTGAAAACCTCTTACATTAATTTCCTTATCATGATTTTCTTGTAAAGATATTTTCTTTCATTTTCATAGAATTCAATTTTAGCTCTGTGATCTAAACTTTCTTCTATCAGTAATTGGTTTTTAAGTATAATTTTATTCATGGTCCTTTGTAACTCATCAGATTTTTTACTATCTGATTTTTATTTATCTTATAGATTTTGAAAATCTAACATGAGCTTGTTTAGCTTGTGTTCAAGATCAAGATTATCTAAATTTACCTTCTGTCCTGAAGTTTCTGGTAGTTCATCAGAATGTGCCATAAGGAAGAAATTAGACATTTCTTCTTCTTCTTCTTCATCAGAAGAATCATCAGATAGCCATGTATCTGTCCCTGCAATCAAACTGACTTGTTGTTGCTTCTTTGCTTCTTCCAGCTTCTTCTCTTAATATGCAACATCCTTCAGTTTCTTGGTTTTGCATTCTGATGCATAGTGACCTCTCTGTTTGCATTTATAATATACAACTTCAGCCTTTCCCTTATCCTTTGATCTACCTTCTTCCCTAGATCTTCCATCCGTCCTCCCTCTGTCACTTTTCTTGTATCTTTGGCCTCCTCCCCTCAACCTCTGCTCAAAGGTTTTAGTGAGCAGTGCAATTGCTTTAGCAAAAGCTAAAAAATCTGATGATGTATCAGAAATTTCACGATTTTGACTGTTTGAAGGTTGTGGATCATTGGTAGGTGTTCTTTGTGAGTTTGAGATTAAAGCTAATGATCCCCCCCCCCCCCCTTTGAATGGATTCTTCAAATATTTCTTCTTCTCTGGGGACCAAAATGCTATATAAGTCATGAAGACTCATATTACCTAGTTCTAAGGTTGAGGACAAAGTCATGGTTAGACTTATCCATTCTCTAGGTAAGGCATCCGTAAATTTTATGTTTCTTTCATCATTTGATTTTGTTATCCCAAATTTCTTTAGCTCATTCAAAAGTTTTGTAAATCTTTGATATGTTTCATTTAATCTTTCATTAGGTAAGCTTTTGAATCTCTCATATGAGGAAACACTGTTTGTTCTTTTGCTTGTTTTCATCCTTTCTCCTCATTCATAAAGATTTTCCAACTAATCCCGTATTTCCTTAGCTGATGCACATGCATTAACTTGTGAAAATATGTCATTAGGGATAGCCATTATTAAAAGTGACTTTTCCCTTTCATCTGCAACCACCAGATCCTTGTCTTCTGGGCTCCATAGTGTTTCACTTTTGGGAGCCCGGGAGGCAGGGATTCCTGGTGATTGATCAGTTGCTGGAATAGCTGGTATTTCAGTCATTGGTACATGTGCACCCCTTTCAATGGATTGAAACAGAGCTCGGTCATGACCATTAAGGAAATTGAGCATCCTGATTTTCCATTGGGGGTATTACTCTCTGACCAGAGTCAGAGGTTTACCATTGAACCAATGTTAAAAGCATTATTCCATGTTTGAAAGCTGGCCATATTTAGATAAAAGAAGATGAGCGATTAATCGTTTGAAAAATGATTTATTCAATCGGCTCAGATACCAATTGTTGGTCCCAGTTTAGACTTAAAAACTTCTTTTCACGTAATATGGCAAGTGATTTCAATAGATGTGAAAATAGTGTGCGGAAATAGAAATCAGACTTTCAAGAAACAAGACCTACAAAATTTTCAAGTTTATATCACTTTGAGACAAAATGGTTTACAAGGTGATTGTAAGATTATTATCTATTACAAATGAATACTTGAATTCTGAGGTGAAAGGACAATGGAGTTTGTAGTATGTATGAATGCTAAGCTTAACTCATTGTTCTCTACTTGATGAGCCTTCTATTTATAGACGGCTTGGATACATGAATAAACACTTGTTTATTCTTGTATAAGTCCTGCAAAAAGTAGCTTATTGACATATTCATTGAATCCAACAATCAAGTTGCCTTTGTCATCATGATATCCAATAATGTCAACTTGCTTCGGTTAGTGTGGCAGGATAGAACTGATTTTTAGACAAGTGGGGTTTTTATCAGAAATTCTGATAAACCACTTTATCAGAAATTTTATTGAACAAATCATCAGAAAATCTGATGATCAGAATTGTCAGAAACTGATGATATTTCATCAGAATTATTATCAGATCCATCAGAAAGACCTTCTCTAATAATCTTCTTCAGCTCTTGATTAACTTATGATACTTTGAAGTAGATAATGTTACTTTCAGTTGTGCTATCTGATCTTCTTCTTCTTTTTTTTATCTTCAGGACTGTTATCTTCTTCATAGATCAAGTTGAATCTGATTTTCTTCAATACTTACAAATAAAGTTTCCTAACATTATATATATATATATATATATATATATATATATCCTATAATTGTATGGAAATAATCTAGTATGAATTTTACAACATTATACTAATATTACGATATTAACATTTATATCTTATAATATTAATATAGGATAACACAATTCAGGCATGATATTCCAAAAAATATCATCATATAAATATTAAGATAATATGTAGTATACCTAAAGTGATTTTATGTCATTTAAATTCCCAGGATATGTAACCCCTATTTGTATCTTACAGTATGTTATATAAAAGGGATATATCCATAAATATATTAATATTAAATTTTGTGATATATATAGCATGCCCATATATTTATGTGAATAAAATTCAAAATAAATTATAATAATATTATGACATTGATTCTAATATATTAATTAAAGATATAAAATAACACCCTTAAGTATGATATCACTGAAATATCATAATATAAAATATTATTCAATGAAAGCATGATATTTTATGATTTATGATATAATCCAAAAGTTTTACTCGATTTAAATATATGTATTTGTCAAGGTTTTGATAAAACATATAATTTTATTAATTTTGTTAAAATATAATATTTTAGCCTACTTAAAATATGTTTATTGTTTAGATATAATTATTAAAGACATAATGTTTATGATAACTCTATGAAAAAATTAATCCATATATCTACATAAGCACATGTACGTATACAAAGGAAAATATAAATATTTTATATAAAACTGTATCTATGAAACAGGAATATGTACAACAAATTGGTACTGTGTAATTAAATGATTTTAATACATAACACCTATATATCAACAGGAAATAGCTTAAACTTATTTCTTAAATTAAATGTAAGTCAGATGTATGTATATTTTGTATATAACTTGTATCAATATTATAAATGATATTTCATCTATAAATATTTAGTACGATATACCTATATGGTTTAAAATATATGTATATATATCTCAAGAGGAAACAACTTTTATCATTTAATAAGTTTAGTTCATTTTTTAAACTATATTTGGGGTCATATGTATATATATTTGGATATGGGACTAATATTCTATTGGGTAGGAGTTGGCTACAAAGCCTACTTTTCCTACAAAGTGTAGGAAATGTTCTCCTTGTGACATGTGTCATTTAGATATTTTTTACTAAATGGCATAAAGGTAATTGACTAATTAAATTATTTATGAAAGATTTATTTTTCAAACAAAAATGGAGATTTTTAAGGAAATAAAATATCTCAAATCAACTCAAAATTTGGTACTTACTTAAAACTACGAAGATCGATTTTTCAATGCATATTTCCTTCATTTTTTTCTTGTTTCTTTCATTTGAACTTACAGATCAAATAAATATAAATGATGATGTACAATGAAATGGTTGATTGTGTTTTACCAATTACAAGTCCATCACAATGTGTTATAGCTTTCGTTTTTTGCTTGTAAACGTATCATTTAAAAAACAATTTCTTGATAATGTGTTTTACCAGTTACAATCCTTCATTAACAATTTCTTGACGATGTTTTTACCAGTTACAAGTTAATTAACACAATGTGTTATAGCAGTTTATGTTTTTAGGAAAGAGATGTATTTGTAATTATTAACGTTGTGTATTTTAGGAAAGATATGTTTTTGTAATTTCTTGACGATGCGTTTTACCAATTATAGGTTAATTCATGATGTGTTATACCAGTTATTATTATTCACGAATGACATGTTTTTTGTGTTTTCTTGACGTTGTGTTTTATAATTTTTAGGTTTCTTCACGATGTGTTATATTGTATAACACACCACACAAGTTAAATAACGTTGTGCTATATTGTATGATTCATGATGTGTTTTCTTGGATTTCTTCACGATGTGTTATATTGTATGATTCACGATATGTTTTCTTGACGTTCTATTTCTTCATGAAGGTATAAAGAGAGAGAAAGAGAGAGAGAAAGGGAAACTTGCGAAAAAGATGGAGAGGTTTATGGTCAAGTTCAATTAATTCCTTATTTGAAACAAGCTAAATAACACATTTACCCTCAATCAATTAAATCATTCTATTTTTAAGACACACAATTACCAAAATGCCACCAAGATAATATCAACCATTAAAGACACTCATCCAACGGTCAAGATCACTTCCTACACTTTGTAGGAAAAACACACTTTGTAGAGTAAACTCACCCATATTCTATTACTTAATATATTAAGGATCAAATTTAGAAACGATATCTATTATGATTCTTTAATAAATACATATAATGAATTAAGAATTAGAATCAAGTCCTAAATATGTTATAACAAAAAATGAGTCAACCTGTCAGTTAAAGTTTAAATTGTTCTAAAAGAATCTAGAAAAAAATTATATTTTTAGTTAATTTATTCCTTTTGATAAAATTACCCTTTTTATTCCAAAATATTATGTTCAATAAATCTAATAGAAATTTATTTTGGAATAAACAAAGTTATGTGAATAAACAGTTATGTAATTGGATTCTTATAAATTGGTATACAGGAAATTTTAAAACTTTGTATATCAGACACAAATTTCTTGATAATATATACAATAATCAAATATCTTCTGTAAAAAAATACAAGCTTTTATATAAACGAAGAAACAAACATACATGTTTATTCTAGATCTACTTTGATACCCACCTTTAATTCAAAAGATATCTTAAGAATATTTGTACTAGCACCACCTCTTGAAAAACGATAATGGGTCAATCTCAGAATTTCATATAAAACCCTTACCTTTATTTTCTGAATTCCTATCCAGCCATGAGCTCTGAAAATATAGTTGAATATAAGCAATATAGAAGAAAAAGTTATTACAACAAAGGGAAAACGGAACATAATATAATATATACACTTTCCTTATATTTTAATAAAATATATAGTGAAAGAAAATGATAAAATACAATATACATATATATATAGAGAGAGAGAGAGAGGCCGGTTATCATACAATATGCCTAATCGTACATTACGTACGCTATAACCACAGCAGTCGGATCATCTCAATTAACCCCGTGCTTAACTATTAAATTAATCAAATAAAGATATATATATGAAACCGCCAAGGTTAAAATCGTCCATTACGAAATCAGAAAACCCTGATAATCAGCAAACAAAACCTCAAAATCATGCCGTAAGATTCTTAATCAAAACCGAATTCGAAAATCAAACAATTAATCAAAAATCGATCGATTCTTATACACCAAATCCTTCTGCGAATTGAACTTCTGCTGAATTTGGAATTTCAGAACTGAAACAAAATCGATGGACAGACTATCAAAGAAGATGATACAGGGTGAAAATCAAATAAAAATATGCGAAATTCATGTCAAACGTGCGAAAACACTTCATACAAAAAGAACAGATGTGTTTTTTTTGTAAAGTTTGCGAATTCATGACATTACACATGCAATTTCAATAAAAAGTTAATAATCATTGAAATTTCTTATAGTTTGCGATTTCATGCTTTTACACATGCGAATTCAGGAAAAAGTTAATTACCTTTAGATTTCTTAAAGTTTGCGAACTTGTTTGGATTCAAATGTGATTTTGAATAAAAGACTGCAAATACTTTCAAATTACTTTGTCCCAAAAATTGCAAACAAAAAAAAAATACGAATTAATAACTAAAAAATAACTATTTTATATAAAAAACTTAATTTATTACCGATGTGATGTAATTTGACATGTAATGATCAATTTTACAATAAATACTACTGAACTTACCACCCTACCTACATAATAAATTTACTATTTTAATATAAAAAAACCCAGATAACTACCTTCCATATTAAGACATAGAACACGAAAAAAACACACACAAAACACCAACAAAAATGGCATCTGAAGATTCAGAAAAACTCAAAAACATTGCAATAAAAGAGTTATTGTCAACTCGCACGTTGACAGAAATAGGCACCGATGTCACCTCTTCTCATCTGATTCTTGATGTGCAGGGGAAAATTCTTAAAGAAATCAAGAAAAATCAAGATATGTGGGAAAGACTACTTGAAGAACCACCATCAAGCTTCAAAAACACAGCTTTGAATCACATAAAGGAGCAATCTCGAGCTGATGACTTAGCCTACTCTTTCCTGAAATATGCTCTAAACACTGTGAAGGAGAAGATGGAGTTCAGCTCTGCGGAACGTGACAAAATCTTTGCTTCAAGTAACTAAGATTATGTTTAATCGTTTTATGCATCTAGCTGTGTTAGACAATAACAACTCTTTTATATTATCGGTATGTGTTTTGAACAAATCTTATGCTTTTGATTATGATATAAAATCACATGAATGATTTAGACATATTTGTCACAAAAAGAAAAAACAAGATAACTCAAAATCGCATGTATTAAAAGTGAAATAACATATAAGTCTATTATAAACTAATGCATATAAAATCGCATGTTTATATACTAAAATCGCATGAAAAATGATATAAACATATGAATATAAAAATCGCATGTGTTTCGTATAAATTCGCATGTACATTTATAAAAAATTCCTCATCCTCATCATCTTCTGAAACCTCCTCCCACTGATCTTCTTCTTCAGATCCATCATCACTACTACCACTGTAATCTTCAAACTCATCTTCCTCTTCGTCTTCTTCGACCTCATTGTCTTTGTCTCTAGGAACATTTTCAATCTGGACGCCCTTCATCTTCTTTTTTTGATGTTTACCTTGTTGTTTGGCTTTCAGAATCTCGCAAGTCCGAATATGATGACCTTTTTCATTGCATACACTACATGTCCTTGACCTTTTCCCTTTTCGGCTGATCATTTGTTCCTTCTTAGATTTATTCCTTTTATGCGAGCCACGACCTTTTTTTCTTATACCAGCCGACACATGGACAGTAGGAGGAGCATTAGTTACTGGTTGTTGATAACTAATCAACTTTGAAAATCGGTCAAATTTTGGATCAAGTTGCTTAGTTATACGACTCTGATCAACTCTCTCTTTAAGCTGCATCATTTGATCCCTCACTAAAACAAGTTGATCAAGGTTGGAAATCAAATTGCTAACCAAATACTCCCCTGTGTGGATGATTTCACGAGCAATCCGTTTAGCCTTGTGTTGCACATCCTTGCCACCCACATTTAGATTGTACTTCACGTTTAACTCATTCGGCACAATATCCTTCGTCCATCTCTTCATAACATATTTGTTAGGTATTTCTTTAACACCAAACATCTTGAAAAGAAAATAGATGTGTTTGCATAGCAGCCCATACTGCTCAAAACGCAAATAGCTACACTGTGCAGTTACATCATTTTCAAGATTCTTGAACCACACCTAGGAAAAACCAAATATATATATATATATATATATATATATTAAAAATTAAAATCGCATGCGTAACATAACAATTTCGCATGTCTAAAAAATCATTTAAATGAATAAATTTTAAAATCGCATGAGAAAATCAAAATCGCATATTGCAAGATCATGATCTGAAAAAAAAAGAAATTCGCATGTAAGTTATCAAAAAATCGCATGTTTGAAATATATATGCTATAATACCTCCAATAAACCATCTCCATGGGCTTTAAAGTCCTTCAACAATATCCTGATCCGTGGACCCTCTATTTTGGTGTCCATCGGCAGACATTCAGAATGGTTCTCACTCTCTGATCTTGAAGTTGTTCTCATAAGTCCCGACATTGGCTCGTGCCGGTAAAAAGCCGGAATCCACATGGATCTCATCACAAACATATCATCAATCCATTTGTTTTCTGTGAGACCGAACTCAATGATCACCAACTTCCACTGTCTCTCGAATTCTTCGGGCTCAATGGAATCAGTCCATACAATGTCGCACATCCTCCTTTTAAACTCATCGTTATTGTACAACTCGTGTCCAACCTATAACAATAAATGCTTTTTATATCAGCCTATAACAAAAATCTATAATATAAAAAAATAACGCTAACGAAAGACAATATAGCATGTTATACCTTATCTGCCACTTTTTTCATTATGTGTCACATGCACAATCTGTGTCTGCTGATAGGGCAAACCTCCTCAATAGCCTGTTTCATAGCAGGGTCTTGATCCGTCACTACAACCTTTGGTTGCCGACCAAATGACTTTAAGAATGAATTCAGAAGCCATTTATATGATTCAATGCTCTCCGATGCCAACAACCCAGCTCCAAGTGTTACATTTCGACAGTGGTTGTCAATGCCAGTGAACGGAACAAACACCATCTTGTACCTGAACAAACACATGCGAAAACACATTGAAAACATGCGAATTATAAAAAAATCACATGCGAAAACAAACAGTATAACATGCGATATATTCAACACCACTTCTTCAAACTCTCTACACATGCGATATTACAAGCTCATGAAGTCATATAACATGCGAAAATTAGTAAAAAAACATGTTTGTCTTGAAACACTTACCTGTTTGTCTTGAAAGTTGCATCGAACGATATCACATCCCCAAATTCCATATAGTTAAGCTTGCATAAACCATCAGCCCAGAACAAACCAGTTAACCGTTTGTCATCATCAGCAGAATATTCAAACGAATAATCAGCTAAATACTGTTTTTTGTCAGTCATCCTATTAATCACCATGTCAGCGTCATATTCTCCTATATAGCTGTTAATTCGCTTCCTAAATTTTTTGCAATCATCAACCGTAGCACCAACGTTCTAGAAACCACCATAACGTTTCCTCATTATATGGAAAGCTTTGACAGGACCAAGGTTTAAAGTGCCTAGTTCCCAAACTATCTCCTCCTGGACATCTGACAATTGTCTGTAAGCTGGCAGCATGAGAATATCATCTTGACATACTAACTTATGATTATGGCCATCAACAAATCTCTTTACTGTATATAATCTACCATCCACAGTGCAAATCATAATTTGAGCTTTGCATCCAGTTCTAATAGTCCCCTGTTC
The DNA here is from genome assembly GCA_030545235.1 of Helianthus tuberosus. Taxonomy (NCBI): domain Eukaryota; kingdom Viridiplantae; phylum Streptophyta; class Magnoliopsida; order Asterales; family Asteraceae; genus Helianthus; species Helianthus tuberosus. The sequence continues at coordinate 22,386,188 of CM060370.1, read as the reverse complement.
CTTGTTTTGAATTGCTTTTTTTTATTTCAAACGATCGTCAATACACAGTGGCTTATGTCCCTCTTTAGAACAAACAAAATACTTACTTTTGATTATACCACCACTGTGTACTTCACCACCTTTCCGAATAGAAAAACCAGCTAACTTAGCATATGATTGGTAAAACGCATATGCTTGTTCACTAGAGATAAATTGCATTCCAACCACAGGTGTAGCTGATGCTTGAACCTCCGGAGTGTAAACCCTTTCATCTACATGAATCAAATCAAAAAAACAAAAAAACGTGCGAATTATCGGACTAGTTACATGCGACATATTAATAACAACATAATTTCATCGTAAAGAACAAACAACACATGCGAATTGTATGAACAATAACATGCGAAAATGATGATTTTGATTAATCTGTTTTATATATGCGATTTATTATACCATATTATGCGAAAATGCATAAAGAAAATAAAATCAAATGCGAATTGAAAGACTCATAACATGCGAATTTATGCATGTTGCTTTCATATCAAAAATATAATCAACATTCAAACTTCAAAAAACAGCTACAACAATATAAAATCATTGCTACGATTAAACAAAAAACAAGTATACGAACAATTTAGAGATCTGAATTAACATAATTACCATTAAAACACTCGTTTACAGCACTTGTACTTGCACTTGGATTTGAATTTGCAGATCGCGGATTTAAAACATCCTCAATTGAAACTCTCTGATATGCAGATAATTGAGCATGATCACCGATCGGTCGAGTTTCTTCAAAATCAACATATGTTCGTCCAGTGCTGCTCTGTGGATCCATCGAAAAAACTATTGAATGAAACCCTAACACAGAAGAATGAAAACTGCAATTTGAGAATTATGAAAAATTTGAAACTGATTCGAATGATAATTACCGAGATATTAGTGTAACGAAGATCTCGCTGATTGAATGAAGAGACGAATTTACCCTCAGATGATTGAATTAATTGTCGGATTTAACCTTATTAAAGAAAAACCGAATCAGGACACGTGTATGGCTAATATTCTCGCGTATGTAATGTACGATTAGCTTATTTGTACCATATATATATATATATATATATATATATATATATATATATAGGACAAAGATCCGTTAGGAACCTCCCTTTATTGCGAGAACCGTGAGAACCAGTGTGAACACAAACAGTAATTCCTAAAAAAATCTAAAAAACACCCAAATTTTTTTTATTTTTTTACTATTTTTTTTTTTGGAAAAATCGCTATATTTTGTTAATAAAAAAATAAAAAAAATTTAAAAAAAAATAAAATAAAAAACAAAAAATTTCGAGTAACAGTTATCCATGCACATGTGCATATGTATCATTTCTTTGTCAAATTCCGTAATTCATTACAAATAATAGTCAATTGCACTTTCATTTACACTACCACGTGTAATACACTATTTTTTACGTTAACAATATTGGAAATGCACATGTGCATCTATATGTATTAACATGAAATAAGGTGTTTTGGTACACTACTTTCTCTTTCATCTATCATTCCATCCATAATACACAAGCATGCACATGTGCATTTTGTCATTTCTTTGACAAATTCCGTAATTCATTACACATATTAGACAATTTCACTTTCATTTACACTACCATATGTAATACACTACTTTTTACATTACCAATATTAGAAATGCACATGTGCATTTATATGTATCAACATGAAATAAGGTGTTTTGGTACACTACTTTGAATACACTTTCCCTTTCATCTATCATACCATCCATAATACACTACCATTACCTCATACCATCCATAATACAATACCATTAGCTCCTACCATCCATAATACAATACCATTAACAATATTTTCACTTTATTACATGGATGTAAACACCATTTATACCATCCAATCAACATATTACATCATAAATTGACATCTATAACCAAACCATCAACCACTAGACATTACTAACCAAAAAACATATATATGGGCCTACTTCTCCATTCAAAATCACAAACTTTTTGTAACAAAACACGTTATATCATGGTTATACCTAATGATGCACATGTGCATTTTGAATATTGGTAATGTAAAAAGTAGTGTATTACAAATGGTATTGTAAATTAAAGCGCAATTGTCTATTCCTGATAACGTATTACCGAATTTTTCGAAGTAATGATACATATGCACATGTGCATGGATAACTGTTACTCGAAAAAAAAAAGTTTTTTTTTATGGTAACCAAATATAGCGATTTAAAAAAAATAGTAAATTTTTTTTTTTGAGTGCTTTTTTGATTTTTTTTTAGATTTTATTTTGTGCTCACATTGGTTCTCGCGGTTCTCGCAATAAGGGTGGTTCTCGCATGAACCTTACCCTATATATATATATATATATATGTATAAATATATATCAACGCATAATACTGATAGATATGACTTTATTTGTGCTAAACATGATATGAGCAGCAAAATATGCCTGTATAATTGTTAATTATATCTGAACATGTTTGTAATTCATATGTCAAAAGACATTGCATGTAATCAGGAAATTCAGGCTAGTAATGAAAACTCCTTGGATAAAAATACTATACAAAATATAATAGCTTAAGGAATATCGAATGCCATACCTTCGATCATTGAAGACATTAAGATTTATGTGCCTATAAACGAGAATCCTACTATACACTGTAAGCATACCCATCGCTTCAAACCTAACCCTAGTATCAATGGAAGTCATGATATTCGTATCAAAACTCCATCTTCCAAACGAAAGAAAACCACAACCTATGGCTACTGTTATAAGGAATTCCGCTCCAAAAAATTTTGTAAGGACAAAGGGATGGAATCAGAAATCGCACAGCCTACCTGCAACAACAAAAAACATTCAAGAAAACGTCATTCTAGGAAGACACTCCATTGTAACTTTTGCTAGAATACTGGGCATACAGAGGAAGAATGTAGAAGGAAAAGGAAAACTAATGTATATTACAAATGCGGGGAACCAGGCCACATCCATCTCTACAGCCCTAAACTATCTAAGGCACCTGACAACGAGGGTAGAAACCCAGATGAAGCTAAGGAAAACGCATAAATATTTACAATACCGGAGACAACAGCAAAATAAGCACCCTTATGTTTTAATTATACTTAAGTTAGTTGACTTTTGATTCCGATCAAAACTTCACCAATAAAAGATCTTTATTTTTCTTTTATAGAGCCAACTCTCATTTGTCTCATCTCTTGACAAATTCCTATGTCGAACATGCATTTCTTGTCATGCATGTGAATTCAGTTCAACAGATCATGTATTCATGAGTTTTAATAAATATTTCGTTTTACTCATTCTGATAATCTATATGAATACATAATGTTGACTTTTGATAATCAAGCCAACAAATTTGTTGGAAAAAAAAATCCTTTTCTTTTCAAAGCTACTTACCAGATTTTCATTGAAACCATTTCTTGTCAGTACGTATATCCATTGTTGGAATATGTCCAAACCAAGCTCAATTGTTTGAACTTGTTCATAATATACATTCAATTCAAAATCCCATATGATGAATTGAGATCATCATATTCGAGGTAATCTCATTGTTTGAATCATACTAAACTTGTTTAAAGTCTTCAATTTCGATGTATCATTTGTTAAAACACGACACCTTGCGGTGGCGATTTCTTTGGAACTTGGACTCGTTTCATTTTCACACCTGAGCTACGAATTTATCTATTTATTGATTCATTATCCTAAACCAGTCTTAATGCAATTTTGTGTTAAGATAAAAGTACCTAAATTCTTATTCCAACATACCTCTAACATTTCTTTCATCTTTGAATTAAACCTACAATATTCATTTACTCTTTTATTTGAACATCCTATCTTTTGAATATCCAGATTCACTTCATTGAAACTTTCAATCAATTTCGAGAATGGTGAATTCGTTCGGTCACCATAATCATTGAATTCTTTCAATCATTACAACACCTTGCGGTGTCAGTGTAAATTTATAGCTTGAGCTAATTAATATCCCTAATCATATCAATTCATATGTATTTTGTTTGACTCATCATTAAAGTAGTCCTGATACAATTATGTAATAAGACAATGATTCACTAAATTCTATTGTATTGTCCCGTGTATCCTTGCCATTTAAGTAAATGTCACTGGTTTCTGGTTTGATTAGTGACAAATCATTTTTCATACTTCCATTCTCAATTGATATTGTTTGTCTACCTGAATTGATAATCAAAGTAAATTCTCTTTTGACATTTGAATCCTATTGTTTCTAAAAAGTCTTTGCATTTCGAACTATATGCCTATCAAATCTCACTCTATTGATTCGTAAAATTTAATTGTGTCACATTCAGTTAACATCAATTCCTGGAACTAATCAAAACGCTTATGTTTATCCTTTTCCTTAGAAAAATATCGCTAAAGATTCGTCTGCTAAGTACTTTTTAAGATTTAATACATATATTTCCTCTGGCAGTTGAAACTGATAAGCTACGGGTCCTATTCGTCTAATAAATGGTCCAACATACATGGAACTTGACTCCCCTCTTTTAACGAATCTGACTACCCCTTTCCATAGATAAACTTTTGACGAAACTACTTAAAAGGTTTTCATCTGTTATCTACATAACTCTTTTGATAATCTCGTAATACTTTAACTTGAATTATATTGTCTACTGTTCTTGTACTATCTCGAGTCCAGATAAGTTGCTTTTCTCTAAATTTCTACTCAACAGACAGGGGTTCGGAACTTTCATCCATTAAATGCTTCCAAAGGCGCTTTGACACTGTTTGATATAACTCCTAGGGAATATAGTAGCTCGAATCTCGATGACGAGATTTAAAACAAGGTGGAGAGGATATAACAACCCTAAAAAAATTTTAGACACCCCTAAATGTCCTAAAATACACCCCGTATATGAAAACCGGCAACGAAACCCCTTTTATCTCACTAAATAACAAATAAAACAAAATTCAGGGGTCGCTCGCGGGGCGCGACACCCTTAGTCGAATCTCTCACGGGCTGCGAGGTCCATTCCTTGCCGGACACACAAATGAGCCACATGTCGGGACACGTGTCATGACCTGCCATGACTCAGCAAACTCTAACCACCTTTTTTGGCTCTGGCGGGCCGCAAAGCCCTCTTTTGTTTCTCTCGCGGGGCGCGAGAAACCCCTGGTCAGGCCCTATAAATAGCGAATTCGAGTTTCATTCTCAATCGTTCAGAACTTTCAATCTCTCTCTCTATTTCTTTATAGTAGAAGTAATACTCGGGTATTATACCCCCTAATTAGCGAAGCTCTGCCTCGTTGTAAGTATTATAACCCCGGTTACGTATTAGATACGCTGCCCGATTGATCTAGTGCTCCGTAACGCCTATCAAGGCTCTGCCTGACGTAGTCATTGGAGTTCTCCTCAAGGAGGGTATAACTAATGTAAATTTGGGTTAATATACTAACACGTGTGCATTGTTTAAATTAATAGATTATAACCAGGAAGTTACAAGGGAAATACCTAAAATAGCAATGTGAGTAATTCTTCTTTTTGTGAAACCTTTTTGAACTGTTTTTACAAAACCTCAATTGTTTTACCTTATAATTAACTATAATTGAGTATTTGTGATTCTACAATTATCGTCGGTATGTTTGGGTTTTGTATACAAAATTTGTTACTAAACTGTGAGTAGTAGCATGACCACAAGTCAGGGTTGACAGTACCGTGGGTGGTAATTAAAGTAGAGATATAATCAAATGTAATTGCGAGATCGCCGTCAATACTTTAAAATGATAAAACCTGTTTTGATTAAACTGGGATTCACTCACCAGTATTTCTTGCTGATAAAATGTTTTAAACACGTGTTTCAGGTAACTTATTGTGCAGCCAATAAAAGTGAGCTGGGGAACACTGAAGGCTTAGAAAAGTGGCTATAAAAGTTACCTAGATAAAAAGGAAGAATTGTTTTCAATAATTAGGGTTTATCCCTATAAATACATTACAAACGGAAATTGGGTTTCGTCCAACTTGGTTATTATAAATGTATTATCAGAAAAAACTTGGGTTTTATCCCATTTATCTATTTTAAATATTTTGGTGTTTAACTCTGATAAAATATTTCCTAACTACGGTCAATTTTCGCTGCCAAATTAATAAACACCGATACCATCTGCTCTGAGTCTCGCGGCTCCCGTTCCTAGGGTGGGGTCAGGGGTTGCGACAATCCGCTCAAGCCTCCACCTTCTCTCCTGCTTCAACCGCTGCCTCAACTGCTTTTGAAGGCTCACCGGGTCTAGACTTGGCAAGATATGGCATAGGATTCCCTCCAAGATCCTTCAGCTTAGCCACCCAAGAATCAACCGGCCAAGTCGGGCATTTGAATCCTGCATCTTTGGCCACATACGCCATTTTTATCCTGGCTTCGAGGACCTTTACCGCCTCACAAGATTCGGTGTAGAGGGCCAGCAGATGTTGCAGACCCTACAAAGCAAAATATGGTTATCATTAAATGTAAACTAACCAGGATGTGTATAGAATACAGGCAAGGATATCTACCTTGTTAAGGAAAGCGGTCATAGGCTCAAAGGAGTCAACAAAGCTAAGGTCCTCATAAGAGAATCCTGTAGGAGCAGCAACGACAGTGTCAGAACCCTTTTTTTCTTGGACCCTGAAGCTCGGGCCCTAGCCTATGGAGTAGGTCTGGGAGAAGCAAATGCAGAGAAGTTACAGGGAAGGTCTGGATAATAATTAGGGAAAATCGCATTGAAAGTTGTTCCATGTCACACCATACCTTCAATCAATTAAGGGCTTTGAAGATATTAGAAAAATATTACCGTTAGATCATGGATCCCCAACGATAATATTTTTGGGGACAATTGTTATGGGTGAAATTCTGAGCCCATATCCTGACGATATATCTTGATTTTTATGTTGCTTATCTGTGATCAGGATACCGAACTAGGATATTGATAACATCCTGCGAGAATATCTTGGTCATGACTAATGATTTGCTTGTAGACTTTGGCTGCAGGTGATTAATGCATGATAATTTACCGGAGACACATTAAAACACGTGGAATGGGTCTTGTAATGTTCAGAATTAAAGAAAGGCGTATTCTGTGAGAGTTTCGGATCCTAATTAATGCTATTAAATGTTGTAACGGCTATGTGAGCTAAAGACCCGGATTTATAGTTAGTATGCACGCGGAAAACAAGTTGAAACAGCCCTCCAACGTTCAGAAGAGCATATTCTCAGGATCCCAGCATTAATGGTGAGTTAATTAGGATTTGTTTATACTTGTATACTATAAATAGGGCTGAATGGTAGACTTAGAGGGGGACAACACACTTCGAACTCTCTTACTCATTCACTCTCTTTTCTAGCTACAAACACACTTTAACACTCATCACTTGCAATCGTTCTAACAGTTAGTAGCGATCTGAGCATTATCCTTCACTGTATCCTGGTTATTCAAAGCAAAAAGAAGAACAAGGCAGCCGACGATTGTCAGCTCCCAAGGTTTTATACCGGAGATCTAGATTGATCAAGGGCTTTCCTCGTACATCCTATGTCAACTTTTGCATTTATTGCTCATTGTTTGATTATTGGTATAGTTTGATATCCTCAAGTTATATTTTACAATCAACTTAACATATTATTTGCAAACAACATTAGCACACTACCTCACAAACTAATTTGATCACTTAATTGTTTCGATAATTTTTTACAAAAACAACATACGTACATACGTACATATACATATCCAAAGGACTTCTTAAGGTCATTGAAATTTCCTTAAAACATCCCTAAAGCATGATGTACAAGTGTTTTAAGCATAAGAAAACATCCATTTCCACTTATACCCTTCAACTAAAAAAAAACACGGATACATCGGGGTTTCACTCTCATTTCAAAACATTTCAAAATGCCTGCTTCCCTGCTCCTCTCTCTCTCTCTCTCCGGCGATTCCAGATCTGGATCTAGGGTTTTTCTCCATCACGTTTCTACTACTCCAATTCCTCATGGAAATCGTTGGAATCAAACTCAAGTCTAGGTTTTGAACTTCACGGGGTAAGTGCTTTTCTAGATTTTGTGCAAATTCATTGGAATTTTATATTGTAGATCTAGGTTTCAAACTTTTGATATGAACCGATTTCGTTGAGGTAATTATTGTTTGGATCTGTAAATATGAAATCCGTACCATTTGTTTTGTTACAGGAGTTGAAGATGAACCACCTGCGATCAAAACGATCTTCATCTGTCGCTCTTCTTCTTTCATGTGTAACGAAGCTTCCGTAAGAAGAAACATGGAGAAATCTAATGAACTTTTTGTGCACGTTCGAAAGCCGCTGCCACTCAGTTTCTGTTCTGGTAATAAAGTCGTATCTGAGTTTTATGAGATGCTCAGTAAATTGTTCAGGGTTTTTATTATGGATTCCCCACCAATTGTCGTCACAAGTGAAGGCTTTTTTTTTTACCACGGATTCTCCTTCGATTGATTATCTTGAATGTAAGTTTTTGTTTTCGATTAGTATCATTGATTAGTGATTTGTACCTTTGATTGTACCAGTTGATTAATTAGGGTTTAGGACACTTTCAATTTGGTTCTGTATCTACTTCTTTAAATTTTAGGGGAAGCCCTAATTCTTTTAGCTTTAATCTTATTTGATATACAGATTTGAGTATTCTGTTATATCCATGGCCTATGAGTTCAGGGGGCTACCCTCTTGATTACCAGCACTCATGGTACGGTGAATAGCCGTAGACTATGCTTTCACACAAATAAATTCCACTATAAGAATTAGAAACTTTTTATGAAATTTGTTGCTATTTTTGTTATTTTTATTCATTCATGTTATATTAATTGATGGCAAAAAAAATCTGTTGCAGCTATCCTTATCCAGGATATCGGATCCTTATAACTTGGAATTGTGGTTATTGGTTACAGGTAATGTACTCTTGCAATGTTTGAATTTGGATATTTCTGTCAAATGTTTCGTCGTGGGATCCAGAGTTGAAGGAGTTTGATCTGGAGAATAGATGGTATTGGTATACAGTTTAATGCAGTCATCGAAAAATAGGCGATATGAGAAATTAGGTTGATTCTATAATTGAGATTATGGTCACGATAGTCAATTTGAGACATTTTTCCTTCCTCAGAAATTGGAGTTACTGGTTAATAGTAAGTTTACTTAAATGTGTTTAGAACGTGTCAAACTATTGGTCGTATATCTTGTGCTAGATTTCGTGTGGTTTTTAGTTAAGAATTGCTTTATTTTTTGCGATTGATGTGTTGTTGATTTTACTCTTAAAAGCTAAAGAAAACTTGAGAAGTTCAACTCTATTAAGTAGACAAATATATGCAATATAAAAGTGTTTGTTAATGTACGTGTTAGGTGCCCATCAGAACTTGGATGTGCATAGTCACTGCTACCCCTTACATAAAATAGTTGATGCAGCAAGATTGACATCAAGCCTGGGCACCACATCAAGGAGTTGCAGATCTCTTTCACAGAGTATGCTCTGCCGTACCTCTCCCGGCCTCTAATATGTTTTCTTAGTTGTTGTTTGACTGTGAGTCACAATTTCTCTCATGTAATATGCATGCTTTATGTGTTCCTTTCATATGTTGTTTGGCTTAATGTGCATATTGCAGTGATGTTGACATTGGCTCAGGTGTGCATGATTCTATAATACATGTGAAAGTTTCTGTTTGTGCATTCAATTTGTTAGAAGATCAGAGCCAGGTTGAATCAGGACCGTTGAGTTCGATGAATTCAGGTCCGTACGGAACGTTCATCGGCGTCTATGACGGACATGGTGGACCGGAGACGTCAAGATTCGTTAACGAGAATCTGTTCGCTAATCTCAAGAGTAAGTTCGGTTAAACAGTTTCAAGAATTCGATTCGATTGTGGAAGGGTGAAACTTTATAAATTATTTGTTTATTTTGGTTCAGGATTTGTGTCTGAGGATCAAGAAATGTCTGCGAATGTTATCAAGAAAGCGTTTTTAGCGACGGAGGATGAGTTTCTTTCGGTTGTAAGAGAACAATGGCGGATATGCCCGCAAATAGCATCTGTGGGAATGTGTTGTTTGGTGGGTGTTATTTGTAACGGGTTGATTTACGTTGTGAATGCTGGAGATTCGAGAGTGGTGTTAGGGAGAGCTGATCGAGAATGCAGGCGGTGAACGGTTAAAAAGCCAGAAGTCGAAGGTTACCAAAATTCAAAATGTAAGTACAATACATTAGTTTTCTGTTCTATCGTGTTTTTTTTAGTATGCTGATGTTTTTGTTCCCATTAGGACATTGATAAAAACAGCACAGAGATCAATCGACACAAAGTTAAAATAGAAACGGGTCAGAAAATGTTGAAAAAACTAATGAATGGGATTGAGGAATCAAAGAAGGAGAAAGATAAACTAATTGCACAGAAGGAACATTTGCTTGAAGCGTTTAAAGAGATAGAGCAGAAAGCGTTCAAGGTTTAGGATGATTATAAGAAGACAGAAGAGGTTAGTATTTACTACCGTCATTTTTTAAAAGTTACCATTGATTTGAGTTTTTTTTAAAAGTTATTTTGTTTTGTTTTGTCTAGCTGATAGAACACAAGGCTGTGCTTGGAGAAGCGAAATCCAATTATGAAACCTGAAGAGGACGGTAGATTAGTTACGGACATCTAAGGTATTAGATTTATAAATTATTGCTTCTTATATATTACGAGAGTTGGTTAAGTCGGTTGACTAATGGGTTGGGTGATGGTCACATTTAGGGATTTTGGTACATGTCAAAACAGGTTGTTTTGATTTGACCCGAAACACTTTTTGTGTATATTTTTAATTTTTGACAAATAGTTACGTGTCAAATATGGTTACAAAAGGTATACAGACATTAGGGGTGCAAACGAACCGAGCCCGGCTCGATTCGAGCTTTTTTTTTAAAGCTCGAGCTCGGCTCGTTTACTATTTATTGATTAAATGTATATTAATTATAATTATTATTTTATATATAATTTAGTTATTTTTCGTAGATTTGTAAATAGTAATTAATATTATTTGAATATATATTTAATATATTAATTAAAAAATTATACAAAACAATGGCTTCGTTAAGGCTCGCGAGCCGGCTCGAGCTTGATAAGCGAAACTCAGCATGTTTAGAGCTTTTTATAATGGGTTGTAATAGTGGGCCGTTCGAGTCTGTTTTAATGTTTTAAGGCAGTAGCGTGTGGTTGCCGTAACGGCGCAGTGCGCGGCTGCCTAGACGCCGCAGCGGGCACGGCTGCAGGCAAACGCAGCGGCGCGGCTGCCGTAACGCCGTAGCGCGCGGCTGCCGAAACGTAGAGCACGGCCGAAGAAACGCAGCGGCCAAACGCAACGGGCACGGCTGCAGGCAGACGCAACGGGCACGGCTGCAGGCAGACGCAACGGGCGCGGCATCCGTAACGCTGCATCGTGCGGCTTCAGAAACGCGACTTCAGGTGGTGGTGTTTTTGCTGCAGCTGCCGCTTGATTTTACTATTAAAAACATCATATCGAAGGTCCCGCTATCAAAGATATATTTCTTGAATTTGGATCCAAAGGAGTTGTTGACGAAAAGATGGATGATATCGCGTTGCAAGTCGGGGATACAATTGGAAAGTTACATGATGGTGGGCTCATTCATGGGGATTTGACCACATCAAATATGTGGGATCTATTGCCGGAGCCGATTCGGAGGTACCTTTAGTTTAAATTGGTTTGGTTTATATTGGTTATAATTTGGATTATTTTCTTATGACCAGGTAACAAAATTTTTGCATCAGTGATGTACATGTGATTCTCTATATCACTACATCGTTCACTCGGTGATAATCGGACTCTTGTTGGGCGCTTCGCAACATATCTCCACCATAAAGTCTCTACTTGCAGCCTTGTCATTTCATCAGTTTTTTGAAGGCATGGGACTTGGTGGATGCATCTCTCAGGTAACGAAAGAATTCAAAAGAACTGAAAACTGTATTGGTGAATAATATTTTATGTGTATTAAATAACTGTAAACAATGAAAAGGATAATGAATTAATGATAAAGCTAACCAACTGTCTACCATATACGCAGGCAAAATATAAATCTTTGGCAACGGCAATAATGGCGATATTTTTCTGGCTCACGACGCCAGTAGGAATTGCGATAGGCATCGGAATATCGAAAATTTACAGGGAAGAGAGCTCAACATCCCTAATAGTGGAAGGAGTCTTGAATTCTTGTTCAGCTGGGATACTGGTTTACATGGCACTTGTGGACCTGCTGGCTGCAGACTTCATGAACCCAAGGATGCAGAGTAATTTGAGGCTTCAGTTAGGGGCAAATGTGTCACTTCTATTAGGGGCTGGGTGTATGTCTTTTTTGGCTATATGGGCTTAATTAATTAATTAACATTAGATTGACTAAATTTCCATTTTTAATTTTGATATATTATGGAATTGTTCAAAGCAACATGTAAAAATGGCAAGCAAGTGAGTAGGTTCATTCACGTAGCATCCAACATTTGAAGTGGAGGACATGGAATCAAATTATGTAAACAAAGCGTTTACTCTTTTGAACAAATGTCATTTAATTAATCGGGGGAAAGAATAGATAGCTGTTGTGAACTATAAGGAAATTTAATTATTATTTCATACTTAACAAATATCATAAACGAGATGAAAACCCTATTTTAGACATAATGAATACGATAAACTTTCATTTGCACATTGTAATAAGGGTCCGTTTGGTATGAGGTAATGGAATGAATGAGGGAATGAAATGGATGAGGTAATGGAATGGACAACGGAATGAAATAGATCATTACATTCTTTTGTGATGTTTGGTTACTCATATGTGAATGAAATAAATAATTACCATGTAAAGACGAAGTAACGAAATACAACTGTATTAAGAACGACAAAAATATATTTGTCTCAATAATAATAATAATATTAATAATAGGGTGGGAGTTGGCTACAAAGTCCATTTTTCCTACAAAGTGTAAAAAGTCATAAAACACCATAATATCAACCATAAAACACACTCAAAACCCACAAATAACATAGTGAAGATTACTAAAACACCATATTTGTGGGTTTTGGGTTGTGTTTTGGATGATAAGGCTTTGATTATCGAATGACTAACATTAGTGTGTTTTATGTTGATTATCATGTTGTGTTTTATATTCATAGTTATACGATGATGTGTTTGAAGTTTTTAAGGACTATTAGGGTTTGGATATTGTGTTTTAGTGATATTCACTATGTTATTTGTGGGTTTTGAGTGTGTTTTATGGCTTAAATTGTGGTGTTTTATGGCTTTGTACGCTTTGTAGGAAAAATAGACTTTGTAGCCCAACCCCACCCATTAATAATAATAATAATATTAGTAATAATAATAATAATAATAATAATAATAATAATAATAATAATATATTTCTTTCCATTCCTTGAAGTAATGAAAGAAAAACATCCCTTTATCAAGGAATAAAAATTGTTATATTTGGAAGGAGTAACATTCCTTTGGAATGCTCCATTTCATTACCGCATGATAACCAAACATCTTTCTTTTCATTCCATTAAAATGATCAAATTCCTTCATACCAAACGTTACTTAAGTCTTTTCAAAATCAATTTTAAAAATAATGGCTTTCTTCTTTTGCTTTTTTATCCAAGACATCACTTCATTTACAAAAGCATCACATATAGTTATTTTAAGATAAATGATTTTGAAAGTTACAACTAAATATATTCATATGTGTCATATATGCACAAACTTGTTGTAAAATATTAGTATATAAATAAATGGACATATGTTCGAAAGATGGTAGATGCCATTAAGAAGACATCGTTTTGGGGGATTCTAAATAGATCCAAATGGAAAACTATTTCATGAGATGCTAGGAACCGACACTTGGGAGGAGTCTCTTTTGAATAATTTTGTTACTGCCCCGTACATAGTCCTAAACTTACCAACCTAAGTGATATGTTTCCCGCCGCATCGCGCGAGTAAACGACTAGTACATACATACATACATACATACATACATACATACATACATACATACATACATACATACATACAAACATACACACATACACACATACATCTGGTCTCTTGTACCACCAATATTGGTAGCTTTGCTCCTGATCCCTGAACTTAGATATTTGTTTCTTGTTTTCGTGGTTAATACTTCACATTAGGTCACTCTTCCTTGTACTGCTCTCACCTGAGAACGCTTAACTATGGACTTTTTATATGTTCCACAACAAATGCATCCAAAACACGTTAGTGATTTGAATTTGGAATCTCTCATCTCGACAGTTGTGGAATTTGCATACGGTGTTACAATGGGCCCTATTAATCTTCTCTGCTTTGCTAAAGGACATCGTCCAAGGTGGGAAGTCGTTCTGTTACCATTTGTAAGTTATGGATCTCATACCACAATATTGTCTGATTTGCCCCTATGGACTGCTCACCAACAAATTCACAAATCGGCTCTTTCTTACCCTAATAGAGACTTCTAGGGGGTCACCTATCATAGTACTACTATTGTGACCACCATGAATTTTCAAGTCCTAACCATACTATGTCCTTACATTTCTAGAACCATAAGTGTAAAGCTTTAGTAACATGTGATAAACAATCGGTATTTTAGTTATGTCACTCATTGTAGGCTTTTAATAGACTACTATGCAAGAAAATTGTGATGACTTTTTCGTAATAAGGCCTTGTCCCATTAGTATCTCATGTATAAATCTATAGTTTTCACATGTAGATCTTATAGTTGTTATTAAAATATATCCTTTAACATCTTGAATACAATGTTAAAGTGCAGTTTTCCTAGGAAAGCATATGCATAAAATAACACTAATTAGTTGTGTTCTTGGCCAAATACACCTTCCATGCATGTATATAAATTTTACCGAGGTTCTAATGTTGACATAGTGACCTCATTGATGGAGATCTGGTTAACATTTGGTATAGTGCCTTCAGAAAAAAATGCAGGTGGCTTAGGTGGAGGTAATGCACAATCTTGATCAAACATCAAAGCCACTGATAACATAGTTGGTCTGTCCTTTGCATGATGTTGCACACATAAAAGACCTATATGTATTGATCGAAGTACTTGAGATTCGACACATGAATCACGCATATATGCACCGAGCAACTGAAGAGCCATCCCTTCTTCATATAGTCTCCATGCCTAAAATTAAAAAATACAATATATATATATATATATATATATAGGTAGAGGATCCTGTAAAAAGTGCTCAAAGTGTGAGAAGTGTATTATAACACTATATTTAATACTATATAACACCATATAACAATATGTAACACCATATAATACCATATAACACTATGTAACACTGTATATCATTATATAACAAATATAACACTATAGGTTGTCTGATAGCATGTCTATGATAGATGTATAGTGTTATATTTGTTATATAATGTTATATAGTGTTACATAGTGTTATATGGTATTATATGGTGTTACATATTGTTATACGGTGTTTATATGGTGTTATATAGTATTATATATAGTGTTATAATACACTTCTCACACTTTAGGCCCTTTTTACACTATCCTTACCCTATATATATATATATATTAATGAAGAATTAGACTCGTCTCCTTTAGATAAAAAAATTTATTTTCCATTAGCTTTATTAAACTTACATGTGCAAGAAGATTATCATCGTCCATTTGACGGGAGAAACCTCTATTTGTCTTCCCACTAACTATCTCCAAAACAAGAACACCAAAGCTGAATACATCTGATTTCTCAGAATACGTCCCGTCTACAGCATACTCGGGTGCTATAAACCCCTAAGGAATTATAAATATTTCGTTAAACATGTGAGTTAATTAAAAGTGTACTACATCTCTAAAATTTGGTGATTATAGATTCTTACAATGTCCCAACTACCCTATTCGTGTTTGCTTCGTTTTCTTGATCTCTAAACATTCTAGCAAGTCCAAAGTCGGATATCTTTGGATTCATGTCAACATCCAACAAAATGTTACTAGCTTTAAGATCTCGATGAACAATTTTAAACCTTGAATCATGATGAAGATAAAGAAGCCCTCTAATAATTCCATTGATGATGTGAAAACGATTACTCCAATCTAGTGTTAAACTTCTAATTTTATCTGCCCAACATAAATTATTAGTATAATTCTATGGTAGTGTGGAGAACAAAAGAAAACGTGAAATGCAAGACATGAAAACGAGTGGTGTAAAAAGAGTGATACCAAAAATGAATAAGTCAAGGCTTTTGTTTGGCATGTATTCATAAATCAACATGCTTTCATCTCCTTCATTACAGTATCCTAAAAGCTTCACAAGATTTCGATGTTGAAGTTTGGCTATAAATTTAAGTTCATTTTTGAACTCATTAACCCCCTGTCTTGAAGTTTTTGAAAGCTTCTTCACTGCTATTTCTTGCCCATCATCCAACACACCCTGTGGATTGCAATCCAAGTAGGAGTTACTGTCAAGAGAGGACTACTATTGGTTTACAGGTCTTACATATCTGTTTAACATTGTTACCATGTAAACTGGACCGAAACCGCCTTGTCCGAGTTTATTGTCATTTGAGAAATCCTTTGTAGACATTGATATTTCAACCAGGCTAAAATATGATAATTCCATATCATCGTCATGTTGGCTCCGTTCGCTATATTCCTCGTCAACGATTTTAATCCGTTCATCTACATGCGTACATGAAAAACCAAAGCGTTATAAATTAAAGAACAATTAGCTAGCACCTTAACTTATTATATATACTTGCACACACTCTGAAAAATAACAAACTAAATCAATCAAAAAATTAATAGTCAAGTGCAATTTGTATTCCTGTGGTTTGGGGCGGAAATCAACCTGAGTCCCTTGATTGCAAATTTGGAAACTTGAGTCCTATGGTTTGAAAAACGCTACATAATGTGTCCCTGGAGATAACCTTGTTAGTTTTTTTTTTATTAAAAAGTTATAGGCATAGGGATAAATATGTCTTTTCACACGCCTCCCAAACCCTCTATCATTTTTACACCCTCATAATTCCTCGTTTCTACCTTGCGTCCCCATTGATTTCCAGGTACCCACCTCCATCTTCTCTAGAAATCCTCCTCTTCCTCTACACCACTGCCACCATCGTAGACCACCACCCGTCTCACCCTACCACTCGTCTCACTCACCACACGATTGCACACCACCACCACCACCACCAGAGTTCCCCCTTTTGCTACGATTTAATCCCTCGATTGGACACCATCGCCTTCCCCCCCATCGTCCCATACCACCACCACTGGTCCCTATTCTGCTCCGATTTGAACCACCAATCGGACACCACCACTATTGCTTCACCGTCGCACACTACTATCGTTGCTCCACCATCTCACACCACCACCTGCTCAGATGCCATTTCAAGCTCAAGCAACTATGGATAACCATCGTTTGGTAGGTAATGAACTTAATCAATTTCGATAATTTGATTAATACTGATTGACTAGTTTAGTTAATTTGGTTAACAGTGCCGATTAGTTTAGTTAATACTAGTTGATTAGTTTAGTTAATTTGGTTAGTATTGGTTGATTACTTTAGCTAATTTGGTTAATGCATTTGACAAATCTAACTTGATACAACCAATTTGAACAATTGTAGGCAGGATTAGGGTGATTGGTACCCTGAGCCACTTCGTCTTGCACGTGAGGGTGGTTTTCAGGCTCTAGAACAACATGACTTTTGATTGGAGGTACGAGCGGGGAAGCAGGGAAGAAAAAGAAGAAGATAGGATCAAGCAGGTATTTAGATAATCTAACTTTTGATGTAATTATGACATATGATTAATACATTATATATACGTAGAATGTTCATTTTATGAGAATTTACATAATATGTTTTCATAATGGCAAACAATTAACTTAATATGTATTTTAAATAGGATTTTGATACATTATATAACCATAAGGACAAATTTTGATACATATTAGAAACCAAAGAGACGCAGATTGAAAGGCTTGTATTTGAATTTGGCAGGTAAAAGAAAACTATTAAGATCAACGACGTAAAGAATAACTTGTTATGAAGCATGGGGACACAAACTAATAGGATATAAGGGTAATATAGCCATTTCAATGTAAAAAAAACAAACATATTTGGCTCCAGGGATGCATGCATTATGTAGCGCTTTCGAAACCATAGGGACTCAAGTTTCTAAAGTTACATTCAGGGAACCCAAGTTTATATGTGTACATGTTCATTATATGCTTAGGGTTAGGATTTTGGTGGGAGGGTGAATTTAGGTTTTTGGAGGGTGAGGGTCGGGGGTTTAGGAAATTGGAGGGTATCAGTGGGGGTGGTTTAGGTTTTTTTGTATTAATGCACCTGTGCAGTGCAATTTATTTTATTTCTTTTGAAATTTTTTTATACATAAAATATAGCGATTTTTATTAAAAAAATTATTATGTTTTTAGTCTTTTTTTAGTTAGTTTTTGGTTTTCTTATTTACTTTAGTTTTCGTATGATCCATCTCATATATATATATATATATATAGAGAGAGAGAGGGTTAGGATTTAGATAAAACGGGGGAAAGTGTGAGAATAGTGAGAACGATTGTCAAATCAAAACAATCTATGGAATAGATGGCGCGGTGGCATTTTTCGTAAATAACATAAACTTTTTAAAGTGGGCGCGCTTCAATTAGGGCAAAAAGGTAAATGTTCATCTACAAAACACATCAAACGTGACCGAAACGTATATACTTCCAGAGAAACCTTTCCAAAACAAACGTAAAACGAGAAAACCCTAAAAAGCACGAAACAACAAATACTATGGTGTCGAAAGATCAATCAAGATCCAGAGGAAAAAAAAAACATAGTGAGTTAACTTCGATTTACATTGTGCTAGTTTATGCTGCTTTTGGCGTTCTAGTTTTAACAATAAATTTGCGGTTTCTATGAGTATGGAAGGGGAAGGGTCATCTGGTCCAAAACGCCAAAAACCCAACGAGCAACGAAAGAAGACAACAAGAGAACATGCTACAGAATGTTACTTTTCATGATGTTGTAATACACTTTGATACGTTGTTACCATAACGCCAAAATTCATATCGTTTGTTTAACAATGTTAAAATGTATGAGAACGAAATTTTACATATATAATTTATGTTATTAAACACCATGAATCATCTATGATTGTCTTATTGAAAAACATATATCATTCGTGTGTTACTAAACGCCAAAACATGTTTGATCTGTGTTATAAAACACCATGTATCATATGTTATTGTCTTATTCAACATGTATCATCTGTGATTGACTTATAAAAACATGTATCATTTATGTTATTAAACGCCATAAAATAAAATGCCTTGAAATCATTTTTTATAGGCGAAGAGAGGTTGAGATCGAGAATAATGTGCACACTGGCAAGGCCCAGAACGCCAATAAGAGGAAGGTATTAAGTCAGAATATTGAGGTTGAGGAAGAACCATATCATGAGTTCAGTGGGGCTAGGGTTTTGTCAAGAGTAAAACCTACAAACTTGACTGGTTGGTTTATAAATCTAAACCAAAATCAAAGACGGGCAGTAGAGTAAATGGGGTTTGGTGCTACACTAAAGTTGAAAATAGACACCGTATCGACAATGCTTGGGTACTGGTTGGTTGAAAATTACAATAAAAAGACAAACAACCTAAACGCTGGCAACCATACCGTAGATATGAATGAAAAATTGATAAACTCTTTAACGGGTATACCGAAAGGAAGGGTGCCCGTGCACATGAAAAAAAGACCAACAACTAAAGACCAGGTGGTGGCTGAGTGGACATCACAGTTCGACAGGTTTGACTAGGTTAACATACCAAGTGTGAAGCTCTACTTTGATGACATGTTGCTTGTGATGCAGGGCTTCGGGAGAAACTTCTGCCTAAATTTCCTTGTAGCATTCTTCACTATAATGGGGCATGCAAGTGATAATGCAGTTGTCAACAAACAGTTCTCGCACAACGTTAAACCAAACGTTCAAATAAACCAAATGAACTGGTGTGGTTATATCATCCAATGCTTGCAACACACCAAAACCGCATAGTCTCCAACAAAGCATTACACAGGGCCATTGATCATACTTGCGGTAAGAATAAAATTTCTCTATATAACATATATCATTCGTATGTCATTAAAACGCCAAAAACATCTATCATTTGAAAATCTATTTTGTTACAGCTTGCCTTGGTGAACAATGCTTGCAATAGAAAAAAATGGGACGAAAAGAAGGATACCCAATTGAGTGGGTTACAACAGATACTCTTGACTTGTTTGAGGGTGCAATGGCAAAACGCCTTGTTGGCAATAAAGTAAAAAAGGAGAACAGTTAAAAACGCTAAGGAAGGCACACCCAAAAAAAAAAAAAAACAAAAAAAATGCAGGTTGTTGTTGATGAAGAAGGTGATGGTGCTGATGTTGAGAATGAAGATGAAGATGATGATGACAATGTTGATGACCATGCTGATAAGGATGATGATGATGATGGTTTTGATCATGATGATCATTAAGATTATGCTGGGCTCCACCCTGGCACATCAATGATGAGAATGAGAATGAGAATCAAGATAATGAGGATGAAGAGGCTTCCCTTCAAAGGATGGTGAATGAGGATATAGAAAGCCGGGAAATGATGTTTGAAGTTTTTGCATCAAGGAACCATACTCTGCTTAGAGGAGTAACACAGTATGACAACATTTTTGCTGATGAAGAAGAAGAAAACAATGAAACTGAAGAGGTGTGATCTTCAAATAATAAATTTAATAAAAAATACAAAACGCGATGATTAATAAAATCCTTTTTTTAATTTAATAGGAAATGGCTGATAAATTGGATGGGGCATACAAAGATTGAATATCCAAACAGCCTCCTGGTACACATTAAATACTCACAATGTCTGACATTGTGGGAGAACATCTCAAAATTTGTTGATGAAAACGACAAGGAAGTGCCAGCTGAAAGAGAACAATGTAAAAATGAAGGTGAGGTTGAAAATGAGGTGGTACTAGGAGGTGAAAATGAAGAAGAAGGGGTGAAGGAGATGGCTGGAAGAGAAAACACCATTGAAGTGGAAACAGTTGATGAAAACGCCAATGAAGTTGAAAATGAAGGAGAAGGAGAAGGAGGAGGTGAAAATGAAGGAGAAGGGGGAAGGAGATGGCTGGAATAGAAAACACCATTGAAGTGGAAACAGTTGATGAAAACGCCAATGAAGTTGAAAATTAAGAGGAAGGAGAAGGAGAATGGGAAGGGGAAGGGGAAGGAAAAGGGGAAGAGGAAGGGGAAGGGGAAGGGGAAGGGGAAGGAGATGGAGAAGGAGAAGAAGAAGGAGAAGGGGATACGGGAGTAGAAAGAGAAAGGAATATGGCCAGAGAACAAAACACCGAACCCTCGACTGCTACAACATCCCCCATATATGATGATAATGAGGATACTATATTATCATATGAAGATATAAATGAAAACGATATTGAGAGATAGAATTATGATTTCAGGACACTTGAATATCACATTTACAGATACAATGGGGAAAAATAATTAAAAGGAATATTGCTGAGGTTTTGGAGCTGCCTGAACAAGATCTAAAACAAATGATTGATATAAAAGAATGTCTAAATAATTCAAAGATGGTGGATGAAGTGATTAAAGCAATAAAAAAATATCTGCAACCTGCTGAAGAGACCCTAAAAGTGCATGTATTTGATAAGACACCAAACATCCCCCCAACAGAAACACAATACATTCAGGCGTTCATCACTGAACTAGAAAAAACTGAAGGGAAGATGGTGAACAAAAGTGTTGAGCAACAAGGTGCAGTGTTTGATAAAACGACATGTGAAGAGCCACCATCTACAGTTGGGAAGAACTTCTTGCAAACTTTTGAAGAGGAAGAGACACCCAAACCCCAAGATGAAAACGCCATCAACACATCACCACCAAAAACGCCAAACAGGTTAGATGTGCAGGAAAAGGGTGATGAGTACAAAACTCCAGACATCACAAAGTTGATGCAAGAAAATACAATTTTAAACCCTGAAGAGCTGCCTGGTGATGAAGAAGTTGATCAAGATGATGAAGAAGATGAAAATATAAACAAAAACACTGTGGGTGAAAATGAGGAGATACAAAAATGTGCAGGACATGTTTGTCACCTTATGTAAGGAGGCAAGTGGTTATACATGAACCAAGGAAGACCCATGAAACCAACGTTGCCACATACATCTTCACTAGATGCGGTGATTACGAGTATGTACACTTCTCTCAAATAAAACACCAAACTTTCCATTTATCATGTTTACTTGAATATGCATGTAAAAATGCTCAAAACGCCATGTCTTATAATAGAATGAGTTTGTATAACTAAAATGCCACATGATGTTTTTTAGGACTGTCGTGTTCAAGATGGGATGACAGTTTACACTCATGAGGGTGATTTGTGAGAGCATGAAACAAGGATTTCATGCACACGTCGGCATGATTCTATGTTGGGCACATATCCTGAACTATGAAGAAAGATACAAGGCTCCAGAATCACCCTTATGGTTATTTTGCACAGAAATAACGTTGGTAACTCTTTTGCTATATTTAATTGATGAAATTATATTAGGACATTGTTTTGTTGTTTAAAATGTGGTACTCAATATTACAGAATAGTCCGGCATACAACGAAACAACGAAAGCAAGTTTACGATACAAAAAATTCAACAGAAACATGGAATCTGTTCTGAAAAATGCCTGTTTCAAAGGAGACCAGAAAGATAAAAGCATCAAAGATTATGAACTAGTCTTCGTGCCAATAATATGGGCAAGACATTTCTATGTTGTCTGCTTCAACATAAAACACGAAAGAGTTGATGTGTTGGATAACAACGCTAACAAGGATAAACTCAGCATCGAAAAAAATTATGCTGGATGGGTGGGAAAGTTGGTAAATATCTTAAAAACTTTGTATATAGGAACTATGTTGACAAAATGCCAAACTAATATATGCAAAAAATGTGAAACTGCAGCACGGTGCTTTTGCTAACTACTTGGGTCTTAAAAAACACCCAAAGCATAAGATCATGAAGTCGGTGGAGAAGTGGTTTGGCAAAAGAAGATGCCCCAAATTAACTACAACAGAGACAACTAAATGAACTGAGGATGAAATACATTGTAAAAATCCTGCTTCATAGCGAAAATGAAACCAGAAGAACACGATTGACAAAATCTGTAAGAAAATTCTTGACTTTGGGGGGGGGGGGGGAATACGTGAAATGTATGAAACAACGGACACCAGAATAGAACAAAGGATGGAAGATTATATAGATTAGCTTATACGCCATGGATTGTATAATTTTAATGTTGACTAATGTTTTTTGGTTTTTAGATTATTGCATCTACATGTTTCGTTGTGTGATTTTCGATAATATTTGTGCAAATCAATGAAAACGCCATGATTTGAATAATTAACAAATAGTAATCATTTAAACATAAACAACATTAAAAAGGGTTAAAAAACTATATTAAAACAAGTAAAAAACACAAAAACACCATATCTGTTGGATATCAATAGAACGCCATTCGAAAAAAATACTTGTAAAAAAAACATCATGTAAAACTAGCATAACGATGAAAACACCATTTCTATTTAATTTTTTTAACGGAATCATAACGCCATTATTTAGCGAGAGGTGGCCAATAACAATCGTACCCCTACATATAATTTAGAGCGCTATACCACGTGGCCGGCCAGGATCCGTTCTCACCGTTCCCACACTTTTCACTGTTTTCTCCTGATGTCATACCTATATATATATATATATATATAGAGAGAGAGAGAGAGAGAGAGAGAGAGAGGGAGAGAGAGAGAAAGTGTATCGTACAATATGACTTAATGTACGCTGCGTACGCGATGGCAAATCGCACGTTATGTTACAAAAAATGAAATTCACGTGTTACTGAAAAAATGAAATTCCCATGTACAAAAAAAAAAAAAAAAAAAAAAAACAGGGAAATCACGTGTTTATAAAAAAAAATACAAATCACATGTATATAAAAAACTACAAATCGCATGTATATAAAAAATGAAAGTCGCATGTCATAAACCAAATTTCGCATGTTGATACTGAATCGCGTACGCAACGTACCTTAAGATATTTTGTACAATTACCGGCATGCATATATTAATCGCATTAGCAAATCAATAAAAAAATTAAAGTCTTATATTTTATCTATTTTTGTTGTGATTGCTTCATTGTTTATTTTTACATTATATATACACATAAGAATAAGATAAGAATATAAAGAAACTAAAAAATATTTAACTTCATAATAAATTTTTAAAAGTAAACACTTGTTTAATTATAAAATAATGGTAAGAAATTGATTAAAAATAAATAATAAATTAAAATTAAAAGAAAAACACATAAACACGTTTAAAAATTAGTTTGGTAATGGTTGGTCTGTTAACGCAGCAGTATGGTTGCGCCAAATTAATAAACGGGTCAAGCTCTAGTTAAACAATAGTTTGTAAAATGAAGTAACCTGGTGTTTTCTTCTTATTCCAGGCGTATAATAAAATCAAGATAATCGTAACCAAACATGATGAGATGAACACGGTAGCTATGATTATTCCCCTCTTTTTGTTGGAACTAGGTTTCGAGGTAGATTCGTTGACTGAAACACAAATCATATAGAATTGAAAACAGGTTAAAACAATACATGAATGATGAAACCAATAAAATAAATAATTAGATAACCAATATGAAAATAAGCTTACAAGTTATGTCGGATAGAGACATTCTTACGTATAGATCTTGGCCTTCTTCCATTGTTCGAACATCAACTACATCATCGAACCACAACAAACATCCGCTTCCGCCCCTAGTGATTTCTATATTCGCATACGCTGTACACGAGCAATTGCTCTTGCAAGTGCTCATGCATTCGTCAAGTGTCATACTTCTATTGTACCACGAACGCCGAGTATCTGGAAGTTTAATGTTCTTAAACACTCGAAAACCATCCCCCTTTGGGCATTCTAAAGGTGTTCGACGCTGACACCCGCTTGACCAATCAGATGCACTCCATTCAGCTGGTTGTCGTGGTTCAAACCCTTCTATACAACTACAGGACGGTGAGTTGTCCGGGTTGCACCATCCATTTGGACCACATAGCCCAAATCGGCTACATATATTGATATATTGTTGCCAGTATATGAACCACTGATGGGTTCGATCAAGCCAGTTCATATGAAAGAAGTAACCTTCAGGATTCACGTAGGCACGTGCGAGTAATGAATTGTTAGCAACTGTGAACATGTAATACACCTCTTTATCGTCAAAAACAAATTTGAGCTTGATTGGGGAGTTCGGTGCATGGTTAGGCAATCCGCCGAACGTATTACCATTCCACGGTCCGTATCGGGTTAGTGGAACAGAACCATGGTCTAGGAACAACTGAGGATACCCATTGGTATCCATGAACCCTACAAACTCACCTGGTGAAGGATCGTCGAGGCTCTTCCACGGCCTCCACCGCCTATCTAGTCCGGAGACTAGGTCCTTCCCAAATTTCATACCGGGAAGGAACGTGTCTCCTGGATAATCAAAACTTTGCCATATGAAACTTTCCTCACCATTTCTCCTCACAACCAGATTCCCGGAATCCAAAACTTGTGCTACTGGATTTATGGTAGTGGGGGTTTCAGACGACCATACTGTGGTTTTGTTGCTTCCAGCAATAACCAATAACGATCCGTTGGTTGCAACTCTAAACACACCCGACAAATCTGTTATTGGTGTTTCTCTGTTAGCAACCCAGACCACTGTCTGTGGGGATATGTTCTTATACCATATCCCCATAAACCGGTTTGTAGATCTTCCTGGACTAAAAAAACCTAGTTCATATATTTCACTAGCAGAAACAAGGGTATCGCCATCCCGAATGACTTGATCAACTGTTATGGTGTCCTGTACTGTACAGGTTGCCAAAATGGAAAACAGTAAACAAAAGAGTACAAGATTGTAAAGTGCCTCCATTGATGTTGTATTTTTTGTATTGTGCAGCGGTAACTTCACTCAGAATTTATAGAATTTTCAAAGGAAGATTATGTGGCTGAAGTGGAAGAGAAGACTATAATTTTAAAAGCTAATACATTTTTTGGCTTGAGCTAGCTACCATTTGTATTTTTGTGTAGAAGTTGTAATTCAAGATATCAACTGAGGTGTTACGAGAGAATAACTGAGTCAAGAAACATGGCCGAATCATCAGGAAGTATGGGTCAAGAGGAGCTGCCCGTGTTACTTACGTTGTGTCCATAATTTACGATGTAGTTTGTTAGAATTATTTTTTTGTTTTCTTTCTTCTCTTGTATAAGCTTATCACCGTCTCCAATGGCTTGATCAACTGTTACGGTGTCCTGTACTGTACAAGTTGCCAAAACGAAAAATAGAGCACCAAAGACTAAAAAATTGTGAAGGAGCACCACCATTGCTGTTAAGTCTTTAGTCATGTGTTGTAAATTCATATAAAACGTACTATGCTTTTAAATAGGTTGCGTGGTTAAGGATTGACCTAGGGGTCTTTTCATCTAGGCCCACCTCTTGTGGTCCTGGTGGAGGACTTGAGGTATACGTGGGTTGACGTATTTATTAAATCTCTAATTTTCTAAATATACAAGTCATTGTTACGTATTCGGAATGGAACCCAATTTTCATGCAATAAAGATAACTAGTGATATTCCCCGAGTGTTGTTCAGAATGGTACCCAATTTTCACACAATAAAGATAACTAGTGAAATTCCCCGGCCTATTAAGACATGATTCGATTGGTATCGGTTCGATTTACTACAGTATCGATGTAGTATCGACACCTGGTATTGCAACAGAAAATGAAAACCCAAAAAATAAATCTTTTACATCGATCAACCATAAAAAATAAATATCAGTAATAATTTTCGTAGTCCCAATCAGATACCGATGTTTCTTCAATAACTATAGCCATAGACACTTGTTATAAAAAACCACGTCGTTTCTCATGTTCCCGAAGCTCCTGATGCTTACGAAAACAATAGCTTGAAAGGCTTTTCTTTTGTTTATAGAGGATCATGATATTCACACACGCATCCTTATTTCCACACCCCTTGAAGTGTCGCGCTTTGGCCAAAGCGAGGCGTTTAGGGTTCTTTTCCAGACAAAAGATGATGTGAGCTGATGTGACTTTGATACGAGTTTTGATTCGGTACGATATTGTCAGCCGGGTCACGAGGAACCTTAAGCGCGGCGCTTTGGCCAAAGCGCGGTGCTTCGACCCCAAATTCTGGTGCTTTAAGTAAGCAGACCATGCATTCGACATTTCATTAAAATTCCAAAGGCCTTAAAGTGTTTCAAACAAACGCGTATTCTGTTGTTTTAGTGAGGTTTCTTCAAAATATGTTGGTGCACCTTTTGTGTCTGTAACTAGTCTTACTTATCGTTGTATTTTGTAAGGTCTTTAAACGTTTATCGTGTATGTATTTGCCGTCGACCAAATCGGATATCCTCCTATCCACTTGTGTCCGACTATTTAGTCTCCATTTGATATGTAATGTAATACGAACAGTGCATGTTGCATGTTAAGGGTATTATAGTCATTATGTAATGTTTATAGTTTGTTGTTTGTTTGCTGTCTGTTTTCAGCAAACAACACAACTGATGCAGCCCTCGACGAAACAGATTTGTTTCGTCGAACACATCACGACGAAACAGAACAACATTCTTTGAATCCGTTTCGTCGACATCAACGACAAAACACATTTGTTTCGTCGTGTATTGGGCTGTTTCAAGCCCAAAGTCTGGCCCATATGCTATTTCGTCGACCCACTTTGTGTTTCGTCGAGACTTAGGCCCAAGGACTATATAAACCCTTCTGGTTTCACTTTGAAACTGGATGAGATAATAACCCTGCAAAGTTACTCTGTCAAAACTGTGTGTGTATCAGTTATTGTTGGTTCTCATCCCGTTTAATCAATCGAGTGTGTATCACTGATTATACCTTGTGTGTTTTACTGTTTTATTAACTGTGTTTGATTTGCACCGTCACGGGGATTCCGCACCCGCGACATTGTTTGTTATTAACAAGGACAGGTTTTTCGTTATCGATCCTCAGATTTCGGGACCTACAAGTAGTTTCGAACAGGGAGAAGTTCTTTGGAAAGTAAGCAGGATACAAAGTACGGATTCGATAAAGAAGCAGTTACATGCTTCAATTGTGGCGAAAAAGGGCACTTCAAACGTGAGTGCACCAGACCAAGTAAACAAGGCAACCAGAATCCATTCAGAAATCAGACAAGTACTTCCAATGCCAATCAAGATAACCGTGAAAAAGGGGTAGTAGCGGTGAATAACAACCAGAACCAGTCTGGTCCTTCAAACACAAATCGAGCATTGACCGTACAAGCTGATGAAGGGTTTAATTGGTCTTTACAACTTGGGGAAGGTGATCAAGATAAAGGAGGAACATCGTGTTATGCAAAGATCATCAATCACGTCAAGCACGTTCATAAGGAAGAATTTTCTGAAAATGACGACAGTTCGAGTTATACCGGGAGTTCTGATGAAGAAAGTTCTACTTCGGGCGATTATCATTCTGATTCTGATGTGAGAGAAGAAGCAAGTTCTGATCTTGATGACTTGTTGAATGAAGCAGAGGAGTTGAAGTGTCAGAAATCAGTTCTGATCAAGAAGGCTGCTGTAGCATCTAAAGAAATGGAGAAGTTCTTTTCTAAAGACGGATCTTTTTCTTATCAGACTGCCTTTATGGCAAATGTCTCAGCTTCTACAAGTCAGGTAAAATCTGAAACTCTTATCATATGTAGAGATTGTGATTATATGAAAAATGAATGTGAAAGAGTGAAACTTGAATGTGATACAATTCATAGTCACAATCAGAGTTTAGTTGTTGAAATGGCTAAGTGCAAAGAATTGAATATGGCTCTAGTTAGACAAGAAAAAGAGTTTAAATCTGTAATTGAAACTCTAAAGAAAAATGTTTCCGAAGTAACAAAAACTGTTTATCATAAACAAGTTAGTATAAATGATTACATTAACATTGTTGACGAAACTAAAAAGGAATTAGCCATTGCAAAATGCGAGCATGATGCAATCAAGCAAAAGTTGGAGAGTTATTCTAACTCCCGATTTGTGCTCGATCACATTATTGATGTTCAACAACTGAAGGGAAACAAGAAAGGTGTTGGGTATAAGAAGTGTCCGCCTCCTTTAAGACATAATTATACCTATATGCCTGATGAAGAGGATATGCCTCGATTTGAACCCAGTGTGCCTCTTGACTATGAGGAAGTTACCACTGGCCTAGGGTTCAAATCGGATAATTCTTCGAGTACATCATCTGATAAATTGGAAACTTCAACATCTGAGAAACTAAGTCCTCCAATCTTTGAGGACTATGATTCGTATGATGATGAATCAGAATCAGATATGAATGACCAGGATGAATCACTTGATAAGAAAAAGGGAATAGAAATACCAATTGAGAATCATATTCTTTGTGATCCTCCTATTCCTAGTGTGCAACAAGTTGCAAAACAAGTGATAGATCCTGTCAAAAATGACAAGAATTCTGTGCCTGCCGTTAAAAGTAATAACGTGTTGTACACTTTAGTTGGTGATTCTAAAATCTATTCAAATCACGATTTTCCAATTAAGAATGTCAATCCATCTTCGATTGATCAAGTTTTTGAAAATAATACAAACAAGTTTTTGGGAAAGACAATTCCAGGTATCATTGTAACTCAATGTGACCAAATTCCAAGAGCTACAATCAAGAAACAATTTGGAAATCAAAAATCACTAACAAAGCAACAACCTATTGCTCCTAAGGGTAAACAACCAGTTCAACAAGCTCAAAGGCCAAATGTTTCTAAATCAAAATTTGAAGCAAAAGGAGCTCGTTATCAGAAGAAAAGCAATGATGTCAGATTCGTGGCATCTGAGGGTACTGATAAAATTGCGACTTTTGAAAATAAATCAAACACTGATTTTGTCCAACAAGTCAAGATTTTAAAACGTGACAATCAAAACAATTACACTCAACATACAAACGGGTGTGATGAAAAGACAAGTACCTCAGGTTCTACGGGTTCGACATCTGCTCGTCGATCAGATTCTCCAAAATTTGTTGAAAGGAGAACATGCTTTAAGTGTGGAGAGTTTGGACACATCATTAAAAATTGTCCAAACACTCCCAAGGATAAATTTGTTGAGAAAGCACCACCTGAAAAGATTTACCCTCAACGTCGTTCCGTTTCACCAAAACATGATAAACGAACTGTTAAGGAACAAGAAACGAAGCAACGACGTCAAAACGTCAAAGCTGTTGAAAAGGCTTTAAAATCTGAAGTCAAAACAGTCAACAAGGAGCCAAGTTCTTCCCATTTTTTAAAACCAGAAGTTTTAGAATCTTTTCATAAAACTATATCTGGTAAAACAATCAAACTTGGAAACCAAAGACGGGTGAAAGTTCAGAGGGAGCTGTTTTATTACAAAATCATCAAGAAATCGAGATCATCCTTCGTGATGCTCAGGGACGACCCAAGACCACTAAGGCTTGGGTCCCCATTCTTAACTGATCATTGATGATAAGTGCAGGGTGTTCTAGGAGGAACTATTAATAGTCATTGGATTGTTGATAGTGGAGCATCTAGGCACATGACAGGCGACTTACGACTTCTATATGATGTGAGAAATATTAGAGGAGGCTATGTCGCTTTCGCTGGAGACAAAGGCGGGTACATCACTGGAGAGGGAATGATCTCCAATCGTGTTGTATGCTTCGATAAGATCAATTATGTTCGTCAAATTGATCACAATCTTCTTAGTGTTTCGCAAATCTGCGATAAGAAGTTCACCGTGCATTTTGATGATGCCGGTTGTTATGTGCTGAAACCTGGCTTCAAGATTCCAGAAGAATGGATTCTTTTATCGGCTCCAAGAGTTAATGATCTTTATATTCTTGATATGAGTCAAGCTATTACGACTTCTGCACAAGTCACATGTTTTGTCTCAAAAGCCACGGAGAAGGAGTCTATATCTTGGCACAGAAGAATGGGACACATTCACTTAAGAAAAATGAACCATTTGGTGAAAAACAATCTTGTGAATGGCGTGCCCGTGAGAAGTTTTAATCTACAAGATATCTGTGTTTCGTGCCAGAAAGGGAAACAAACCAAGAAGTCTCACCCTCTGAAGAAAATCAACACTGTTAGCATGCCTCTCGAACGTCTTCATATGGACCTCTTTGGACCCATGAGACACAAGACAACGTTCGGAGATGCTTATTGTTTAGTGGTTACTGATGATTATTCTAGATTTTCTTGGGTAGCTTTTATGGCACACAAGAGTGATACTCCTGGCATCCTCAAGGATCTTCTTACAATGTTGGAAAATCTCTACACGTTGAAAGTTAAGAGGATCAGAAGCGACAATGGAACTGAGTTCAAGAACCGTGTGATGGATGAGTTCTGTACTTCTAAGGGCATTCTTCATGAATACAGTTCTCGATACACTCCACAACAAAACGGTATCGCAGAGAGGAAGAATCGGACGATAATTAAAACTGCAAGAACAATGTTGGTAGAATCGGAGCTTACTGTTCAGTTCTGGGCAGAGGCTGTGTCGACTGCTTGTTACACATTAAACCGAGTTCTTACAGTTAAGAGACATGGCAAGACTTGTTTCGAACTTCTACAGAAAAGGAAACCGGATTTATCTTTTCTAGAACCTTTTGGCGGTCCATGCACTATGATTGAGCCGGATGGAAAGTTTGGCGCGAAAACTATCGAAGGTTTCTTCCTTGGATATGCTACTCCGAATTTTCGTGTTTGGAATCTGTCTACCAAAAAGATTGAGCTATGGAATGAAGTAAGGGTTCAAAGGTATACAAGTCCTGTTAGGGCTCCGGGTGATCCTTGGATGCTCGACTACGATGGGCTATTCAACTCTTTTGATCTGCCAACCTTTGATGAAGATTCTGCAGCTGCTAGAATGCTGTTTGATAGTGACAACGCTGCTGACTCACCATTGGTTAGACCTGTTATTGTTAACCCACAAGGTTCTAATTCGGTTAACAACACAGTTCAAAATGAGGTATTTGAAGAAGCTACTGAGTACAATGAGTCATCGGAAGATGATGAAAATCTTGATGCGACTGAAGGCACTTCAGCTCCAGTTACTCCTATTCAGGGCACTTCTGTTGAAACTCCTCATGTACAGGTTGTTGATACTGCTGAAGGGAATGCATCCACTTCTACGCATATTCCAGGTGTGGAGTTGGTTGTTGATCTGAATATTAACAATTTGGGTGTTAATGTTCGTGTTCCTGAAAATCCTGAAATGAGGATACACGATACCCTTCCACAGCAGAATATCATAGGAGATGTCCAACAAGGAGTGCAGACGCGTAATCAGCTGAGAAACAACCAAAGTGCTGGTTTGTATTCAGCCATTAGAGAATCTAGTCTTCAAAATGATTGGTCCTTCGCTTGTTATGTTTCTCAAGAAGAACCAAGATCTTGGAAAGAAGCCTTAAAGGAAAATTCTTGGGTTGAAGCAATGCAAGAGGAACTACAACAATTCCAGAAGCTGGGTGTTTGGAGACTTGTTGAAAAACCAGACAACTACAAGAAAATTGGCACCCGTTGGGTTTACAAGTGCAAAAAGGATGATCATGGAGTGGTCATTCGCAACAAGGCGAGATTGGTTGTTCAGGGCTTTCGTCAAATTGAAGGCATTGATTACAACGAGGTTTATGCACCAGTTGCACGTCTGGAGGCTATTCGGATCTTTCTAGCTTATGCTCCTTTTAAAGGATTCAAAGTCTATCAGATGGACGTCAAAAGCGCATTCCTACATGGTATTGTTGAAGAAGAAGTGTATGTCGAACAACCTCCAGGTTTTGAAGATCCTATCCATCCCGATCGGGTTTGGTTGCTCAACAAAGCTCTCTACGGATTACATCAAGCACCGAGGGCTTGGTATGCAACCTTATCTACTTATCTGCTAGAGAACGGTTTTCGCCGGGGTCTTATCGACTGTACTCTTTTCATCAAGGAACAGGATGGAGATCTTTTGTTGGTACAGGTATACGTTGATGATATCATATTTGGTTCTACTAACGATACTTTGTGCAGGCAATTTGAAAGTGTTATGCAGGAAAAGTTCGAAATGAGCGCAATGGGAGAGATGAATTTCTTTTTGGGCCTACAAGTTCAACAAACTGAGTCTGGGATATTCATCCATCAGACTAAATATTTTGGTGACATCTTGAGCCGATTCCAGATGTCTGACGCAACGCCCACTGGTACCCCACTTCCGACTAATCACGGGAGTACTCCGGACTTGAAGGGTGAAAGTGTCAACTCTTCTTATTATCGCGCTATGATCGGATCTCTCATGTATCTCACAGCATCAAGGCCTGATATCATGTATCCAACGTGATCCAACGTGCCTGCTTGCAAGATACCAAGCCAACCCAAAAGCATCCCATCATGTAGCTGTTAAAAGGATCTTTCGCTATTTGAAGGGTTGCTCGGACACTGGTCTCTGGTACCCTAGGGATGATAGTTTTGACTTGGTTGCTTTTAGTGATTCAGATTTTGGCGGATGCAAAATAGACAGGAAATCCACAACGGCTGGATGTCAATTCTTAGGAAGTCGCTTAGTCACGTGGCAGTGCAAGAAGCAAACTTGTGTTGCTACATCAACTTGTGAAGCTGAATACATTGCGGCTTCAAGTTGTTGCTCTCAGGTTCTATGGATCCAGCAACAAATGCGCGACTACGGTTTTGAATTCCTATCTACCTCTATCTTTGTTGATAATAATGCTGCTTTATCTATCACTAGAAATCCTGTTCAACACTCCAAGACCAAACACATCGATATTAAATATCATTTCATACGTGATTGTTTTGACAAAAGATTAATCGATGTTGTTAAAATCCACACTGATGAACAGCGTGCTGACCTGTTTACAAAAGCTTTTGACAAATCTCGTTTTGACTATCTTTTAGTGGTCAATGGTATTAAGGTGAAACAAGAGTAAACTTCTGTCGGCTGATCGTTTTTGTAAATATTTTCTTAAGCGTCAAAAATCCAAAAAGATTTTCAGTTTACTTATCTTTTCGCATTTTAGGAGGAGAAATTTCAGAAAATACAAAAACATTAGAAAACCAAAAATGAGTTTATTGGAGAAAAGAAGAGAAAGTGATGATATACACTAGTGTGGTCTGTCAATATGGTCAAAAGAAAAAGAAAAATTGAAAAATTGAAAAATGATAAGTAGCTTTACTATCGGTAGGCTTACAATCAGACTAAAATGTGCAGGATGATATAAACCTAACAGACTTCAAGTCAGGTGGGAACCATTCATTGGCATATGGTCTTAGTACCGAAATTTCGTTTGATTGATTGCCGAGGTTCTGAAATATTCGGTCTTTATGCTGTCTTATCATCTGGGTATCATGGTTGTATCAAACCGTAAAAATAACGGAGACGAAGTCTAAGATCTTCCATGATACTATTCATACGTGTACATATTGCATTCGACCTCAATAAGTGATCAACAATCACATGTCCAAACAAAATAAGTAATTATATATCACAGATTCTTTGCGGGAGTCAAGTTCGTCTCTCTGCTGTACGGACTTGCTCCTGTGCCCTCATGCATATGAAAATCAAGTTCCTCATCAATAAGTGATTCTATCACATAGGGCTTGTTTTCAATCAAAATAAGTGAGTTTCTCACATTCTTTTATACGGTCAAACGGATGATAAGCAGTATACTCACCGGTAAGATGAACTCTCGTGCATACCTTGATACGGGAATGTGTCGTGAGTGGATAAACACCGACAAGGAAGTATAACTCTTACCTTAATCATATCTCCTAATTATGATTACATCTGATAAGTTGAACTTAGGTGGACAACAATACCGATAATCGTGGTAGAATACTTAACTTATGCTTTAAATAGAAATCAGAAACCGTTTTGACAAAGACTGTAAGCTAGTAATGATTCTCTTACCTTGAAACTTGCAAAAATATTGTTCTTTGTACAAATTCCGTTTTGTTATTGAATTTCGCATTTTATTTTGTGTTTTAGTGTAAATAATTTCCGTGTTTTGATTAGCCGATGGTTGGTATCTCGAAGTTTTCTGCCGGAAACCTGAAACCTACTTCATAAAACATCCTTGCATTTGAAAACTCAATCAAAATGGAAATGTGTTCATTTTAATCAAAATCTGTTCAGTCTGCAAAATCTTTCATGCCAATGTGTTTTTAGGTAAAAATGAAAGGTTATATCGGCACGACATCTTTCATGAAGACAAGGATGCGCGTCAAGCTTTGAAATTTCAGCGTGTTGCTTGTTTTTGCTTTTACCGGGGAATACATTCGGGCAGTTCATGGTCCGAACAACACTGAAGAAAGAAGATTGGAAGACCGAAGACGAGTAACAGACAAGGGGGAGTTTGTTGTTGCACCTTTTGTGTCTGTAACTAGTCTTACTTATCGTTGTATTTTGTAAGGTCTTTAAACGTTTATCGTGTATGTATTTGCCGTCGACCAAGTCAGATATCCTCCTATCCACTTGTGTCCGACTATTTAGTCTCCATTTGATATGTAATGTAATACGAACAGTGCATGTTGCATGTTAAGGGTATTATGGTCATTATGTAATGTTTATAGTTTGTTGTTTGTTTGCTGTCTGTTTTCAGCAAACATCACAACTGATGCAGCCCTCGACGAAACAGATTTGTTTCGTCGAACACATCACGACGAAACAGAACAACATTCTTTGAATCCGTTTCGTCGACATCAACGACAAAACACATCTGTTTCGTCGTGTATTGGGCTGTTTCAAGCCCAAAGTCTGGCCCATATGCTGTTTCGTCGACCCACTTTGTGTTTCGTCGAGACTTAGGCCCAGGGACTATATAAACCCTTCTGGTTTCACTTTGAAACTGGATGAGATAATAACCCTGCAAAGTTACTCTGTCAAAACTGTGTGTGTATCAGTTATTGTTGGTTCTCATCCCGTTTAATCAATCGAGTGTGTATCATTGATTATACCTTGTGTGTTTTACTGTTTTATTAACTGCGTTTGATTTGCACCGTCACGGGGATTCCGCACCCGTGACATTGTTTGTTATAAACAAGGACAGGTTTTTCGTTATCGATCCTCAGATTTCGGGACCTACAAAATACGATGTCATGGTTTAGCAACTACCTTTTTGGTGATTACTCTGACGAGTCCGTTGTACCAGATTCTTACGAGAGGATCGCTATTTCTGACTTGTAAAAGTTACCGGTCCCGTCCAACATGAGGGAGGAGGTTGTCTCTGGCATTAGTTATCGTGACAATATGGTGCAGCTGGACTTAAATATCTATGTGGAAGACTCGTACGCACAATACGGCTATTCGAATTACGGATACGGAGGTATACCACATCCTCAGGCTAAATATCCGTACGGTCAGCCAAACTATCCCGACCACGATTACGGTGGTGAGCAGAGCTATGTACAACAAGACTATCCCGACCACGGTTACGGTGGTTAGTAGAGCTATGTACAATAAGACTATCCCAGCCACGGTTACGGTGGTGAGCAGATCTTTGTATTGTAAGACTATTCGGACCAGGGAGATGGCGGAGAACAGAACTTTATACAGCACAACTATCCGGATCAGGGAGACGGTGGTGAGCAGGAGGATCTGTTAGTCGATGAGGAAGGCTCTTACCTAATTATATTTTCGTTTAATACAAACCGGATCTTTTCGTCATGTGATGAGTTGGTCGATTGGGTACAGAAGACAGGAAAGGACAATGGTTACGTCATTGTGATTAAAAGATGGAATAAAAGATGAAATAATTTCAAGTGTTTGGTTTCAATGCACTCTCGGTGGGGAGTATAAGAGTGTAGCTACAGTGAGCAAAACAGGTAGCAAGAAAATCGGTTTCCCGTTTGAGTTGATAGGGTTTACCGATTCAAAGGGAAATGTTTAGAGGTTAGAGGTGACGAACCCGACGCACAACCACACTCCTATTGAAAACTTAGAGGGTCACGCGTATGCGAGAAGGCTTTGTTCGGAGGAAAAAAGATTGATTGAGCAGCTCATATATCAAGAAATTCCACACC
The DNA here is from genome assembly GCA_030545235.1 of Helianthus tuberosus. Lineage (NCBI taxonomy): Eukaryota > Viridiplantae > Streptophyta > Magnoliopsida > Asterales > Asteraceae > Helianthus > Helianthus tuberosus. Next base: position 22,348,956 of record CM060370.1, on the reverse strand, counting down.
GTAGCATCTGGCGAACGTTGATGAAAAAAAACTCGAATAAAAAGATTATTCCGAAAGATATACACAATGCTATTCAGAAGATCAATGCCGGAAAGAGGGTCGGCGAATCTCCAATGCAACAACTCGAAAAGCTTCTTATCAAAAAGGATTTCACTTATTACATACACGAAAATGAGACCACGAATGTAGTTGAAGATATCTTCTTTGTCCACAAACTTTCATTTACTATTCCCGCATGTGATAATGATTGACACCCCCTACAAAACAAATTTGTACAATCTTCTATTCGTTCATGTCATAGGTATGACGTTGACAAACCAGTCATTTTCGGTTGCTTTTGCGTTAATTTCTACAGGGAAGGTAGAAAACTACACATGGGTGTTGGAGAGGATCAAGTCTATCTTGGTGGACTATTTGGAGTCGCGTGTCATTTTAATAGACAGGGACTTGGCGCTAGTGAACGTGTGTGAACAAGTTTTCCCAAAAGCGTACAAGTATCTTTGTCGGTTCCATATTCATCAAAATATTAATAAGAACAGCAATGAGAAATTTACTGATAAGGAGTGGAAAGAATTTCTTCGTTCGTTTTCAACATTGTGTGAGTCTTCAAAAGAGGAAATATACAAGTATAATTTGGCAAACATTGAAGCACAACCAAAAGAAGTAGGTCGTGGACATGAGTATTTCTTACATAATTATTTAAATACTTTTTACATACATACAAACCTAACAAGTTATGGTTATATTTTTAGAGGTTTTTGAGTAAATGAAGAAATCCTAGCTGTCTGGACTTACAAAACAGTTAAATTTCACCAAACTACAACCAACAGAGTCGAGGGCATGCATGAATTACTAAAAAGTCACATTCCAAGTGTCACGGCCCCCGTCCCGGTTTTACCCGATCCAGGAGCCGCTGGACAAAAACCCGTGGTATTTAATATTTGAGTTGATAGCGGAAGTTTAACAGGATCTTTTAAATCTTTAAAACTGCCCAATTATTTTATTTCATAAATTGGGATAAACCCCGTAATTTACAATAGAAGAATTTCACGAGAAAAATCCCTGTTTTACATAACATGTTTATTTATTTAACTGAGCCACCACTTCAAGCTTTATTAGTGCTCCGTAGCAGTTTTTCCTTGATTCACAGTAGGTCACCTGAAACATGTTTTAAAAATATTTTATCCGTGGGGAAATACTGGCGAGTCACTCAAGTTATATAAAACGACACATTACTTATAAATTACAGCATAAGAGCGATTACAATGGCTATTATCTTATTTTTATCTGGCGTCGTGTCACACCCTGGTGACGATGGTCATACCACTATTGGGTCCTTTCACCCAAGTAGTGATGATTATCACTGTTAGGTTGATGAACCTAACCGTGAGAAATTAGTAATGTGCACAATACCCCACGTGCCAGTGATTCAAGATAACCAAGAATTAATCCCTGTAATTATAACTTTTGAAAATAAATGGAGTATTGTAAAACATTGTTGATAAAAAGAGAATGACTCACATTGCAAGTTTAGACGGGCAGAGTTTAGCCTACTGTCGTGTAACCTAGTTAAAACAACAATGCATACGAAACTAGGTCAGTAACTTAATACAACATTTACGATAAGCTCACGAAATCAAAACCCTCACGACGAAAGACAAAGTATAGCCCAATTACGGGCAGCACTTAAACATCCATCAGATCGGTTTCAATCGATCTGACATTATATCGTAGCAGTGATCGAGTTATTACCCTGTTGTCACAGCAGAGCTTCGTGCTAGTGTGTGTTTTTGAATGAAAAAGTGTATAACTCAGTGTAGGAAACGAATTTTTACGTCGAAACAACTGTGCCATGCAAGTGCCAACTCCTGGAATTTATACTGAAAAACAGTCCCTGTCACGTGGCGCGACAGGCTGCCGCGTGGCGCGACGGCGCCCCTTTTAGAGTAGGGTAGCGACGTCTCAAACTAGCCTTGGTGAGTTGACAGCTCGATAAAATTCTTTTTCTACAACGAGTTATGAGGATAATCGTCAAGTAGGGGATACCCCCTCCTGAGTTTTAGGGGCCCTAATCCTAGTTCCAACTGTCCTGAAAATTTTAGGGGTCATGCAATATTACTTGGGGGTCTCAATTAGGGTTTCCTATTGGACATAATAAATTAAGAAATAATAATTTTGGTGAGAGTTGTTACATCCTCCCCACCTTAATTAAAATCTCATCCTCAAGATTTACTGGAACAAGTAGGGATATTTTCGCTTCATCTCTGATTCCAGTTCCCAAGTGTACTCGGGCCCTCTCTTTGAATCCCACTTGACTTTGACCAGTACTAGTCTTTTGTGCTTGAGAAACTTGACTTTTCTGTCTTCTATCTGAAGTGGTTTCTCTACGAACTTTAATTTTTCATTTACCTCTATGTCTTGGAGAGGTACTACCAGTGATTCGTCAGATAGACATTTCTTGAGGTTAGATACATGAAACACGTCATGTACTCCAGCCAGCTCTTCTGGCAGTTGTAAGCGATAAGCAACTGGTCCTATTCGCTGGATTATTGGGAATGGTCCAATGTACCATGGACTTAGCTTTCCCTTCTTACCGAACCGAACTACTCCTTTCCAAGGAGAAAATTTCAAGAGTACCTTGTCTCCAACTTGAAATTCTAGTGGCTTGCGTCGATTGTCTGCATAACTCTTCTGGCGATCTCGAGCCGTTTTCAATCTTTCCTTGATTTGAGTGATCTTATCGGTGGTTTCTTGCACAATCTCAGGACCCGATAATTGGCTTTCTCCTATTCCTGCCCAACAAACTGGAGTTCTACACTTTCGTCCATACAGTGCTTCGAACGGGGCAGCTTCGATGCTTGAATGATAACTATTGTTATAGGAGAATTCAATTAATGGGAGGTGGAAATCTATGACACATGCTCTAAGCATGTCTTCCAAGGTTTGGATCGTCCTTTCACTCTGTCCGTCTGTTTGGGGATGGTTGGTGGTACTTAAATTTAGTCGGGTTCCCATTGCTTCTTGAAAACTTGTCCAGAAATGTGAAGTGAAACGACTATCTCTATCCGATACAATAGAGAGTGGGACTCCATGTAGTGATACTACCTCGTCTACATATAACTTGGCTAATCTTTCCATGCTAAAGGTTTCTTTCCTGGGTAAGAAATGAGCTGATTTGGTTAATCGATCCACAATTACCAAGATTGCATCGTTTCCTTTTCTGGTTTTGGGTAACTTAGTAACGAAATCCATGGTTATTAGTTCCCATTTCCATACGGGCATTTCTAATTGTTGTAGTAGACCTGAGGGTTTCTGGTGTTCTGCCTTAACTTACGAACAAGTTAGGCACTTAGAAACGTATCTAGCTATGTCCTTCTTCATTCCTATCCACCAGAAGTTATTCCTTAAATCTTGGTACATCTTATTATTACCAGGATGCATGGTATACCTAGATTTATGGGCTTCCTCTAAAATCTTATTTCTTAAGTTTCCTTGCTTAGGTACCCAAGTCCTTTTCTTATGGAAACTCCAAATTCCATCACTTCATTGCTCTAATTCTTTTATTCGTCCTTTCATTCCTTCAGCATCATCCTTGATTGTTGTTTCTTGAATATTCTTCAGTTGTTCCATTAAGTCTAATTGTAAACTTAATCTAAGAGCACGAACTCGTCGTTGTTTCTCATGATACTTACGACTTAAGGCATCTGCAACTACGTTTGCCTTTCCTTCGTGATATTGAATATCACAGTCGTAGTCACTTAGAATTTCCATCCATCTTCTTTGCCTCATATTTAATTCCTTTTGCCCAAATATGTATCTTAAACTCTTATGATCTGTATAGATAGTAAACTTACTTCCGTACAGATAATGTCTCCGAATCTTAAGGGCAAAAATTATGGCTCCTAATTCTAAATCATGAGTCGTATAATTTTCCTCGTGCTTCTTCAATTACCTTGAGGCACACGCAATTACCTTCTTGCGTTGCATTAACACACATCCTAATCCTAGCTTAGAAGCATCACAATAAACTTCAAAATCTTCTGTCCCTTCTGGTAAGGCAAGAATTGGGGCGTTTGTTAACCTTTGCTTTAAAATCTTAAAAGCCTCTTCTTGTCTAGATCCCAATTCAAACTTCACCGCTTTACAGGTTAGCTTAGTTAATGGCACGGCTATTTTGGAAAAATCCTTAATAAACCGTCTATAGTATCCGGCTAACCCTAGAAAACTTCTAACATCCATGGCTGATTGCGGGACCTTCCATTTGGTGATCGCTTCTATTTTGGAGGGATCTACGTGAATGCCTTCGTGATTCACCATGTGTCCTAAAAATTGTACCTCTTGTAGCCAAAATTCACACTTCGAGAATTTGGCATAAAGCTTCTCTTTTCTTAACAAAGCTAAGAATGCTCGTAGGTGCTCACAATGCTCGTCCTGACTTTTGGAATAAATAAGTATATCGTCGATAAAGACAATTACAAATTTATCCAAATACGGTTTACAGATCCTATTCATCATGTCCATGAATGCTGCAGGAGCATTTGTTAGTCCAAAGGGCATGATTGTAAACTCGTAATGACCATACCCAGTTCTAAAAGCAGTTTTAGGTATGTCTTCTTCTTGTACTTTCAACTGATGGTATCCGGAGCGTAAATCTATCTAAGAAAAATATCTAGCTCCCTGTAGTTGATCAAAAAGATCATCAATCCTAGGTAATGGGTATCGATTCTTAATTGTAATCTTATTCAATTCCCCATAATCGATACACATTCGCATCGACCCATCTTTCTTTTTCACAAACAACACTGGAGCTCCCCAAGGGGATGAACTAGGTTGTATAAATCCTTTGCTTAACAATTCATCTAACTGCTTTTTCAATTCTAACATTTCGGTGGGTGCTAACCGATAAGGTGCCTTAGCTATCGGTGTAGTTCCAGGAATTAGATGAATTCTAAATTCTACTTCCCTATCAGGTGGTAATCCAAGTAGTTCTTCTGGGAATACATCCGGGTATTCTGATATTACTGGAATTTCCTTAAGTTCCATACCTTTGGTGCTAATGATTACCGAAATCATATACACTATTCCTTGTTTTCGTTCATAACTAGCAACCTTCATTACCGAAATAAACTTTATTGGTTTACGCGGCTTATCCCCTGTAATCATAATTACTTCTCTTGTAGGTGTATGAATTTCTATGGAATTCTTATCACAGAGGATTTGAGCATGGTTGGCTACTAACCAATCCATTCCTAATACGACATCGAATCCAGCTAAATTCATTGGTAACAGGTTTGTAGAAAATTTATGGCCTAATAGTTCTATCTTTCCTTCTTCCAAAGCCTTATCTATGTGAACAGAATTACCATCTGCGGTTTCTACCGTAAAAACATGTCTAAGTTTGGTTAAGGGTAGGTTAAGAGCTTGGCAGAATGAAGTATTTATAAAACTTTGGTTTGCACCAGAGTCAAATAATACTTTTGCATAAACGTCGTGAACTAGGAACGTACCAGCTATTACATCTGGGATTAGCTCTGCTTCCTGGGTAGTCAACTGGAAGGCTCTTGCTATTTTCTTGGTAGTTCCTTCTACAGGTCTAGCTTTGTTGTCAGCTGGTTTGACCAGTTTAGGGCAGTCTGGTCTAAAATGTCCAGCTTCTCCACAGTTGAAGCAAATTGTGGATTTCTTCCTTCTGCAGTCTTCTTCTTGATGCCTTGGAATTTTGCAGAAATTGCAATACCCTTTGCATCTTCCAAAATGCTTTCTTTTACAGGTACTGCAAAATGGAGCAGTTGAAGATTGCCCTGTTCCCTTTTTCTTGAAGTTACTACTATTACCCCACAGAATCCTTGGGTAATCTTTTGAGCTACTTCCTTTTTCCGGTTTTCTTCTCTTGTGCATACTAGTCCGTCGGTCAAGGTGTTGGCTAATTCCACTGCATCGTCAATTGTGCGAGGTCTCGCAGCTTTAACGATATCACGGATTTCGCCAATTAAACCCCAAATATAATGAGAAATAAGTACCGGTTCTGGTGAAGCCAGGGTTGGTACAACTCTAGCATACTCGAAGAATGTCGAAGTATATCCTCGACAGTCTACATCCACCATCCGGTGGTTCAGGAACTTATTTGTCATTTGTTCCTTTTCATATTCGGGACATAATTTTCTTTCTACTAGACTCTTAAATTCGGCCCAATTCATGGCATACGCCACATCGCTTCCCTTAGCTTGTAGTACGGTGTTCCACCATTCGAGTGCCCCTCTTTAAAAAGATGCGACGCGTACATGACCTTGTCTTTCTCGGCACATTTACTTATTTTAATTACTGCTTCGGTTTTCTCTAACCAACGCAGTGCAGCAGTTGCCCCTTCATTGCCTGCAAATTCAACTGGTTTACAGGAAAGAAATTCCTTGTAAGTGCAACCAGGCGTTGCAGCTTTCATTCTCTTAAGAAATGGGGCTTGCATCCCATCATTGCCACCTCCATTTACACTATTACTGAAATTGTCGTCGCGGGTACGTTTGCTGGGAATAATTGGTTGAGGTTCAACTGGATTTCGGGCAGCAGCAAGGATTGCTGGAATAGCATTTGCTATTCCCTGGGCAACGATGTTTTTTTATATCTTGCCTATTAACAAAATTGGTCTCCGTTGTTTTGTTCAGATTGATTATCTTCGTTAACTGGTTCATTGACGGCGTGCTCCATCTGATAATTATCAATATATAAATATATAAATTATTGGCACAAAATAATTAATAATTAGTCACAATAAAACAATCACACATAATCATGTCAACAGGTATAGCCAAAATTGTCGACTTTGCGACGTTAATATTTTTATATATATTAGTATGGATCATTACACACCCGTTATATTACAAAAGTTTTATTTTAAGTTATTTTACATAGTTATATTTTTACTATTATTATTGAACACATAGCCACACAACCCCATACGATCCCCGTCAGTTGGTATTTCAGAAACGACGTTTCCTCTCGTCGTATTTCCAGGATATCCTCTCCCCCACTTCCCGAATTCTATTTCCTGCATCCACCAGCTCCTCGCCATAGTGGCGGAGTTCAGCCAAGTTCTCAGTGCTCATAGGTGGGTTTGGTGTAGGCTCTGGGTCAAACTGGGGGAAAAAGGTGTTGGGGTTATACAAGAGATTCTGAAATTGCCAATCACTTGTCCACCATTCCTCCAGCTCTCCGGGTAGAAGTTGGTGGTTAACAATGGGATCTGGGTAGCAGGTTCCAATTTAACTGGAAGTTGTGATTCAATTGGGTAATTGAAAAGGTCTTCATTGGCAGTTCCAATGAGGTCACAATTTGCCAGTTTACGATCAAGCTCCTCCCAGGGTGGCATTTCCTGGGCTTGCCCTGAACTTTCCCCGATCTCTTTTCCTTTCCCTTTATCATTTGGTTCCACAGTCTTTCTAATCCTCTGTGCGGCTGGCTTCTTCCTCCGGCTGCGTATCCAGCCCACGGTCCTCCTTCTTTTCTTCGTCTTGGGTTTCTCCTGGGCTTGAGCCTGGAACTCCATAGGTTCTTCAGTGTCGGCCAGATAATCGGAAAAGTCTCTGGAAACTTCTACGTCAGCTGGATAGATAGTGAGATTCTGAAGAGCTTCAGACAACTCATTCATGCTGTTTAGCAGATATAGAGAGGAAACACAAATCCTAATTAGAAAGTTATATATTGAAATTTAAATTTTCACAGCATCACAGAGTGGCAATTTGAGGAATTAAGTATTTCTAAACACTTAATTGGCTTAAATCAGTGGCTCTGATACCACATATTTCTGTCACGGCCCCCGTCCCGGTTTTACCCGGTCCAGGAGCCACAGGACAGAAACCCGTGGTATTTATTATTTGAGTTGACAGCGGAAGTTTAATAGGATCTTTTAAATCTTTAAAACTGCCCAATTATTTTATTTCATAAATTGGGATAAACCCCGTAATTTACAATAGAGGAATTTCACGAGGAAATTCCCTGTTTTACATAACATGTTTATTTATTTAACTGAGCCATCACTTCAAGCTTTATTAGTGCTCCGTATCACTTTTTCCTTGATTCACAGTAGGTCACCTGAAACATGTTTTAAAAATATTTTATCAGTGGGGAAATACTGGCGAGTCACTCAAGTTATATAAAATGACACATTAGTTATAAATTACAGCTTAAGAGCGATTACAATGGCTACTATCTTATTTTTATCTGGCGTCGTGTCACACCCTGGTGACGATGGTCATACCACTATTGGGTCCTTTCACCCAAGTAGTGATGATTATCACTGTTATGTTGATGAACCTAACCGTGAGAAATTAGTAATGTGCACAATACCCCACTTGCCAGTGATTCAAGATAACCAAGACTTAATCCCTGTAATTATAACTTTTGAAAATAAATGGAGTATTGTAAAACATTGTTGATAAAAAGAGAATGACACACATTGCAAGTTTAGACGGGCAGAGTTTAGCTAACTGATTTAGCCGTGTAACCTAGTTAAAACAGCAATGCATACGAAACTAGGTCAGTAACTTAATACAACATTTACAATAAGCTCACGAAATCAAAACCCTCACGACGAATGACAAAGTATAGCCCAATTACGGGCAGCACTTAAACATCCATCGGATCGGTTTCAATCGATCGGACATTATATCGTAGGAGTGATCGAGTTATTACCCTGTTGTCAGAGCAGAGCTTCGTGCTAGTGTGTGTGTTTGAACGAAAAAGTGTATAACTCAGTGTAGGAAACGAATTTTTACATCGAAACAACTGTGCCATACAAGTGCCAACTCCTGGAATTTATACTGAAAAACAGTCCCTGTCGCGTGGCGCGACGGCGCCCTTTTTAGGGTAGGGTAGCCACGTCTCCAACTAGCCTTGGTGAGTTGACAGTTCGATAAAATTCGTTTTCTACAACGAGTTATGAGGATAATCGTCAAGTAGGGGATACCCCCTCCTGAGTTTTAGGGGCCCTGATCCTAGTTCCAACTGTTCTGAAAATTTTAGGGGTCATGCAATATTACTTAGGGGTCTCAATTAGGGTTTCCTATTGGACATAATAAATTAAGAAATAATAATTTTGGCGAGAGTTGTTACACCAAGTCATCGCAACATGCTGGTTAAACTTGTGGGGTTTGTTGATCATATTGTTGAGAAACAATATTCGGAGATAAAAAGAGGTTTTGAAACAAGCCTTAGAAAAGTAATGAACCACCACAAGGTTTACCCCATGCTTGCAAATAAAATTTGAAAGGTTTCAATATATGCAATTAAGCTTATGGCTTTCGACCTACGACGTAAGGAAGACGGGTTTAGAGCCTACGGTGCAACTTGTTGTTGCCAACTTTTTACCAGTTGTGGTTTGCCATGTGCTTGTCGTCTAGAAAAGTTAGAAAAAAGCAGTAATTAATCCTATTGACTCTTGGCTTTTATGATTTCACTGCCTAATTTACTACCATATGTTTTCGTTTATAGGTTAGCAAATCCGAAAGTACCTCCCAGTCTCATTAAATACAAACTCTTTCGCATTATCATCGAAATCAGGCATGCCATTAAACGTAGCACCATTCCATGGCCCCAATCTCGACTTTGAATCCAAATTTCGCGTCAAGATACCCATTTGGATATGTACCCACAGACGAGTCGTCTTCACTCTTCCATGAAGTCAAGTGTCTGTCTTTTCTTGTTACTAAGTCTACACTAATTCTCAATCCCGGTGTGACAACTGTCAAAATTTCAGGTATCCGTACAACTATTGAACCATGATTAGTGCTTAATAACTGTGCTGAATTACAATTAACTGCTTACTGATTATTGCCATCTACATACATGTGCATCATATATTTTGCTTAATGTCATACAATTATTGCATGAAAGCTTATTTGACTCAAATGATGCACTAAACACAGTTAGCACAGTTGTCAGACAAATCAGGAAAATGCTGACAAAGTTCGGTACATAGACAGACAGTGTGTTGAGACACAGAATGAGCCAGAGACCAAGTATTACACTAGTATAGTGTGTAAGAAAGTGAGGATCACAAAACTGCCTTCCTAGAGATAGTTTGAGTGCCGGAAAGTGCCTAAATCTCACATAAAGTGCTGAATTCAGCAAAAAATCAGCAATTTTCAGCATTTAAACAATCTAATATCATGCAGAAATATGGTTAAATGGTCATGAATGCTTTCCTAAGTGTCGGGAATCAAAAGTGTCACAAAATGGTACATAAAGCACACTAAACTGCAAAGTTTAGCACCTTAACGAACCAGTAACCAACCGAACAACCACACACTACCCGAAACATCAAATTTACAATGGAAGCACTGTTTTAACATTACCAAGCTAGCTATGGTCCCCGAACATCATAACACTACATAAATATCTAGTCACTAAAGTAACTAACTAGATACTTACATTTTTACCCTAAACTAACTAGATTATTACAACCTAGCCTACATACCCCCCCCCCTATGTAATCGGCCAACATATGGCCCACCCATGGATTTTCTTCAATTGTTTAATTGATATTGTTGTTAACTTTAGAAACATGTTATACAAGAGTTAAACATTTGAGATGGACTATAAGTAAACATGCAAGATCTTAACCTCATAACTTTCACACATCAAAACACACACACCTTCTCCTTCTACTCCTTGTGCTCTCGGCCGAAAACCAACACACACACACACTCACTATCATTCAATCTTTCTCATACATTCCAAGTATATGCAAGTATGTTAGAGGTTACACAAAGGAGCTAGGAGCTTACGGAAGTTCAAGGACGTTGTTCATTTACTTTTATCCACTTGTTTCTTCTCTTGATCATCCCTAGCCTTGAGCTAGTGGTAAGAACTTTGATCTTTCAATTTTACTTCTATTTTAAGTGGTTAAAAGATGTTACATAATGTTAATCATGAAGAACACTAAGAATCAAAGGAATGAAACTTGAACATAAGCTTGAATAATGAAGAAACTAAGTTGTTTATGTGTTGATATACTTGTTGATCATTGTTTGCTTGTAAAAATGATGTTGATCGTCATATGATCTTGCTAGATGATGATTAAAAACATAATCTAGCAAGATGAGAGGATGAACATGATAGAAGTTAATGGATCCTCCTCATGAGAAGCATGAACTAGAAAGAATATGTGGTTTTCTTGTAAAATAATGATCAAAGTGAGTTGTTAATCATGATCTAAAATTTCATGGATGATTTCTTAAGAAACCAAGTTAAATACAAGTTTTACTTAATCTTGGTTCTTAAACAAATAAACCTTATTTTTTGTGGTTAATAAAGTGTAGAAGTATATGTGTAACAAGAAAAATTCATAAAGAAACATTTTCACAAAATATGATCATAAGTTGTAAAGATCTAAATTCCTTAAAAATGATGTTTTTAAAGAATCAACCACATTTCAAAGGGTAACAAGGCTTACTAAGAACACCAGTAAGTTACTACAAATTTTTGTGAAATTTCAAGTTCATGAAGTAGTAGATTATGCTTCTTTTTGGCAAAATTGGTAAGTGTAGGTTGTTTATTGTTGATTGTGGATTGATTGTGTTGATTTTTACAAAAGAAAATGATATGCTTGAAAGCATGGAAACCTCCATTTTTAGGGAAAACTATGGTGAAATTTTCTAAAAATTAAACACTTAGAAAAAATATACTTCTAAACAAATATTTACAAGTGTATTTCAAACCATAACTTTCTACATAAACTTTGCCATAATTTTTGTTACAAAAATTACAAATATTGGAGGTTGGTTTTATAAATAAAAGTGACTAAATATGTATTCAGAGAGTATATATTTAGATGGCACTATGTGTGTCATTATTTGTATATTTTGTGTATTAGTTATATCATTTTAGGACTTGAAATAATAAAACACATCAAAATACCAAAAATTACAATCCGAAATATTACCAAAATTCCAAGAATATGAATATACAAGTTATACACAAGATATTGGTGAAACCGAACTAAGGAATATAACTTACAAAATATTTAGGAAATTATATTCACAAGTATATTTTGGTAAATAATATTTTGGACACCAAGAGACAAAAATATGATTTTTACAATTATTACAAACTTATATCATATTTTTGACAAGAAGAAAATATATTATTTTTGGGTGAATAAAAATATGTATTTTCTTGGAAATATTAGAAGATATATTATTTTTGGAAGAAATATATATTTTCTCAAACAAAAACGGAATATATTATTTTTGGGAGAAAAATAAGTTTATATATATTTTCCAAGTTAGACTTGAAAATATGTTATTTCTGAAACTTATATGAAAATACAAATTTTTTTGCTCAAAGAAAAAATTATAAATAATTTTTCTAAGTAGTATTTCTTAAAGTATATATATTTTGGAAATATATATTGGTGAATTTTTATTAAAGATAATATTCCGGAAAACTTAATACGAAATTAAGTATAAGAATACTTAGTGAATAAAATAAAAATACGTATTCTCATACTTATAAATACACTCCGGAATACGACCCCAATACATGGAAAAAATGTACTAATACAAGAATACGAATACACCCATCCTTGGGAAGGATATACAAGTATAACTACTTGAAAGGTATCAAGTTAGCATATATTATTTTAACTATTATTCCAAAAAATTAATAAGCATAATTTAAGTTAAAATATTTATTATTTTAACAAATAATTATAACTTGGAATAATATTGAAGACGAGTAGAAACGTAACTCAAAGACACTAATTAATTCTAAGTCAAGGCACGACTCACTCGTCTAATAGACCTTAGTACGTTGTAGGTAGTTGTGTACGCCAGACAAGGCTTGAGTTACGGTGATATGAAGACGGAAGACTGTGAGTTCATGACCCCCTTTTCTTTTAACTGTTTTCGGTTTTATAACTTCGGGGGTGAAGTACGTGTTACAAACTGTTTACAAACGTATATATGTGGTATGGTTAGCTAAGGAATGATACTGCTAGATCATGTGAGTGGTGGGTATAATGCTTAAGACCATTAATCCACGTTGTAGGACCGAGGGACATGAGTGATAGATCTATTTGGGTGTAGCGAGCCCCGCCCATGTTGGACTAGGGTTTGGCCCATGGGTTGACTATGTCTTACAGCCGGAAGCCCGGTGTAAAGTCTGCTAGGTTTGAGCCTTCCTGCATCACGTCACACATATTAATGGCCTTGCAAACCATTAATGATCTGTTTTCCTTGTTGCTTTCATACCAGGATTTTACAAACATACATACATACTTTCAATGATTACAAAGGTTTATTCACACACACAAACAAACACATGAACTCGCTCAACTTTTGTTGATGTTTTCAAACTACATTTATTTCAGGGAATTAAATGTGGATTTGGCGGGCGTTCGGAAGTTCCAAGTGTTGTTTGAGAATAAAAGATGTCATCCATGGTCTTAGGGTTTGGTTGGTGTGTCTTATCCTGGAGAAAAACACGTCTTCCAAAACCTGGTTTTATTTAATGTCTTTTATCGAGTCCTTGTGAACTCTAAAAACAAGTTGCATGGTTTGTACTCGAATTTGAACTCTATGTTTTAAAACAATGATGTTGTTATGTTTTTAAAACTTATTTAATGGATGAACATCTTCGGTTTTATCATATAGTTGTTGTTATGATTGAATGCAATGATATTAAGCAAGTCACACATAATCACGCTTCCGCAAAAGTCAGGGTGTGATAGTTTGGTATCAGAGCTTCGATTGTAGCGAACTAGGATTCTTTCTCGAGTCGAGACTACAATCATTAGGGCTCTCACGAAAATATTTTCACAACATGTTTTCATTGCATACCCGAAACGCCTAGATCCATGGAACAAACATTTTTACAAATAAAAAGACTGGAAACACAATGCACAGTTACTTTGTTGGTTTAGTCTAGGAGACTGGTTGGTTTAGTCTGGGAGACTGGTTGGTTTAGTCTGGGAGACTAGGTGGTTTAGTCTGGGAGACTAGGAAGGATACATGATTACATGGTCATTGATTACATGCTTAATGTTAGTAGTTAATATATGTGCATATGTGGTGATTGTTATGTTACAGATACCATGTCGTCATCTGATAGCGGATTGTCCGATGACCATGATCCCATGGCTATTGTTTCTGACGATGAGATCGTCCCTGTGCCAGAGATCTTCACATCCGATACCGAGAGTGACCCGGAGATGATGTCCAACGACGACGACGATTTTCATCCATTTGCGCTGCCTGGTTTCGGAGATGATTTACCGCTTACTGATGGTATCCCAGACGAGGATCCTTTTGTTATTCCCATTCCTGTCCACGATCACCTTATCATCGGTCATCCCAATGGTGAGCATATTGTAGCGCCGATCCTCGCTCCTGTTCCACTAGTGGTCATCCCTCCTGAGGATTGGCCATTCGATGATCTGTTTGACAATGATTTTGATTTGTTTGTTGATGGTCCTCCCGATGACGCTCATGGCAATGGAGAGCTCGATGAGGACGTTTGTAACACCTCGAAAATTCGTGTTCAATAAAATAACGACACGTGTCATGTACGACAAAAGTGTTATAAACCCGGATCTAGTCAGAGATGCATGGTAGGATTTAAAGGCGTCGACATGTTAATTAAATACCTCTGAACGACCAAATTATAAATCCCAAGACCCTAATCTATATTATAAACATCCGATATACTCAAATCCGGTAAATGCCAGCAATGATTTATTCAAATTACAAAAGAATGGAATCCTACGAAGAAATGCACGACAACCTTCATTTACGGCACTTTCAAAAGGATCCAAGAAAACTTTATATCATTTCATGGTGGTGTAAACTGTTCATGACCCAAACAAGAGGCCCCATACTGAAAATAATGGTCCAAAATTGTAATACAGTAGTTACCCGTTCGAAGCTTGAAAGGCAACAAATTTTCACCTTCTGGAACAGGCTTACGGACCGTAAGAGTCAAGCCTTACGGTCCGTAAGGCATGCACATCGACCAGAATGTTGACAGTTGGCTGTTTTGAACATTTTAACCGAATTAAACAGATATTTTCACTTCCATGGGCGACCTCTACTGACTTTTAGACCTTAGGAGCACTTGTAAATGACCTGGGAACAACGCTAGACTTGTGTGGCATGATCTAATGAGATCAAAAGCACTATAAAAGGCCCTTATGTTGCAACATTATGATCACACCTTCCATCTGCATTTGTGGAACATCTCTGGAGCTCAAGAGCCTTCTCTAAGCATCTCTGGTCGGGCATTAGACTTTGGTAAGCATCCTTGACCTTCCCTAATTGAGTTTAGCTTAGTTATTAGCCTAAAAGTCAAACCGTCGTAATTAACATTTGACTTAGCGATTAATCATTAATGGTCCAGTCATTAGTCGAATTGAAGGAAGTTATAAGTTGGTAATTATGTGGGCATTAAACCCTTAAAAGGGCACCCTCTGATTCCCACTCTAACTAGATCAAATGTCGGGTCAAAGTTCATTATAAAAAGTCAATAGAAGCTTAAATTTCAAATTAACGCATAATTAACAATGTAGAAGGCGTATAACCTATTTTATCACTCATACAACTTGGTAATAAGTATAAGAACTGGTCTAAGCTTGTTTGATCCGACACTTTTCTGTTTAGACCCGGTTCAGAACCGAAAGTCGCAAAACTTTGACTTTTGCTTTGACTTCAGTTCTGACCCGATTTAGTATGATTTGAAAATGCCTTAGAGATTCCTTAGGACCAGGCTACATGTTGGTATAACCCTCTGTGGTTGGTTCATTGATTACCCGATTCGTTTACACGTTTCCGTTAAATTGCCTAATGTTGACCAATATGCCCTTTTGACCATAAAACGAGAATTTTGGATATGCGAAAGGACGATAATCTTTGTTACTGATTTATAGACATGTCCCTAAATTTTCACATCAGCTTGAGGTCTAGATTAGGAGTTATGCTCAATAGCGTAATTAGAACGCTTTTTAGTAATTAAACGGCGTCATTAGCATAACGCCTATCTAAACCCAATTTTTGACACCAAACCTTTTACCCACTGATGTAATATAATATTTTGGGATTTTTGAAGATTTTTAAATTATTTTTAACCAGCTCATAACCTAAGGTTATGGCGTTGATTCGGTAAATACCGATTATACCCTTTTTGGTTATAAAATGAGTTCTACATAATATTTTGACACCAATCCAATTGCTACTAATTTTAAATAGTAAATGAAGTATTTTGAACTTTATAACCTGATCAGAAAACTCAGATTTCCTGTATAACCCGGAAATCGCTTAAAATGGCTTTTTAAGCGTATTAAACACATAGTTTATGTTTAAAACCATTTTGTCATATAAGACTTATTACCAACTGATATGACCTATTAAAATAAGTTATTTTACTGATGTATTCAGACCCGAATCTCAGAATTTCATTTAATCTCTTTTATAACCTTTAAAATGACCAAAATACCCCTACGGGGCTTAAATTAAGGTTAAACTCGTTTTGGGCATGATGGAAGATATCCTACTGATATCACAACATATTTAAGACATATTAACTTAGGAAACCTGTCAGTGACTCTTTCGGGTACCCGTTATACGTTATTCGCGTTCGGTTCGGTTTATGTAACTAGTTTGCATAAACTAGCCGAAACGGGTCAAACCTTATCGTTTTTTATCTCAAAATCCAAAATGTGTTTAGATTGCCCATATTATACAAGTCTTCAAACTTGTCGTCTCTAAATCACATTCTATTCCGGTCTTCGCTTAATCACGCGTTCGAACCGTATCTTTCTTTAAAACTAACGGGTCTAGGCTTAGGCTTAATTAAAGACCCGTTAGGATTCTAATAGGTTATTATAAACCTTCGTTCCAGAATAGGAGACCCGGTAAAAGCTACACGCACTTGCTATTTGTGTTTGATACTTGCAAAGGTAAATACTTTTAAATTATTTTCCCTATACGGGCTTGGGGTATGGTATATAAAATACCGCTTGGTTCGGGCATTGAATCTTTAATCGAATAGAGGTTAAATCATTGATATGCTCCATTTTGAAATGTTTTGTTTGCTTAAAGCCTTTGGGGGGTTAATGACCATGTCCCGGATATCCTTGGCATCATTTTACAAAATGACCACGACCTAAGCACGGGGTGTAGGCGTACACCCGTCAGTGCCAAAATAAATAATGTGGTGTGTCTATTGATCTTTAACCCGGTCTACGGATCGGGCTACTGAACGTATAAGGAACATGTAATTCTTTTACAAGATTATATTCAAATAATTATCCCAAGTTATAAAAAGTTTGTGCCACGTGCATTCAAATCAATTTTATTAAACCTTTTCAAATGAGTCGGTTAATTGTATTTACTAGTGTAAACTGACGTATTTTCCCAAAAAGGTTAAGTGCAGGTACTACGCGAACTAGGCTGGCTTTCTCCTAGCATCCACAATAAGTCTCGCAAGCTTGGATGTCAAAACTGTTGAACAATGTTTCCATTTTATTTTGATCCACCTGTGGATTATTTTCAACTCTTTGTGATACTTGATATTACAATATTATTTGGTTGAAATATATCTATCTTTTGCTTCCGCTGTGCATATTAAATATTGTGTTGTTTGACTATAACGATATCAACTACGTCACGATACTCCCCACCGGGCCCCCCGGTAATACGTGGAAATATCGGGGTGTGACAGGTTGGTATCAGAGCCAACATTAAGTGAATTAAACACTAGCCTTTTGTGTTTAATCTCAATGACACAATTACACATTCCTAAATTTTCGAGTCTAGACAAAGAACTTAGGACAAATCCAAATTTGTTTTTAATTTTAACTTTGTCCTTTATATTTCTTGTTGTATCTTTTATTGTTAACGAGAAATATGCCACCTAGATTTAGAAGAGGAGGAAGAGGCAAGGGGCCGATCACCGCCCCCAACGATCACGAAGCCGGGCCTTCTCACAGGCAAACTCCTTCCACCACAATGAGTGCCGATCCGCAAGGAGCCTGGAGGACCTATACGGAACCCGCTAGGCGGTCTGTTTCGCACAGTTCAACGCCTCCCTATCGTAACTCATATGGGCCACAGTCAGAAAATGAGCCCGATAACCCACAACCTTCATATATACCTCTCCAGCGATCCCTTTCGCACAATTCCTTTGGCAACCCCACCCTGTTTTTCAGGGCTGGTTTAACCCGACAAACTACATTCAAGAACCAGTGGGTTTTAACCCATTGGGACCGGAGGATCACTTTTCAGGAGATAACACCATGGATATGGATGAGGACACCGACCCTATGGAACCTGCAACCGGGACCCCCAACCATCCTATTGAGGTCTCTGATGGTTCGTCCTTTCACGGATCACCCTACGGTGGTCCAGACAGTTTCCAGGCAAGTTTAACCAACATGAATGGTACTTCACACCTTCTCACCATTCATCGCCCCACCAGCAGCAGCAGCAAGATCCCTCTGGGGATTCGCGATTCGTGGCAGTCACGCCACCGCCTCCACCGCCGCCAGTTCATCAAGCACCTCCGGAACCGCCGAGGTGTAGGAGGACAGGCGCGCGAATATCCGCGCGTGGAGGGGATTTTCACTTCAGCACCCCTCATCACTCAAGTGGCAGTCACTATCCGCCACTACATGAAGACCCGCAAAGGGGTGGGCCTTCAAACCCAGTTGCACCACAGCCACCACCGATGGGTTTTGATAACCCGATCCCTGTATATACAGGTTCAACGAGGTACAATCCGTTTGAGCAGCCGGCTCACACAAACTATAATTATGCTGAGGCCGACCCGTACCTTGTGGCGGCAAACTACAATGCCCTCCACCCAGAAGGACCATATGGAGCTCCTTGGGGAGTTGGATACCCAACTCATGGATACCAAGTACCTGCTCAACCTCCGTTGCGGCAACAGTCGCAGCCACCACAATTTTCCCCACCAGAACAGGAGGAAATCCTGCAAAGACTTAGTCGGGTGGAACATGAGTTCCAAGAGGAATGTAGGAACAACAGGGGTTTCCTCAAGGGCCTAACGAGCTTGCTAAAGGGGAAGAAGAAGAAGAGGGATCATTAAAATCCCTATATGTATTGTTGTATTTCCTATTTTCAATCAAGTCCCTGTGTGGACATTTATCTGTGTATTTAGTCCCTACGTGGACTTGTCTTTTTAGTCCCTGCGTGGACATCTATTTAAGTAATTGGTCCCTGCGTGGACTTGTTTTTCAAGTTTAGCCCCTGCGTGGGTAAATTGTTTCTGTTAAAAGTCCCGTTTAGGGCAATGTGTAATCCTTTTAAAAATTAATGGAATGTTAAGTTTATAAATTTCATTTTTGCCATTTTATGCATAAATATATTATACATGAAATAAATAAATCAAATTCATTCTTTTAAAAAAATAATCTGCCTGTTAAATATTAAATAAGAACCTTAAAGGTATAACCTAGCCTACATGTCATTATAAGACTTGGCCAAGATGGTAAGACCTGTTTAAAAGATTCGGATCCCTGTTAACATCTGAAAACATGTTAACGCTCCTGGCAGACGTGATTCGTTTAAAATCACACACGTCATTCTTATATAAGGATTCTTCAAAAGATTCCTATCCTAACCTAATGATCTATAAATCATAGGTTTAAATCATCAATTAAGATGATCATATGTTGACCATACATTGGTAATATAGTGCCTACAGGCCATACTTATTGTCTTATAAGACAAAAGACAGTAGTAGTCTACGACTCCCTGTCAGAAAAAGGTAAGAGAACTATGTTCAAACCTTCATGCCTTGATTCTCTGAAAACATGGCTTATAAATTAAAAATGTCCCTGTGACTAGACCTTTTGTGCTAATAATACTGTTATTATTTGATAATTAGGATAAATTACAATAGAAATCCTAAATAAATGTGAGTAACAAATTAACCAAATATGGTCTATGTTTACCATGGTTAATGAATTGCCCTAAAAGACAATTCTATAATAAACTCCCAAATAAATTATTATCAATATCTTATGTAACAGTTCAAGATACAATGGCTGACTCGGATGAGATCAACAGTCATCCACGGGGGAATCAGGATGATGCCCGAATTAATATAGCGGGTGCTGAACTGCAAGCGTTAATAGACAACGCTGTTACGAAAGCCATAGAGCGGCAGTATCAGGAATATAGCGGGACTCGGAGTAGGACCCTATCCACACCGCATTCCAAGCCTAAGACTCATTCTGAGGCTCACAGCAAGCCACCACCCTCTAAGAAAGATGAGCCAAAGAAAAACGATGACGATCGTCAATCTTCAAATCAGCAAAGTGTCCCATCTTAAAGGAACGTACTGAATCAAGGACCCCGTGATAAGGGTTGCTCCTACAAGTATTTTGTTTCATGCAAACCCAGGGATTTTACTGGGGAGAAAGGAGCTATAGACTGTATGACATGGTTGGATGAGATGGACACCGTAGTTGATATCAGCGGGTGCGCTGAAAAGGATGTGGTAAAGTTTGTGTCTCAATAGTTCAAAAGTGAGGCCTTAGCCTGGTGGAGATCGTTGATCCGAGCTACTGGGAAGATTCCACTGTACAATATGACATGGGAACAATTTGTTACCCTCATCAGGGAAAACTACTGCCCCCAACATGAGGTAGAAAAGATTGAGTCGGATTTTCTGTCGTTGGTTATGAAGAATCTGGATTGCCAAGCTTACCTCACGAGCTTTAATACAATGTCAAGGTTGGTTCCTTACCTGGTGACCCCGGAACCCAAAAGAATAGCTCGTTTCATTGGGGGCTTATTCCCAGAGATCAAGGAAAGTGTAAAAGCCTCTCGGCCAGCTACTTTCAGATCTGTAGCTGATATATCTTTGTCCCTCACACTGGACGCGGTCAGACATAGATCGCTGAGGAACGCGGATGTCGAGAAAAGAAAGCGTGAAGATGACAATTCACGACGGTTAGATAAGAAGCACAGGGGAAACAATGACCACAAGAAGGGGTCTGGTTCTAAGAAGGATGGGCATCAATCTGGAGATAATCCCAAGTGTAAGATTTGCCAGAAGCACCACTTTGGGAGGTGCAAACTTGACTCAAAATCCCAATCTCAGCCGAGGCCTTGTGGGATTTGCAAATCTCCGGAACATAAGACCCTAGAGTGCAAGAAGCTGAAGGACGCAACGTGCTACAGTTGCAACGAAAAAGGGCACATTAAGACAAATTGCCCAAAATATGCAAAGAAAGCTGATGAAGGAAAGAAGACCAATGCTAGGGTCTTCAGGATGGATGCAAAGGAAGCTGTGCAGGACGACAATGTGATCACAGGTACCTTCCTTATAAATGATGTTTATGCGAGAGCGCTATTTGATTCAGGAGCTGATAAATCATTTGTAGATAATAAGTTTTGCAAATTGCTGAATTTACCTATTAAAACCTTAAGTGTGAAATATGAGGTGGAATTAGCAGATGGCACCTTAGAAACCGCCTCAACCATATTAGATGGGTGTTTCATATCCATTAAGAACCACTCTTTTCCTTTGTCCCTGCTACCTTTGAAGTTAGCCGGTTTCGACATAGTTTTGGGTATGGACTGGTTATCTCATAACCAGGCCCAGATTGTCTGCAATAAGAAGCAAGTGGTGATCAAGACCCCGTCTGGTGAATCACTTACCATTCAGGGAGATACCCAGTATGGACTGCCTGAGCATGTGACTATGCTCAAGGCCTCTAAGTGTTTAAAGAAGGGTTGTGTCATCTACATGGCACAAGTGACTATTGATGAGCCGAAGCCTAAGATTGAGGATATCCCTGTCATTTCTGAATACCCTGAAGTTTTCCTGAAGAACTACCTGGTTTACCAGATAGACAAGTAGAATTCAGAATCGACATCATCCCTGGAGCAGCACCTGTTGCTAGAGCACCTTATAGGTTGGAACCTACATAGATGAAGGAATTGAGGACACAACTAGATGAATTGCTAGCCAAGGGTTTCATTAGACCTAGTTCGTCTCCTTGGGGAGCACCAATCTTATTTGTCAAGAAGAAGGATGGATTGATGCGTTTGTGCATCGATTACCGTGAGCTTAATAAGGTCACTATCAAGAATAGGTATCCATTGCCCAGGATCGACGATCAGTTCGATCAACTTCAAGGGGCAAGTTACTTCTCTAAGATTGACTTAAGGTCAGGCTATCACCAACTGAAGGTTAGAGATGAAGACGTACACAAGACTGCATTTAGGACTCGTTATGGTCACTACGAGTTCCTAGTGATGCCTTTTGGGCTCACTAATGCACCTGCCGCGTTCATGGATCTCATGAATCGCGTCTGCAAACCATACTTGGACAAATTTGTTATCGTCTTCATTGACGACATTCTGATTTATTCAAAGAATCAGGCCGACCATGAGAAACATCTTCGATGTATTCTTTCACTACTACAGCAAGAGAAACTCTATGCCAAATTCTCTAAGTGTGAATTTTGGCTGCATGAAGTCCAATTTCTTGGACATATGGTCAGCGAACGCGGAATCCAAGTAGATCCCGCTAAGGTTGAAGCTGTCATGAATTGGCAAGAGCCGAAGACGCCCACAGAAATTCGCAGTTTCTTGGGATTGGCAGGATACTATCGGCGCTTTATTGAAAATTTTTCAAGGATTGCTTCACCCCTGACTTCTTTAACTAGAAAGGATATAAAGTTCAATTGGGGACCCAAGCAACAAGTATCCTTTGATATCCTTAAGCAGAAGCTAAGCAATGCACCTGTTTTGACATTGCCTGAAGGTACCGAAGAATTCGTGGTTTACTGTGACGCATCACACACTGGCATGGGGTGTGTGCTTATGCAGAAAGGCAAGGTTATTGCCTACGCTTCTCGACAGTTAAAGGTACATGAAAAGAATTACACCACCCATGACTTGGAGTTGGGTGCCGTTGTATTTGCACTAAAACTGTGGAGACACTACTTGTATGGAATCAAGTGTGTGATCTATTCTGATCACAAGAGCCTCCAGCACCTGTTTAACCAAAAGGATTTGAACATGAGACAACGACGTTGGATGGAAACTTTGAATGATTACGATTGTGAGACAAGATACCATCCTGGCAAGGCGAATGTAGTCGCCGATGCCTTGAGCAGGAAGGAAAGGGTCAAACCCATCCGAATCAATGCCAAGAGCATTGAGATAAAGAATAGTTTGAATGAAAGGTTGTTAGCTGCGCAGAAAGAAGCTGTAATGGAAGCTAACTATCCTAGTGAAAAGCTAGGAGTAACTGAAGAACAGTTATCCTATGACAAGGACGGAATTCTAAGGTTAAATGGACGAATATGGGTTCCAGTTTATGGAGGACTTCGAGATGTTTTCCTCCAGGAAGCCCACAATTCTAAATACTCCGTTCATCCTGGAGCTGATAAGATGTACCAGGATCTGAAGGCAAATTTTTGGTGGATAGGCTTGAAGAAGTCTATAGCTACCTATATAGCTAAATGTTTGACATGTGCGCAAGTCAAAGCTGAACATCAGAAGCTGTCAGGTTTGCTACAACAGCCTGAGCTTCCCACGTGGAAGTGGGAAATGGTGACGATGGATTTCATCACCAAGTTGCCAAAGACAAGGAAAGGAAATGATACGATATGGGTGATTGTTGATAGGTTGACTAAGTCAGCACATTTCCTACCCATTAAGGAGACCTATAGCTCCGACATGTTAGCCCAATTGTACGTAGATAAGATTGTGTCTCTACATGGTGTGCCTGTGTCTATTATCTCTGACAGAGATACTAGATACACGTCAGATTTTTGGAAGAGTTTCCAACAGTTTTTGGGCACGCGCTTAAATTTTAGTACGGCTTACCATCCTCAGACGGACGGCCAGAGTGAGCGTACCATCCAAACTTTGGAAGACATGCTTCGTGCATGTGTGATTGACTTGGGTGGTAGTTGGGATAACCACCTACCATTAATTGAGTTCTCGTATAACAATAGCTATCATACGAGCATCAAGGCTGCGCCTTTCAAGGCCTTGTACGGTAGAAAGTGCAGAACGCCCGTTTGTTGGGCGGAAGTTGCAGATGTCCAACTGACAGGACCGGAAATAGTCTTTGAAACGCCGGACAAGATTGTCCAGATTCGTGACTGCCTGAAAGCTGCCAGGGATAGGCAGAAAAGCTACGTAGATCTAAAGCGTAAACCTTTTAACTTCGAGGTAGGTGACAAAGTGCTACTTAAAGTATCACCCTGGAAGGGAGTGATGCGATTTGGTAAGAAGGCAAGTTGAGCCCGAGATACATAAGACCATTCGAGGTCATCGAACGTGTCGGATCAGTTGCCTATAAGTTAAACTTACCTGAAGAACTCAGTGGTATTCACAATGTATTCCACATCTGCAATCTGAAGAAGTGTTTTGCTGATGAATCACTAGTCATACCACATACATATGTGCACATAGAAGAGAGCTTAAAGTTTGTTGAAAAACCTATGTCGATCGAGGATCGACAGGTTAAGAAGCTTCGAAGGAAGCATGTGCCTATTGTAAAGGTAAAATGGGATGCCCGTAGAGGTCCCGAGTACACATGGGAGGTTGAGTCCACAATGAAAGAAAAGTACCCTCATTTATTCCAGTAAATCTCGAGGTCGAGATTTCTTTTAAGGGGGTGAGGATGTAACACCTCGAAAATTCGTGTTCAATAAAATAACGACACGTGTCATGTACGAAAAAAGTGTTATAAACCCGGATCTAGTCAGAGATGCATGGTAGGATTTAAAGGCGTCGACATGTTAATTAAATACCTCTGAACGACCAAATTATAAATCCCAAGACCCTAATCTATATTATAAACATCCGATATACTCAAATCCGGTAAATGCCAGCAATGATTGATTCAAATTACAAAAGAATGGAATCCTACGAAGAAATGCACGACAACCTTCATTTACGGCACTTTCAAAAGGATCCAAGAAAACTTTATATCATTTCATGGTGGTGTAAACTGTTCATGACCCAAACAAGAGGCCCCATACTGAAAATAATGGTCCAAAATTGTAATACAGTAGTTACCCGTTCGAAGCTTGAAAGGCCAACAAATTTTCACCTTCTGGAATAGGCTTACGGACCGTAAGAGTCAAGCCTTACGGTCCGTAAGGCATGCACATATACCAGAATGTTGACAGTTGGCTGTTTTGAACATTTTAACCGACTTAAACAGATATTTTCACTTCCATGGGCGACCTCTACTGACTTTTAGACCTTAGGAGCACTTGTAAATGATCTGGGAACAATGCTAGACTTGTGTGGCATGATCTAATGTGATCAAAAGCACTATAAAAGGCCCTTATGTTGCAACATTATGATCACACCTTCCATCTGCATTTGTGGAACATCTCTGGAGCTCAAGAGCCTTCTCTAAGCATCTCTGGTCGTGCATTAGACTTTGGTAAGCATCGTTGACCTTCCCTAATTGAGTTTAGCTTAGTTATTAGCCTAAAAGTCAAACCGTCGTAATTAACATTTGACTTAGCGATTAATCATTAATGGTCCAGTGATTAGTCGAATTGAAGGTAGTTATAAGTTGGTAATTATGTGGGCATTAAACCCTTAAAAGGGCACCCTCTGATTCCCGCTCTAACTAGATCAAATGTCGGGTCAAAGTTCGTTATAAAAAGTCAACAGAAGCTTAAATTTCAAATTAACGCATAATTAACAATGTAGAAGGCGTATAACCTATTTTATCACTCATACAACTTGGTAATAAGTATAAGAACTGGTCTAAGCTTGTTTGATCCGACACTTTTCTGTTTAGACCCGGTTCGGAACCGAAAGTCGCAAAACTTTGACTTTTGCTTTGACTTCAGTTCTGACCCTATTTAGTATGATTTGAAAATGCCTTAGAGCTTCCTTAGGACCAGGCTACATGTTGGTATAACCCTCTGTGGTTGGTTCATTGATTACCCGATTCGGTTACACGTTTCCGTTAAATTGCCTAATGTTGACCAATATGCCCTTTTGACCATAAAACGAGAATTTTGGATATGCGAAAGGACAATAATCTTTGTTACTGATTTATAGACATGTCCTTAAATTTTCACATCAGCTTGAGGTCTAGATTAGGAGTTATGCTCAATAGCGTAATTAGAACGCTTTTTAGTAATTAAACGGCGTCATTAGCATAACGCCTATCTAAACCCAATTTTTGACACCAAAACTTTTACCCACTAATGTATTATCATATTTTTGGATTTTTGAAGATTTTTAAATTATTTTTAACCAGCTCATAACCTAAGGTTATGGCGTTGATTCGGTAAATACCGATTATACCCTTTTTGGTTATAAAATGAGTTCTACATAATATTTTGACACCAATCCAATTGCTACTGATTTTAAATAATAAATGAAGTATTTTGAACTTTATAGCCTGATCAGAAAACTCAGATTTCCTGTATAACCCGGAAATCGCTTAAAATGGCTTTTTAAGCGTATTAAACACATAGTTTATGTTTAAAACCATTTTGTCATATAAGACTTATTACCAACTGATATGACCTATTAAAATAAGTTATTTTACTGATGTATTCAGACCCGAATCTCAGAATTTCATTTAATCTCTTTTATAACCTTTAAAATGACCAAAATACCCCTACGGGGCTTAAATTAAGGTTAAACTCGTTTTGGGCATGATGGAAGATATATCACAATATATTTAAGGCATATTAACTTAGGAAACCTGTTAGTGACTCTTTCGGGTACCCGTTATGCGTTATTCGCGTTCGGTTCGGTTTATGTAACTAGTTTGCATAAACTAGCCGAAACGGGTCAAACCTTATCGTTTTTATCTCAAAATCCAGAATGTGTTTAGATTGCCCATATTATACAAGTCTTCAAACTTGTCGGGTCTAAATCACATTCTATTCTGGTCTTCGCTTAATCACGCGTTTGAACCGTATCTTTCTTTAAAACTAACCGGTCTAGGCTTAGGCTTAATTAAAGACCCGTTAGGATTCTAATAGGTTATTATAAACCTTCGTTCTAGAATAGGAGACCCGGTAAAAGCTACACGCACATGCTATTTTTGTTTGATACTTGCAAAGGTAAATACTTTTAACTTATTTTCCCTATACGGGCTTGGGGTATGGTATATAAAATACCGCTTGGTTCGGGCATTGAATCTTTAATCGAATAGAGGTTAAATCATTGATATGCTCCATTTGGAAATGTTTTGTTTTCTTAAAGCCTTTGGGGGGTTAATGACCATTTCCCGGATATCCTTGGCATCATTTTACGAAATGGCCACGACCTAAGCACGGGTTGTAGGCGTACACCCGTCAGTGCCAAAATAAATAATGTGGTGTGTCTATTGATCTTTAACCCGGCCTACGGATCGGGCTATTGAACGCATAAGGAACATGTAATTCTTTTACAAGATTATATTCAAATAATTATCCCAAGTTATAAAAAGTTTGTGCCACGTGCATTCAAATCAATTTTATTAAACATTTTCAAATGAGTCAGTTAATTGTATTTACCAGTGTAAACTGACGTATTTTCCCAAAAAGGTTAAGTGCATGTACTACGCGAACTAGGCTGGCTTTCTCCTAGCGTCCACAATAAGTCTCGCAAGCTTGGATGTCAAAACTGTTGAACAATGTTTCCATTTTATTTTGATCCACCTGTGGAATATTTTCAACTCTTTGTGATACTTGATATTACAATATTATTTGGTTGAAATATATCTATCTTTTGCTTCCGTTGTGCATATTAAATATTGTGTTGTTTGACTATAACGATATCAACTACGTCACGATACTCCCCACCGGGCCCACCGGTAATACGTGGAAATATCGGGGTTTGACAACGTTGTTGATGTTCCACTTCTTGGGATCCCTGTTATTGAGATTTCTTCTTATTCTAGCTTACACTCTGTCTCAGATTCCTTTGAGTCTGTGACGTCTTCTGCCTTGCAGGAAGTTGGTTTGCGACGTTACGCCACTGATACTTGTTGATGCAGATTTTGTGTCCGATGCTTGTCGAATAGATTAGTTTTATTTTACGCTGAATTTGTAATAGTTAGTGAAACGGTCTATCGAACGTGTATAGACCCGCTCGTTTGAAGTGGTCAAACGAGAGGGTTATTCGGTTGACCGTGTGGGTTTTGCTAGACAAACAGTTAGATTATGGTTGTATAATGTTTGGTGTCGAAGGATAAGGCATCGAAGGATTGTGTATATCCTTCGATGAGCTCGAAAGATATCCATCGATAGATGAAGATGGACCTCGAAGGATATGTCATCCTTCGAGGTATATGTGTATCTTTCGATAGCTGGATGATCGACAGATGATCTATCGATCAATCAGTTAGATCCTTCGACCATACAACCTGTGTTGGGTATAAATACCAACACTTTGTCATTTGCAAGACCAAGAGAGTGAGAGGAGGTTGGAGACCTCACACGGGGAGAGATCACCACTTGATCTCTCCCGGAATGTATACTCCTTTGGTATTAGTTCGGTTATCATGTAATCGGGCCGATTTGTAACGTTTTATTACCGGATTAATACAAAGTTGTTTGTTTATCATTGCTAATCTCTTCCGTCTTTGAACATAATCACAAGAAACACGGTTTCGGTCCCCAAACCCGGTCCTACAATTGGTATCAGAGCCATGGTGCCCGATTTAGTAAATCTAACCGTTTACTAAGTCACATGTGCTCTAGATCTGTGTTTTTTGTGCTTTTTGTTCAAGATGTAAAAATGGTGAAAATCAGAAAAACTCAGATCTGGGCCCGAATATTCAGATCTGTGCTGAAACGAGTGTTGGGTTTTATGTTTTTCACCTATATAATCAAGTTATCATCATCAAAAATCAAAAATACAATGTTTTTGTCAAATCTGCATAAGAACAGTCGCTGTGTTCTTGAGATGTTCTTGGCAGCTTCATATTTCGAAAGATGTAAGGGTACTCGAAAGATGAGACAGATTTCGAAGGACCTCAACAACTTCGAAAGATATATCTTTCGTTCTTGGCACGAAACAGATTTCGAAGGATCCGTCGAAGGATCCGTCGAAGGATCCAGATCGAAGGATCCAGATCGAAGGATCCAGATCGAAGGATCCAGATCGAAGGATCCAGCATATTTCGAAGAAATTTGTTAACCGAAAGATCCAGATGTTTCGAAGGAGCCAGATGATGTGGAATGATGAAAACATTTTGTTTTAAAAAAAAAAAAAAAAAAAGGATGAGAACTTGATTATTTTTGAAAAATGTGGGGTAGTCACGGTTACCGATGCAAATGTCAAAAATGGTGACGCGACTATTATGGGCCAAAAACAGCACAGTATGTTCACTTCCGCACGTCAATGTTTATGATTGTTACCGGTTATTCGTAAATGTTCGAAAGCATTTTGTTTATTGTCATATTCTCGCATTTGAAGACGAACGTATGAACCTTGAACGCCAACACCGGTCCTAACGAGTTCACAAAGTCTTTGGAGGGATACAAGTCGGATCCGATGGGGTACTAGGCGACATTGCTTTATCAACTAGAATATGCAACGAAGAAATCCTTTTTGTTTATTGTCATATTCTCGCATTTGGTAACGAATGAATGAACCTAGAATGTCAACACCGGTCCTAACGAGTTCACAAAGTCTTTGGAGGGATACAAGTCGGATCCTACGGGGTACTAGGGGACGTTCTTATTCAACTAGAATATGCAAAGAAGAAAGTCGTTTTCGTGATATTTCGGAACCGAGAACATTCAATAAAGATTGACGACAGTTCCGCTCAGTGGAGGGAATTGGTGAACATTTGACGACAGTTTCTTTGAAGTGGAAAGAATCTGTTAAGGTTTAGAGATTTTATCAAAGAAATGGGGGATAAAAATGTTGAATTTCTTCGGTAAATTTCTAAACGCAATCACAGGTGGTAGAGTTGTGATTTTCTGGTGATACAATCGGTTCGGCGTGGAATGTTTTGCACATACACATATTTGAGGATTTTAATTAATTCTCCAGCCAGCGTGAAGGGTTTTGCACGGAAAAATACAGGTTTCTAAAGTCTACAGTAGTTACAAAAGCGCTGTTCACTGAAGACCTGGGGAATCTTTATGGAAGCTGATAGTTCAAGGCTGAAGACCTGCAGGATTCGGTTTTGGGTTTGATGTTTCTTTGGGATTTTACAGGGATCTGGGGGTAACTCAATTCGTTGAGTTTGCAAACGATGTACTTGGTCAAGCTGACTTCCTGAGTACTGATGCTGAAGATCCGTAGTGCATTACATGGTCAACTTCACAAAGGCGAGACAATGAGATCTGGATGTAGTTCAACTAAGCATGCTAGTTGAGCTTGCAAGGGATACACTTGGTCTAGCTGACTTTCCTGAGTGTTGATGCTGAAGATTAAAGTGCATTACTTGGTCGATTCCACAAAGACGGTTTACAGAAGACAGTTCACCAGAAATCTCTATCAATGTAGTATGCTTGTATGAAATAGAGTTCTTATGACAAGATCAAGACTTGATGCAGTTCTTAAAGATTGGAACCCTTATCAAATGCCGGTTGGAGTATTGGAAGATCAGCGGAAGATCGGTCAATTGAGGAAATTGCACAACACCCAACACGGATACGCGTACTTTAAGGGGGAAATATTTTACAAGGAGCGTCAAGATACTACTTACCTGGATCATCGGTCAAGGGGGAATTTGTTAACACAGAGAAGATGAATACTTGACTGAAGATCGATTGCAGTTGCATTTTCAGCATTCGACAGCAACGGACAAGGGGGAATTTGTTGATGCAGATTTTGTGTCCGATGCTTGTCGAATAGATTAGTTTTATTTTACGCTGAATTTGTAATAGTTAGTGAAACGGTCTATCGAACGTGTATAGACCCGCTCGTTTGAAGTGGTCAAACGAGAGGGTTATTCGGTTGACCGTGTGGGTTTTGCTAGACAAACAGTTAGATTATGGTTGTATAATGTTTGGTGTCGAAGGATAAGGCATCGAAGGATTGTGTATATCCTTCGATGAGCTCGAAAGATATCCATCGATAGATGAAGATGGACCTCGAAGGATATGTCATCCTTCGAGGTATATGTGTATCTTTCGATAGCTGGATGATCGACAGATGATCTATCGATCAATCAGTTAGATCCTTCGACCATACAACCTGTGTTGGGTATAAATACCAACACTTTGTCATTTGCAAGACCAAGAGAGTGAGAGGAGGTTGGAGACCTCACACGGGGAGAGATCACCACTTGATCTCTCCCGGAATGTATACTCCTTTGGTATTAGTTCGGTTATCATGTAATCGGGCCGATTTGTAACGTTTTATTACCGGATTAATACAAAGTTGTTTGTTTATCATTGCTAATCTCTTCCGTCTTTGAACATAATCACAAGAAACACGGTTTCGGTCCCCAAACCCGGTCCTACAATACTGATGATGATACGGCCATGTCAGCTGCACCGTCTCCTCCTCGTGACTTTGAGCCTGGCTTGAGCCCGATTATATCCCTGTTGATCAGCCTGTCGATGCACCCGCTGATCCTGAGCCTTTGCCTGATCATGACCCTATCCCATTTGGCATACCTGACATTGCACCCCTCATACATGATCCAGTTCCTGCACCCGCTGACCCCCCTGTTATTGAGCCATTCATTCCTCCACTTGCACCCGTTGATGTTGCTCCTTTTCACCCAGTGGAGTCTGATGTACACCGTGTCGACCTACCTATTGTTTTCTTGCAGGATATACCCGCACCCCGTCTAGGGGAAGGCACTTCTAGCCAACAGCCTAGCCATAACCCTCATGTTTCAGCAGCTTTTCCTCATATACCCCAGTCTACACCTTTTGCTCATTTTACTTTTTCACCACTTGATGAGCCACTCAGATGGTTCCCACCGTACACCATGCCGATTTCTGATCCCTACCATCCCTCGCACTTTACTAGTTATACACGAGATGAGTTACTTCTATCATTGCAGCTCCAGTATGAGATCATGAGTCGCAGGATTTTAGAGCTTGAGATAATACCGCGTCCTTTGCCATGTCCATGTTAGCCTGCATTTGTTCCCCATTCATCACCATCCCCATTTTCACATCCTCCTGCACCGCTTACTCCATTTCCTGAGTTTGACACTCGATTTCTCATCATTGAGCAGCAGATCAGTTAACTGTTACATCATGTTTATGAGCTTGAGGAGGAGCTTGCGCATGTGTGCAGCTTGCTTTTTGTTCCTCCTCCACCTCCTCCTCCACCACCATCAGCATAGCCGGTTTTTTATTTTATGTAGGTAGCTTGCTTTTGATGAGAGCACCGCTATTGAGCTGAGCTAGTGAAGCCCTTTTTGGAGACCACTTTTTGATTGTATGACCTTGTAGACTGATAGACATTTTGGACAAGGGTAGTGTGACCCTGTGTTCCCTTTGATACGATACTTTTGTAAAACATGTAACAATATTGGTGGTCGACGATTAATGAAAGCTCAATCGTAATGTTCTCATTAAATACATTGTTGAATGTCATGTTTGTGCAGTAAATGTGATGCCATATACTTGCTTGCTATAATGAATACTATTACATATACATACTATATATTTGTCATACGAATAAGACCTAACCTATATAATCTTCTTTATAGAAGATGCCTCCTCGAAGGAACACTCAGTTGCCCACAACAGAGTCAGAACTGCATGAACGGATTTCACATGCATTCGCACAACATGAGGCCCTACGCTCTGAACACAGCGGAGGTACCTCAGGAAATAACCCACCTCACGGTAATGTTTAAGTCACTTAAGACACATTACGATATGTTTGGACATTCCATGTGCGTTCGCTAATGCTTTCTATGAATGATGTTGCTTGTACAGGCTGTACTTACAAGCAGTTCCTTGATTGCAAACCTTTGAACTTTGACGGCAATGGAGGTGCTGTAGCTTTCGTAAGATGGGCTGAGAAAACAGATTATGTGCTACGAATGAGCAAGTGTGCGCCAGAGCACCAGGTCACTTATATTTCTGGACTATTCCTAGACGGTGCTCTATCGTGGTGGAACCTTCAGGTTCAGACTCTAGGTGAGGATGCAGCGTATGGTATGACTTGGGATGAGATGAAAGAATTGATGCGCAAGAAGTACTGTTCAAGGGCTGAGATTCAGAAGTTAGAAACTGAGTTTTGGAATCATAAGATAGATGGTCCTAAGATGCTGAATATGTACATAGATTCCATGACCTGTCTCGTGTTTTCCCTTACATGGTAGAGCCAGATTTCAAGTGAGTTGAACGTTTCATTTGGGGATTGGCACCCCAAATAATGAGCATGGTGACTACTTCGAAGCCTCCAACGATCACTGAGGCCATTGATTTGAGCGTGGCACTGACCGAAGAAGCAATCAGATTGAACAAGTTCTCGATTTTTGACACCAAGAAGAAGGAGACTCATGTTGAGTCATCAGGAGAGAACAAGAGGAAGTTCTCGAATATCAAGAAGGGTACCCAAGGAAACAACAACAGTGGTAATAAGAAAAGAGATGCGTATCCACCAGCCGAGGTTAGGACTGGTGTTGCAAGTTCGGAGAATAAGGGGAAAGGATACATGGGCACCTTGCCCAAATGTGACGTATGCCAGTTCCATCATGCCGGCCAGTGTAGGTTCAGGAAATGTGAATCTTGTGGAAATAATGGTCATTCAAAGGAAACATGCTGGGCTGGTACTGGTCGTGGGAATGGTGGCCAGAAAGGAAATGGGAATGGCAATGGAAACCGTGGAAACGGTAATGGGAATAGGAATAACCATGGAGGAAATGGAAATTTTGGTGGTAATGGAAATCGTGGTGGTTCTGGAAACCGAGCTGGTAGCGGAAACCGTTGAGCAAACAACAATAAGGGTGGTACTGGAAACATACAAGGATGCTTTAGTTGCGGAGATGTTGGGCATTTCAAGCGAGATTGCCCAAAGAACAATCAAGCCCAAGGGAGAGTCTTCAACATTGGAGCTAGGGAAGCTCGTCAGGATCCAAACGTAGTCACTGGTACGTTCCCTATCAATCAACACTTTGCATCTGTGATATTTGATACTGGTGCCGATTATAGCTTCGTGTCCCTAGAATTTAAGAACATACTTGGGTTAGTTGCCAGTAAGCTAGATATTCCGTACTCGATATAACTAGCTAATAGGAAGCTAGTAGAGGCAAATGAAGTGATTAGAGGTTGTGTGATAGAGCTTGGAGAGCATGAGTTTACGCTCGATCTTCTACAAGTTGAGTTGGGAAGCTTTGACGTGGTAGTTGGAATGGATTGGTTGTCAAGTAACTGAGCTGAGATCGTATGTCATGAGAAGATTATTCATATTCCGACAACGAATGGAGAGATGAAGGCCCGAAAGTTTATGCGGAAAGGATGTGTTACCATCTTAGCTCACGTTATTGATAAGGAAGTCGAAGAGCCGAAGCTGGAAGATATCCCGGTGGCAAGGGAATATCTTGAAGTCTTCCCCGAAGACTTGCCAGGATTACCGCGCCAGTGACAAGTCGAATTCCATATTGACTTGGTTCCAGGCGCCGCGCCTGTAGCCAAAGCACCTTATCAATGACTTGCGCCTTCCGAAGTGCAAGAGTTGTCGACGCAACTTCAGGACCTTTTGGATAAAGGATTCATTCGACCAAGCTTCTAGCCTTGGGGAGCTCCAGTTCTGTTTGTCAAGAAAAAGGACGGTAGTTTCTGTATGTGCATTGGCTACCGAGAGCTGAGCAAGTTGACCATCAAGAATCGGTATCCTTTACCGAGGATTGACGATTTATTCGATCAACTTCAAGGTTCGAGTTACTACTCCACGATCGATCTTCGATCAGGTTATCACCAGCTGCAGATTCAAGAGGAGAGTATTCCGAAGACTGCCTTCATAACTCGTTATGGACATTACGAGTTTCTAGTGATGCCATTTGGTTTGACAAATGCACCGGCAGTATTTATGGACTTGATGAACCGAGTTTGCAAGCCATATCTCGATAAATTCGTGATTGTGTTTAATGACGATATTTTGATTTATTCAAGATCGAAAGAAGAGCACGAGCAACACCTTAGAGCCATTTTAGAGCTGCTCAAGAAGGAGAAACTTTATGCTAAGTTTTCAAAGTGCGACTTCTGGTTGCGTGAAGTACAATTCCTTGGCCATGTGGTAAACAAGGATTAAATCCATGTGAATCCCACCAAGATCGAGGCAATTAAGAATTGGGGAACTCCGAAGACACCAACCAATATCCGACTATTTCTAGGTTTAGCAGGGTATTATCGCAGATTCATTGAGAATTTTTCCAAAATCGCTCAACCACTGACCTCCCTTACTAAAAAAGACAAGAAGTATGAGTGGGGAGATAAACAAGAGGAATCTTTTCAGCTGCTAAAGGATAAGCTTTGCAATGCACCTATTTTATCCCTACCCGAAGGCACCGATGGCTTCGTGGTATACTGCGACACCTCACGTCAGGGATTGGGCTGTGTGCTGATGCAGCAACATAATGTTATCGCTTATGCTTCGCGCCAGTTAAAGGTTCATGAGAAGAATTACACCACACATGATTTGGAATTAGGCGCAGTGGTGTTTGCTTTGAAGATTCGGCGGCATTATTTGTATGGTACCCGATGCACGATCTTTACAGATCACAAGAGCCTCCAGCACATATTTGATCAGAAAGAGCTTAATATGAGACGTCGACGATGGGTAGAGCTGTTAAATGATTATGATTGCGAATTCAAATATCATCCAGGAAAGGCGAATGTGGTGGCAGACACCTTAAGTCGAAAAGATAGGATTAAGCCCATAAGGGTTAGGGCTTTGGAGATGGTTATATAGACAGACCTCTCATTGCGCATTTGTGCTGCTTAAAGGGAAGCCCTTAAGAAGGAAAATCTAAAGGCTGAATATCTCTGTGGGATGGAGAACAAGATGGTACCCAACAAGGAAGGAACCTTGTGTTTCATGGGACGAATTTGGGTTCCGCTCTTTGGTGGTCTAAGAGACGTTATTTTTTATGAAGCTCATAAATCGAGGTACTCGGTCCACCCAAGATCGGATAAGATGTACCAAGATTTGAAGGATTTCTACTGGTGGCCAAGACTGAAAGGTGATGTTGCAACTTATGTTGGAAAGTTTTGACTTACGCCAAGGTAAAGGCCGAGTATCAAAAGCCTTCAGGTCTCCTACAACAACCTGAGTTACCCATGTGGAAATGGGAGCATATCTCAATGGATTTCATAACGAAGTTGCCCAGGACACCCAGAGGTCATGATATGATTTGGGTAATCGTAGACCGCCTGACAAAATCTGCGCACTTTTTGCCGATCAGGGAAAAGGATAACACAGGTAAGCTAGCTTAGCTGTACCTAAGGGAGATAGTTGCACGTCATGGAGTGCCTATCTTGATCATATCGGATAGAGACGGGAGATTTGTGTCAAGGATTTGGCAATCCTTCCAAGAAGCGTTTGGTTCTCAGTTGAATCTGAGCACATCATTTCATCCACAGACGGACGGTCAAAGTGAGAGAACGATTCAGACACTTGAAGATATGTTACGAGCTTGCGTAATGGACTTGGGTGGCAGTTGGGACACTCACCTAGCTTTGGTAGAGTTCTCCTATAACAACAGCTACCTTACAATCATTCAAGCTGCACCATTCGAGGCTCTCTACGGACGAAAGTGTCGATCACCGTTATGCTAGGCAGATGCAGGTGATAGACAGCTGGTTGGTCCCGAATTGGTCCAGGAAACAACAGATAAGATCATGTAGATCCGAGAACGCATCAAGATGGCTCGTGATCGACAAAAGAGCTATGCGGACCAAAGAAGGAAACCTATGGAATTTGAAGTTGGTGATATGGTTTTGTTGAAAGTCTCACCTTGGAAAGGTGTGGCACGCTTTGGGAAGCGTGGTAAGTTAAACCCACGATTTATCGAACCGTTCAATATCCTGGAAAGGATTGGTCCTGTAGCTTACAAGTTGGAGCTACCGACAGAACTCAATGGTGTTCATGATACATTCCATGTGTCTAATCTGAAAAAGAGTCCAACTCAAGGAACAGTGGTCATTCCTGCTGATGAAGTTCACATTAACGACACACTCCACTTTACAGAAGAACCCGTTGAGGTTACTGATTGGAAAGTTAAAAAGACTCGGAGGAGTAGTGCTAAACTCGTCAAGGTTCGGTGGAACGCGCGTCACGGCCCAGAGTTTACTTGGGAGCGTGAGGACCGCATGAAGACAAACTAACCGCATTTATTCCCAAACACCCCTGCAGCTAGTAGTAAAGCTTAAAATTTCGGGATGAAATTTTCTTAACAGGGGGAGAATGTGACAACTGTCAAAATTTCAGGTATCCATACAACTATTAAACCATGATTAGTGCTTAATGACTGTGCTGAATTACAATTAACTGCTTATTGATTATTGCCATCTACATACATGTGCATCATATATTGCTTAATGTCATATCATTATTGCATGAAAGCTTATTTGACTCAAATGATGCACTAAACACAGTTAGCACAGTTGTCAGACAAATCAGGAAAATGCTGACATGTGACACCCTGACCGGAGGCGGAAACGTCGAGGGCATCACAAAACTTGATAGAATGCATATGAGCACATGGTGGTTAAATTAAAGTT
The DNA here is from genome assembly GCA_030545235.1 of Helianthus tuberosus. Taxonomy (NCBI): domain Eukaryota; kingdom Viridiplantae; phylum Streptophyta; class Magnoliopsida; order Asterales; family Asteraceae; genus Helianthus; species Helianthus tuberosus. Next base: position 22,311,296 of record CM060370.1, on the reverse strand, counting down.
GAAATATAATTAAGTTGATTGGTAGGATTGCATTCACATCCAAACTAGTACATAACAACTATAACACATTATTCACAATAGTCTTTGTTTTTATTTAAGCTAAGGCACTTGTCTTGAGCAATCCTATGTGATCCTTGCATAAGCTAACTTCAAACATTTTCACCTGAAACATATGTTAAAAACAAATTTGGGTCAACAAACGGTTGAGTGAGTTCATAGGTTTTGGTTAGTTTGGTAACAAACAAATGATGTGATAATGAAATAAAATGTTTAACAATGTGGCATTTGATATGTTCTAAACAATTGAATGAAACAAGTCCCGCTTGGTGAACATTCAAACCTTGTAGACGGAACACGGCATTTATCACCCAGACTTCCGCAATGAATAACATGAACAACAACAATAACAACAACAACAATAGAGCTACACTGGAAGTCGGATGGGGTGTCACCCCTATAGCGCTATAATGTACCGTTCGGCTTGATCGGAGTTAATGAACGTAATGTTTAAGCATCAAGTAATCAAACAATTGCAAGAAAACAATCAAGATAGCCACAACAATGCAAATGAGTTTGTATCACATTATTACATATGTTTCACCCCGAAAATATTGTAAAACAGAAAATGGGGACTATGAACTCACCTTGTTTTCGAAATAAATCCCAAACAAGTATATAGATAAGAGTTGGCAGGAACAAGTCTTTCCACGCTACTTTATAAACATGCATGAAACAAACACATATGGAACATAGCATTAACAAGGGCAACACT